>JAGDQO010002357.1:0-35205 GCA_018342035.1 Solanum appendiculatum | reverse complement strand
CCCAAAATTTGACCCTTTTCCTCTTAGTTAAGGTTTATATTAGTGTTAAATCATATTAGAATACCTTTAACACTTAGAAATTTTGAAGAGAAGATTCAAGAGGAGAAAAGCTAGGGTTTTCAAGCGTTCATCCAAGTTCTTCAGTTTCGTCAAGATCTTTGATCTTCTAGGTATGTAAGGCTTTTAGTGTTGGGTTTGTTCGCCCTCACGCCCTACATATGTCTGAATTTCTGCAAAAGAAATCTAGGGCTTTGTTCCTTGATTTTTAGCAATGTTGAGATAGTTCATTGATTGTTATCTAATTCTATCCTTGAGTAACTGTATTCGTATTATTGAATATTTTTTAGTATTATTCATGTTCTTGTTTCAGCATGAGCCCTATTCCATTGAGTTAATTCTGAATTATTGATGAAAAGTCTTTTAAACTAATTAATTGTTTTAAATTGATTTCTTAAAGAAGAGTTTTGAGAAGAACTTAAAGAAGAGATTTGAGAAGAGCTCTAAAGAAAGAAGTTTTGAGAAGTATTTGGGAAACTAAGTATTTTCCCCAGGATAACAGTATTTTAAGAATAGAAAAAATGATTTCTAAAGTAAGTTATTGAGTACTGAGATACTCAAGAAAATACTTACCTCTTTAAGAGGATTAGTTGAGTAATTACCTCAACCCAGAAAAGATAATGTTTTTAAACATTTGAGATGAGCAAAGTAAAAAGAATTTTGGCAGTAGTATTGAGCACTGATATGGGGGAGAGTTCAAACAACTCACAGCCTCCATAAACCATGTAGCCAACATGGGTAAAGGATTCATACTTTTTAGATGATTTCCTTCCATATAGTACTTAGTGGATCCACTTAGTGAGTTTGAGAGATCTATGCCTGGCAAGTATAGGACCATTCTGGCAGCGTGGATGTTACGTTGTATCATCACATAGCATATAGTGATGGTTGTCGGTTAGAGAAACTCCCCAGAGTAAAAATATATACTATTTTCATATTACTTGAGAAGTTGAGTTTTTCAGAGATGAATTAGCCTTGTGAAGTTTTAAATTGACTTTATTCATTTAATTCTTTACATTTAGTTTTGAGCTCAAGGTAAAGTTAAAGTGTTTTTCTATATACTAATGACTTTTATGAGAACAGAGTTGAGTAAGTGTATTTGTAAAGTTTTAATGGTTTCGTTCCTAATCTCTTTGCATTCAGTTGAGTTACTCATATCTTTATTGGTCTTCAGTACCTTCATTTAAGTTATTTATCTACTCAGCTATATTACATACTCGTACATTCCATGTACTGATGTCATTTGACCTGCATTTTTGTGGATGCAGATACAGGTGTTTAGGATCATCAACAAGCGTTCGTTGAGGATCATTTGCACTTCCCAATTAGTAGTTTTGGTGAGCCTCCTAGCACTCCCAGAGGATTCATCTATATCTTTTCATTTCAATTTTTTTGTGATGTCGTGAGTTCTGCTTCGACATCCGTCTTAGGTATTTAGAGGCTTCATAGACAGGTCTAGAATTGATGGGTCTCACAGATTATGTCATACTTCCTTTACATTTGAGTTTTGACTAATGTTTCTAGTAAGTTTATTTAAGTATTTTCAGACAGTAATTGACTTTGCAAGTTGAGTTAAGTTTTATGAGTTATCTATGTCATGATAAGAGCCCTATATGCTCAAGTCAAGTCTTCCGCTAAGTAGTAAGCCAGGCCAAGCGTTTGCTTGGGGATCAACAATGGTTCTCAAGTGCCGACCTTTTTGATTTTTTAGAGTTAGACATAATCAATATTTGGGTTTTTGATTTCTATCTTGTGCTTTTGTAATTAGTTGAATGCTTTATCATTTATGAAATGGGTTTTTGATTATCAAATTGATCTCTTGCTTTAATTGCTTTCCATTGGAATTGATCACTCTTTGGACTTTCCCATTTACTTTGATTTAGCTGGTGAGAGTTAATTGAGGTTGGGTATGATTGATTGGTGCATTAAATTGAGGTTTAGCAACTCAATTGTCGGATTTTGCTAGAAGTAGTGAATCCTTGCATTGCCTTTAATCGGATTGCTTGTGTTGCCACTTGATTGGGTTCGTAAGAGCAAATTGAGAAATATTTGCCTATTTCAACAGAATTAAGTAGATAATTTAGTTTTTGAGGCATATATGATCTGACCCATGATTAAGTGAGATTGTATGATGCTAATGTGCAATGGATCTTATGGATTTTGATCGATTTCCCATTCCCAAATCCCTTTGGTAATCTTGTTCGATATAGCTTTGTCCCTTGTTCTCCTCTATCCCCTATACTAAATTTGTTACTTGAAATCTTTTCATTTTATAATTGCATTTTATATTTCGGATTCAAACTAGCAGCTAGTAATTCTTTGTTTCTTCAATCGCCCTGCATATTGTTCCTTGTGGGATCGACCCCAACTCTTCGTTGGGTTTATACTTGCATAGCGACCGCCCACACTTTGAATCGTGATAGGTGTGGTTGAGTGTTATCAGTTAGTTTCTTGTGATTCTCACAGATGTCGGGTCAAAAAGACCTTGGATTCATATTTTGATGGTTCCATTGAGTCCAAAACGTCGAGTATAATTGATTTGCATATATGGTTTGTGTGTACGGGATTTCGAACGAATCCCGAGAATCAATTTTATGTTTGAGAGTTGGTTGAATTTTGTTGGTGTCTCCAGGCCTCGCTTCTGTGAAGGCTGGCTGCTTAAGCGAGCTTCGCATAAGGAGAGCCTCTTCGCTTAAGCAGGCTTCGCTGAAGCGAAGAAGGCTTCTCTTAAGTGAGACCCGCATTTTTAGTGGGGTTTGCACTTTTGCGATATTAGAGAGGGTTTTGGCCTACAATTTCGGGGTTTAAGCCCCACTTCACCATTTCTGAGCTTGGGGAAACCTTGGTGGCAGTTTTGAAGGGATTTTCTATGCTAGATCATTTGGGTAAGCCTTCTTGATCCTAAACCTTCATTTTTCATTGATTAATTATGAGTTTTAACATCAAAATGTGAGGTTTTGATTGGTGAATGTGGTGGTTTTTCATGAACTCAAGATCTTAACTAAAATGGTTATTTTGAAGTAATTTTAATACCTTTTTCGAAATGATTTTCTCGAATGAGTTCCTAAAGCCTTAAGTAATGTTTTCAAGTATTATTTTCTAGATTCAAACTTTATTTTTTCAAATTGGGTTTATGTTGATTGACCCACTTTTCAAGAAAATTGGTGTGAGTATTGTGATTTGCGGTAGATGATTGTGAATACTTGATTATTATAGATTGTGTGGCTTTGAAAGTGATTCGGAAGGGGAAGACTCAACTCTTGGAGTGATTAATTGATTGATTTGATCAGGGAAGTGATCTCTTAAACTTTGTAATTTGATTGAATTATTCATTTCTCTTCGTTGCCTATGTGTTGGGAGTAATCGGGAATGAGGTGAAGGGCTATTTTGGTTCCACTTGATTAATGTTAACCAACAGAAAGGGGAAAAATGAAAAGGCTTCTTGATGATAATGACAATTGTGAATTGCCTTGTTGTGACCCCTATTTGATTGATGAAATGTTGATAGCATGAAAGTGGACTTGTGTGATATGAATTTTTGTCTCTTCCGTGTAGTGTGATATTGCTTGTGTGCATTGATTGTGAACATCATGATGATTTATGATGCTGAGGTCTTTGCCGGCAAGTTCTACGTTGCCGAGGTCTTTACCAGCAACAGCTATGATGCCGAGGTCTTTGCCGATAGGTGTTGTTTTGTAATCAAAGCCAAAAATGGTTCCGGCTAGTGATATAAATGTCGAAGGGAAATGATTCCGGCAAGTGATATGTTGTGATGAAAGTCGAAGGGAAATGGTTTCGGCTAATGATATAAATGTCGAAGGAAAATGGTTCCAGCTAATGATATAAATGCTGAAGGGAAATGGTTCCGGCAAGTGAATTATTATGAAAGCCGAAGGGAAATGGTTCCGGCAAGTGAATTAATATGAAAGCCGAAGGGAAATGGTTTCGGCTAGTGACATTGAGCCGAAGGGAAATGGTTTCGGCTAGTTACATTGAGCCGAAGGGAAATGGTTTCGGCTAGTGACATTGAGCCGAAGGGAAATGGTTTCGGCCAATGTTAACTTGTGATCAATCTACTTGATGCATACACTTAACTTATTTGATGCATATGATTGAGCTATTTGATGAGGTTTGAATTGTTTGTTTAATATGTGAGTTGAACTTGTTATTATTTGGGCTTGAAATGCCTTTACATGAGTGTAAGTGACTTGATGCCTATCGATTGTTGAAATGTGACTATTGATCTTGATCTTGAGCCTTGAGACCTGTTTATTGTAGAAATGTTAGGTTGGGCTGATTTCTGTGCATGTTGTAGTTTGTTGAGATTTGGTTGGGATGGAAAGAAGTATTCAATTTAGCTAGGTTGCCTAGTTTATTAGGTTGCTTGCTGGGTATCGTGTTGGTGGTACTCACTCCTTGCTTCTACACTTGTGTAGGTTCCGAGCCCGGACCCGTGTCATCTTCTTCTCCTCATTTTCGAGGCTTGTCAAAGACTGAAGAGGTAGATGCTTGTCACTTTGGTGGACCTTTTTCTTTCCTTTTTATATAAGCTTTGTTCTACTTGAGAAACAAAGACTGAGACTTGTATTTATCTTTCAAATTCTGTATTTACTTTAAAGGCTTGTACACATGACAACCAGGTTTTGGGGTTGTTTAGAATGAATAAATTTTCCGCTTTTGTGTTGTTCTTGCTTTATATAATTTCCGCTTTTCTTTCATTTTCGTGGGGTTGAGGCTGACTTGGCTTGGTGGGAATAGACAAGTTCCATCACGTCCATTTTTGGGTCGTGACAACGTGAAATTATAGAATATACTAACATTTATTAGATCATTTATAACACAAGATACTATTCTAAAAAAAAAATGTTTATTCAAAATAATTAAAAATAACAATTAATTTTAAAGCAGTTTTTAGAATTAACTATGGAAAAAAGAATGATATTAATTAATGATTAAGATATTTTGAGATTATGAGGGAGAAACATTAAATAATGCTAGAGATATTTATGGAAAGTAAATTACAAAATGGAGAAAAATAAGGAATTAAAATCATATTTATTAAAGAAATGTTCCATTGGTTTTTTTTTTTACCCTTTTTTTATTTTGTAATGATTTGTAAAGATTGTATTGCTATGTTGGTGTAAAATCAAACTATTGTTATAAGGGTTATTTATATTCTTAAATGGTTATTTATGTTTTTTGCCCAAACAATTCATATTAGAAAAATTATTCCTTACTTTTACTTTTTTACTTACTAAAGATTTTTGGATGCTAAGATTTTTTAGTAGAATAATGATAGCCTTACCATTATTTTTATTTGTTTTTGGAATGTAATATGAAAAATATTTACTCATTTATGCCAAACTATTAAATAGATACATTTTAATTACTAAACAATAACTAGGCAATTACATTCTCACCTAATTCATAAATAACTTTCCAAAACTCAAATATTTCTTTTGTTATAAATAGCCATTTGATTTGTTCATTCAATACCAGTGAACAAATTTTCTCTTATAATATTTTCTTGTCTTTGTTGGTTATCTTCCTGTTCTTCACTCTTTTCAGCAAAAGATTATTTTTTTTCTTATTTTTCCCTCTGTATTCTATTTCAGTAAAATAATTTTTTTATTATAATTTTTTTCTGTCCTTGTTTGGTTATATCCTACTTATTCACTCTTTTCCATAAGAGAATGGTTTCTCTGTAGATCTTTGTGTGTTTTTCTATACGAAAAAATATTGTATTTTTATGTTGATTGTTTTTGTCTTATGCCAATATTTTTTCAATTATTATTTTTTAGTTTGCTTGATCTTTTTGAAACTTCTACATTAGTTTTAGGGTTTGAATTAAAATTTATAACTTTTGTAAAGTAAATGTAGATTTCAGTCCCAAACAATTAAGTTGTATTTAATTTCTTTTACTCTTATGATTTTGTTTAGCCTCAAGATCACTATATGTGCTGCAAGTAAATGATATACTACATGTGGTATTTTTTAGTTTTAATTTCTGCTAATCCATTTCAGGTTTTTTCACCAAAATTTGCTATAGTAATTTTTCGTCAGAATGATCAGGAAAGTTATCTAGAGCGCTCAAGTGGAACTGATAGATTTCTTTTCATTATGGTTACATAATGTTGCCCTCCATAGAAGTCCATATGAGTCTTCTATATAAGTTTCTTGATCAGTTAGGTGTGAAATCAATAGAACAAATTTAAGTAGAAAAAAAATGAAAAGAACTTCCAGAAAGAATAATATTTCCATGAATCAACATGCAATCCTTCCTACATGCATAACAGGCTTTGTTTTTGCATTCCATATCCTCACTATACGAAGTATGCTTCCCTAAAAACTTCTAAATCCTACAAACTATATAAAAATATCAAGTAGAAGCTTAAGTTTTGAAAAATAATACTAATATAAACAATAGATGAAATGGTAGACAAGGCATAATAAGATGTCAAAAATTAAATGAAGTGAGACTAACTACACAACTTATTAAGGGTCAATTTGATGGTCCAATATCTTCCTTTTACAAACTCTCTCTATCTTTGTATTTTCAAGAATATACCATGTATTCTAGTTTCATAGGATTAAATGAAATGTTGTGCATGCAGCTACACAACTAGTAGAACCTCTAGATCCAGAAGCAACTAACAAAAAGGGAAAACTAAAATTTCATGCAGATAATAGCTTAGATCTAGATATGTAATATAAAGATATAAAAGCTCAATAGATAAAATGAAAATAATTACTTTAAGAAAAAGTTTAATCTAGAACACACCATCCTCCCATGACCCATTCTATTTGTTTCACTAGTCAACAACATAATCACATGCTATTAAATATTATATAAGTCATAGTTTAAAATCACCCTCTTAGAAATTCTTCACCCTAAGAAGAGAGAGTTCTTAAGTGTTAGTCAGAAGAGTATCATTTTTCTTGAATGGGAAGAACTCGCGTACTCTTACATTTTATCCATCAAAACTCACATCATGCATTAAAAATATCACATTTAAACCGACATGATTAATGATAAAACAAACAATATAATATTTGTATTATAAACTTTTGATCTCTCTTATATTATCACTTTTGGCAATAATAAGTTTATAATTGTCTCATGTTTATCCACTAGAGGTGATTGCACGTTGGAGGTGTTCTAGTGTAGACAAGAATTGCATGTTGAACATTGTAAATGATATCCTAGGGATCCTTGGGTGATCTGGGTTGCTCGAAGGGTATGATGAATCATGAATGGGTTAATTCAAGGGGATAAGTAAGAGTTTTGCAGGTGGTCCACTAAATTGGCTAAGGGGCCAAGGGCAAAGGTTTCGTTGGTATGAGATCTTAAGGGAGATGGCAGACCGGTTAATAGAGATAGTTGGTAGATTTGAATTATGCATTGTAATCAGTAAGGTAATTCTAATGTTTGGCAATTAATGGTAGGCTTGGGAAGATTTCATGTGATAAGGGGGGGGGGGGGGGTAGGTTGCCTAAGAATTAAGGGGATGGAATGGATCCTCATGGTGGAGTTGACAACGGAATGGGGAAGGAAGGTTTGGAATAGAGTGTATGGGTTCATGGGTGGTATACCTACTATTACTATGTTGTTAAAGGATCGGAGTTGTATGGCTTCAAGTTGTATGTTTTTTCTAATTATTTACTTCATATTATGTGGTGGATTTGGGTCGGTTGTTGATGCCTACCAGTATGTGTTGTTTGTACTGATACTACTCTTATTATGCCACTTGGTATAGTCTGGTTCTAGGATCAGTGATATTTCCTAGGTGACGACGATGGCGATCTCTAGCAGCTTCTACTCCTCTCTTCCTTATGGTGGGAGTTGTGTCTTCTTTTACTATTTTGTAATCTCTTAGAAGCTCTTGTACCTGTTTAAACTAGTTCCTAGGGAGGGTTCCCTTTGTATTTTTTTAAAAAAATTTCCATTGTAATCAAGGTTGAGATTGTTTTTTTTATTTTATTAAGGGGATATATTATGTTTCTGCTTACTTCCACTTTTCAGGTTTTTAAATTGGATGGTATTGGTTCTCCTATCTAAGTGTTAGAGTAGGTTCTCACACGACTTGGTAGTTGGGTCATGATAATTTGGTATCAGAGCCTAGGTTATCAATATCCTAGTAGAAGATCAAATGTCAAATAGAGTCTTGTAGATTGGTATGCTGACGTTCACATCTAATCTTTGTGAAGCTATGAAGCATTCTAGGAAATTGTTTCAATTCTTTCATTCTTTTCATGTGATCTGTTGCTTGTTTGTATGGTTGAATCCAATTGGTATCTCTTGATTCAAATTGATATCGGGACAAAGTAAATTAAATATCGTTATCTCCGGCTGAAACGACACAAGAAAGAGGAAGGTTCCAATTGATATCTGGCTTTAGAGGATATGTAAATGCATGGTAAGAGGCTAACGACATCCATGAGGAGAATAAAAGGTAATGCACATGACTTGATGTAGTGATGAGGCTTTAGATTGTAATATTGTACATTGCTTTGCTTGAATGACTGCAATACTAGTATCTAGTTGCCTATCTGAAAGCCTCTACTAAGATGAGTTACTAGGGAAAACCCCCCAACTAACTCTAACTGTCTTAAAACTGAAAGACTAAATAACTAAAATAAATATAAGGGTTGTCCTCAAAAGTTCAGGACTCACCAAAAGTGATATTGACCTGATCAAAAGTCATACTAATTGCGGGCTGAATGTTAAGCATCTAAACCTATATTCTAAAATAATATAATGCAAAGAGTATGCGGTCAGTACTGTATTGTGAATGTACTGAGTATGAGAGATATGAACCATAATTAAATAAGCTAGAAATAATAAACCTGAGATGTTGAACTGAACATGAAACTAAAATATATGAACTCATGCAATGACCAAGTAAATCAACAAGCCATTGATAGGTACTGAACTGAAATAAATAAATATAAGGTCAATGCAATGATTTGAGATTGGACTGTGGGAGGTACTAATAACAAACATATAACCATGTGAGATAAATATGGAGTTCGATGTATAATTCCTATTAAAAAAAGACTCAATATACCTGGTCATAGTATAAAGGTTGATCTGAGCTAATGTGGTACCACTAAGCTGACGTTTATAAAGGACTAAGATGTTAGTCCTGGTCTGACGGGTGACCCTTAAAACCTATGGTGGCACATAGTTCTGGGACTTAAGAATTTCTACTAAAGGTCTTATTCTTAAACTAACAGGTGAGCCTTCATCCCTATGCTCGCTCGGTACTAAGTATTACTCTCATCTAATTGTTTGTTGATAAACTAATAATACTAATATTCTTATAATACTGAATAATGCTAGTAAAACTAATAATCTGAATAACTCATGATTTCTGATAAACTGATAGACTCTTTATCTAAAAATGTCTTAAATCAAGAGAAACTGATAATCTAAACTATGCAACCTAAAGCAATATAGTTCTGAGACATGAAATATCTATATCTTGAAGGTTCATAAAAATACTATTTAGAAGTACCGAATTATAGGTGAAAACACATAATCAAGCTATCCATGAAGAAGATAGAAAATATAGTGAAAACCATGCTTTTCATAAGAATCCTAACTTCTATAGAAATCATTAACTGAAGAACAAGGTTTAATTTGGGACTCAATTGTGAAATAATACCCATTGATGAGATCCCACATACATTGAAAAGAAAACACTTGAAGCCTGAAGATGAGGAGCCCTAGTTCTTTCTTGAGAGAACTTAGAACGTACTGTTTTGATGATTCTAAGTGTTAGGCGTGAATGAGGATATTAAGTCAACTAAATTTCCCTTAACCCCACTTAGAATAGGCTAAAACATCGTGGTGTTAGAATTAAAAGAGTGGGAAAAGACCAAAACAACCTTAACTGAAAAGTTGTCGGAACATTCCACAGGGCCATCTACGAATTGTGGTTTGAACTACAACCCATAGATCCCATCCATTGATTCATGATGAAATTTAAGTCTCAGAATTTCTTTCTACAAGCCCAATTTACGACTCGTAGATTTACAATCAGTGATTGAATCTTACTTACTCTTAAGAGACTGCCTAAGTGATGTATGTGTCAGTGATTTCCAAAATGTTCTGGAGATGAACTTGTAGGTCTTCATAAGGTAAACATGTGAACTGCCCATGTTCTCCTTCAACACCCATCTTTTCGTAATAGCGGACTTTATAATATTGCAATTTACATTGCTAATGAGTGATACTGCCACATCACGAACTGCCATCTGGGTTCGATTTACACTTTCAAAAATCTAACCCAAGGCCCAAATCACTCTCGAATGCATCAGGATCCAAACAACTGCTCAACTAAGTCACAAATTACCTTTCGAACGCAACAAAGCTATTGAAATTTGATTATGAGTTATTGACCTGAATTGTTGACTTTGGTCAAACTTTAAATTTTCAAAACTGAGAAACCCACTCATTACTCATCTGATCACCTTAGAAATCGTGTCACTCATCCCCATAGTTCACAAATATCATACAAATGCTACTCAAAAGGGATAAAATAGGAAAAACACGTAGAAAACACAAAACCACCAAGAGGGTTGTTATAGTTATGTATTTTTACATTAAAAAAAAAAATTCAAGATACAATACATTTTATAAATTTTGATTTGAGTATGTTTCCTTAGTTCTTTTACAAAGAAATCAAAAATATTTAAAAGACGTTCTTTGTATGCATCGTAAATATTCCAATACTAAAATTTTTGTGGTAGAACAATTATAATTTTACCTTTACTATTTACTTACTATTCAAAAATATTGTTTTCTTATGGTTTCTCTACTGATATTTTTATGTCTTTCTATGACAAAAAAAAGTTAAATTTTTTATTTTGATTGTTTTTATCTTATGCTTATATTTTTGCAATAATTATTTTTTATTTTCTTGATCTTTTTGAAAATGATACATTTGTTTTGGAGTTTAAATTAAAATTTATCACTTTTGTAAAGTAAAGTACATTTCAATAGCAAATTCTATAGCAAATTCATGTGGTAATTCTTAGTTTTAGTTTTTGCAATTTCCTTTCCATTTTTTCCACCAAAGTTTGTTATTTCAGTTTCACACCAGACTAGGCCTGGCAAGGGGACCGGGACGGCCCGCCCCGGCCCGGTACCGGCTCGAGACCCGTCTCGCCGGTCCCGGTTCCACGTGGCGAAGCGGGATAGGGGATGGGGGATAGGGGGACGGGTAGGGGGACGGTTCATGATTTGGTCCCGGTCGACCCGGCCCGGTCCGTCCCGGTCAAACCGGCCGGTCACGCGGGCCAACAATTTTTTTTTTTTTTTAACTTTGCAATTTATATTTTATCTGTTGGGGAAACGGCTAGTGCCCCCCCCCAACGGATATATTTGATTTTTGGGAGTCCCAAACACCCCCCTACCACCCCTACTCTTTAATCTTTTATTTTAACCCTCAAGTTACATAAAATACACTTTAGTCCACTCTTTATATTATAAATACCCCTTTATCCTTCTTTTATTTCTCACAAATTATCTACTCTCTCAATTCTATATTTTATATTCTCTCATTCTCGAATCCTGATTCTTGATTCCACTTAATTCTCAATTCTAAATTTATATCATAATATTTATATTTCAATTAATATCATAATATTTATAATTCAATTATTTTATATTTTATATTTTATATTGTTGCTATCAAGTATTGAAGCTACAACTTACAACTTACGATAATACATTTGGTTGGAGCAAGCTTCAAGAATTGGTTATAACCATCTACTATTAACGCAGACGTTTGGTACATTCGTTCCATTTCTTTATTTATACATTTTTTTCGCAATTAGTTTTTGTGTTATTATTATTTATATATTACATTTTACATTTTATTAAATATGAGTTCTAATAAAAAAAAATACCGGTAAGGAAAAAATAGCAAACGTTGTTTCCAATTTATTTAATTTTCCTAAAAAAAGTAGTAAGGAAAAAAATAAAAGTAAATGTGATGGTTCTTCTTCTAAATCAATGCCTAGAGTTAGAATTAATACAAATGATTCTACTTTTTTTGATGATACTTCTTTCACTCCTCATTATAATATAGATACAAATGTTGAAATTGATCATGAATTTTTAGAACGACGTTTTAATAATCCTAATGTTGATGAAAATTTAGAGGATGAAGTACAAGTTGATTTGGAAGAAGATGAATTAGATGAAACACCTACCAGTCCGGCGACGGAAGCTCCAACACAAACTACACCTCCAACTGAGGAAGATAGTCAACTCCCCCACCCTCCCCCCCCCCTTGTACCTCCTACAAGGGGAAAGGTGAAGTATCAACGCCCTAAAACTTCTGTTGTGTGGCAATTTATGACTTTAGATACTGTAAACTCTCTTGCTATTTGTAATAAGTGTAAACAAGCATTTATACATAGAGTCGGTGGAGGTCAAGGTGGGATGGGGGGTTTAAATAGACATTTGCTATCTTGTAGACCGATTGAATATAAGGCGGCCAAAGCTCTAGCCGATAAAAAAAAGGGAATTCAAATTGATGATGATGATATTAATTCTAGTGTTCCTCAATCGGTAGAGTGTTCTAACATGGTTCAAGGAACATTGGATCCTTCTAACCCCGGTGGTCCAATTACACAATGTAAATATAATAAAGAAAGAGATCGCGAAAATTTAGCTAAGATTGTTTCTGTTCGTGGTTTACCTTTTGGTTTTCCTTCACATCCCGGTTTTATTGAATATATTCAACAAACTTATAATCCGTCTTTTAAAGGTGTTTCAAGAAATACAGTTAAATCTGATGTTTTAGAATTTCAAGGTAAACATTTTCAATATCTTCGTTGTTTATTTAGCATATTAGATTGTAGAGTGTCTATAACTTCTGATATGGGTCGTAGTGTTAATGGACGTGATTATTTAACTGTCACAGCACATTGGATTGATCATAACTGGAATTTGCAAAAAAGAATCTTAGTTATAAAGAATGTGTAGAGAAAAAAACTGGTGCTTATATAGCTTCAACTGTTTTAGGTATTTTAGATTTTTATATGCTTTGTGATAAAGTGATGAGTGTCGCATTAGGTAATGCCTCTAATAACACCAATGCTGCTGCTATGTTAAAAACTAGACTATGTATATGGTAAAACCCACACCCTCCTCGGGCAAAGTCAATGCAGGGGCCGAAGTCAACAAAGCCTTGAGCTTTTGAAAGCTCACCTCACACTCATCGAACCAATGAAAGTCCACGGTCTTCTGAGTCAATCTAGTTAGCGGTGCTGCAATAGTAGAGAAGCTTTGCACAAACCGTCTATAGTAGCCTACCAACCTCACAAAACTTTGAATCTCTGTAGGAGAGGTAGGTCTCATCCAGCCCTTAACTTCCTCAATCTTGGCCGGATCTACCCTAATACCCTTCTTCGACACCACGTGTCCCAAGAATGCCATAGAATCAAGCCAAAACTCACACTTGGAGAACTTGGCATACAACTTCTACTCTCTCTCAATCTCTGAAGCACCAACCTCAAGTGATGGGCATGATCTTCCTCGGTCCTGGAATATATAAAAATGTCATCGATGAACATGATCACGAATCAACTCCATAAACGACGCAGGGGCATTATTCAACCCAAAAGACATCACCAAGAACTCATAGTGACCATAACGAGTTCGGAAACCTATCTCAGGAATATCCGATGGCCTAATCTTCAACTGATGATAGCCAGACCTCAAATCAATCTTAGAAAACCATGCAGCACCCTGAAGCTGATCAAACAAATCATCAATGCGAGGAAGAGGATACTTGTTCTTGACAGTCACCTTATTCAACTGCCTATATTCAATACACATCCTCATCGAACCATCTTTATTCTTTAAAAAAAGGACCGGTGCGCCCTAAGGTGACACACTAGGATGAATAAACCCTTTGCTCAACAAGTCCTGCAACTGATCCTTCAACTCCTTCAACTTAGCCGAAGCCATACGATACGGGGCAATGGAGATGGGCTTAGTGCCCGGTACCAAGTCAATAGCAAAATCAATGTCCCTATCCAGAGGGACACTAGAAAGATCAGTAGGGAAAATATTAGCAAACTCCTGAACCACGGGAATGGATTCCATAGAAGGTGACTCAACACTAGTATCCCGGATAAAAGCCAAATAGGACAAACACCCCCTACAATCAACCTCTGGGCTCGGATGTAGGAGATAACCTTACTAGGGTAAGAACTATTAGTACCATTCCACTCTACCCTCGGAACACCAGGCATCGCTAAGGTGACAGTCTTACCATAACAACCAAGGATCGCATGATAGGGAGAAAGCCAATCCATACCCAATATCACATCAAAATCTACCATTCCCAGAATAATCACGTGTACCACGTGTCTGTACCCAGCCAAAGAAACAAGACAGGATCGCTACACTCAATCCACCACTAAGGGCTCACCCACGGGTGTAGAAACATGTACAGGTTCATGCATACGATCATATAATAAATCAAACCCAGATGCAAAGTAGGTAGACACATAGGAGAAAGTAGACCCCGGATCAAATAATACAGAAGCAGTTAGATGGCAGACTAGGACGATACCTGTGATGACTGCATCAGAAGCCTCAGCTTCGGGTCTCCGCGAAAAAGCATAACATTGTGCTCCTCTACCACCTCCTATTTCAGCCACACCTCTACCTCCATGCTGGACTACGGCACCACTACCCAGAGTTCTTCCGCCTCTACCTACTGTCTGACCCCTACCCCGACCTCTAGACAGAGGCGTGGAATCTCTCTCTAGAGCTATTGAGTAAGAATGATGGGGCCCTGTATGAGTCTGAAATGGACACTAGCGAATCATATGACCTAGAGCACCACAACCAAAATAAGACTTCAGAACAGAGAGCTGCTGTGATGAACCAGATGAAGTACCATAGCCACCTCGGTCAGAATTGTAAGACCCTCGGGACACCTATCCACTCTCAGCCGCTGGCATGGAAGCATGAACAGGCCTCTCATGCTAAAATGAGCTACCTCCCCTCTGAGAACCTCTGCCTCCAGACGAGGCACCGAAAAACTGACCACTAGAATGGGCTCTCTTGGGGTCCCCAAACTCCTCTCGAACCAACAACTCCGCCTCTTTGGTGGTACTCACAATGGACTGGAAGGAAGCCCCCTCACGGGCTAATCTGAACACATAGGATCTGATGGAGAAAGTCAACCTTCTCATAAATCTGTGGACCCTCTTTGCCTCATCTGGAATCAAAGGCATGGCATGATGAGACAACTGATAGAAACGTGCCTCATACTCAACAACGGCATGCCACCATGTGTCAAACCCTCAAACCTCAACCTGGTCTCCTCACGCACACTCCAAGGAATGAAGCGATCCTGAAAAGCACTGGAGAAAGCATCCCACTCAATCGGAGGAGATCCAACTGGCCTGGACCCCACATAAGTCCTCCACCACTCCCTGGCTAGCCCACAGAGCTAGAGAATAACAAAATGAACACCCCTCGCATCCACCATCCTCACAGCCTCAAGTATCTCATGGCACAAGATCAAAAACTCATGAGCATCCTCGCTCTTACCACCCTGAAACTGGGGTGGTTTCATCTTCTGAAACCTCTCATAACACTGCTGGTCATCCACTGTCAGAACTACATCTGGAGCAACCTGTGCACCGACAGCTAGCGCGAGAACTAATGGTGGCTAAACCACCTGATCCCTAACAACCGGACCCTGATGCTGCTCTGGGGTCTGTGCCCCTACTCTAGTCTGTGAGCCCTGTGGTGTGTCTGCTGCACTCTGAGTAAAACTCTCTAGAACACCCAGCATCCGCAATACGGTCTCTTGAAACAATGGTGCCACGAAACCTGGACGAACCTGGTCCTCACCAATTGCAACATGTGGCTCTGGGGAAGCCTCTCTACCACGACCTCTAACATGTATTGCTCCTCGGGCATGGCCTATACCACGAACATGACCTCTAGCTCGGGCCCTACCCCTACCTCTGACTGGGGCCTCAACAACTGCCTCAGGGACTGCCTCCCCTCTATCACCCAAAATCGAAGCTCTAGTTCTAGGCATCTGTTAAAACAACACGCGATACTGAGCACTAGCGATAGAACCCTCACACGATAAGAAAGAATGAAATAAAGAAAGTTTCCTAACAGTCTTCATAGCCTCTCGAATATAAGTACAGACGTCTCCATATCAATTCTCGAGACTCAACTTAGACTTGGCTTATACAAGTGAGACCTATGAACCTGGCTCTGATACCATTTGTCACGACTCAAAATCGGGTGTGATGGCACTTGTCCTATTCCACCAGGACAAATCAGCCTAAACCCAAAATAGATGGAAATAAATACGGAAATAAGCAAATTTAATAATAATTACAAAAGCGAAAGTCTTTCAAAACTTAAATAACCCCCAAGGACTGGTTGTCACATGTACAAGCCGCTAATAATAGTACTGGAATGAAAAATACAAGTCTCAAATATGTCATTGTTTCTCAAGTAGAACAAAACATAAAGAAAACATAAATAAGAGAGTCCACCTGATGATAATAGCTACCTCTCTCAGTCTCTTGGAAAGCCTCGAATGATCTAGAAAAGAGAAACTCACGGTCCGGGCTCGGACTCTAGACAAATGTAGAAGCAAGGAGTGAGTACCAAACAACACGGTACCCAGCAAGCCAACCAACAAAAGTAGGTAAATCTAATAAAATACTCGAACTCCTTTCATCCCAACCGAACCTCCATAACTACTACCTGCACAGAAAAATCCAGCCCAACCTAACAATTACCAAGGCACAGTTCAAACAGTCTCCACAATCACAGTTCAAATTATAAATCGCAACTCGCAAGTAATCAGACAGTCAATCACAAGAATCATTCTCACCACACAATAACATGCAAGAATGCTAATGCACAATCCATGATTGTGTATGCTCACAATCGCCAGCAATGACCTCAGCATCACACACTAGCCGAAAATGACCTCGGCATCACAGTCGTGCCGGAAATGACCTCAGCTCGCCAGAAAAGACCTCGGCATCACAATCTCGCCGAAAAAGATCTCGGCTTATCGAAAAAGACCTCGGCTCACCGGAAAAGACCTCGGCATCAAAATCAATCATCTCATCATAGTTTTCAAGAACAAAATGCAATCGGCATGTTTACACAAATAATGAGGAAACGACAAGTTCAAGCAATTCACAATCACAATGAAGCTATCAAAGCATTTCACCAATTACACATCAATATCAAGATCATGGCATATCACACTTTGATTCACAACATCAGCACACTTTGCCTTTTATTAACCTCGTCGATAAATTAAAATTGGTTCATGAAAGAATTCAACCCGTATCCTCATTCCCATTACTCCCCAACACATACAAGAAAGGAAATTCAGGATTCTACAAGATTTTCAGAGTTTTAGAAGTTCACTTGCCTTAGCCAAAATCATGATCAATCAATAACTTGCGTCTTCCTCTTCCGAATATAGTCTGAAACACCACAATCTAATCATATAATGATTCACAATCAAATTCCGAAACTATCGACACCAAAATCACAAGATTCGTGAAAAGGGTCAAAACGGCTCAAAATCCAATTCTGAAAAAGGGGTTTAAATCCGGAAATTTTTACATGAAAACATTCCTCAAAGCATTAGGAATCCATTGGCAAAAACCATTTAAAAAATGGAGCTCAAATCAATCCATAATCATCATTTAATCGAAAATTCAAAGTTCTTGAAAAACCCCAATTTCTTCACTTTAAAATCCCCAATTTCAAGTTAAAAAATCAAGATATAATCAATGGGTTATGAAGATTATTGGTTAAAATCACTTACCCAATAGTTTCCCCGCGAAAAACTCTTTGAAAATCGCCTATCCCGAGCTCCCCAAGTCAAAAAATGGTGGAAATGGGTGTTTTCCCAATTTTGGGAATTAAACACTGTTCAGGGAAAAATAACCCTCCACGAACGCGACTCATATAGCCTGTGAACGCGGAGTACAGCCTCCAAAGCCTTTCGAGAAAGCAGACAAGCCTCCGAGAATGCGGAGGCCAACCCGGCAGCCTTCTGAAAATGCGGACAAGCCTCTAAAAACACAGAAGCCAACCCGGTAGCCTTTCGAGAACAAGGACAAGCCTCCGAGAATGAGGAGAAGCTTGCACTAGACCTCAGTTGGCATCAACTACACCTAAAAGCGAATTTCACCGAAATGACCCTCGGGATTCGTTCGGAATCCCATGCACACAAACCAAACACGCTACCCCACAAAATTCAACGTCCGGAGCTCAATGAAACCGTCGAAATTCAAATTCGAGGTCTTCTTGACCTGAAACCCGATAAGTCGCAACGAAACTAACTTTAAGCCTCAAAATACCAAATCAAGCTCGGGACCTCTAAAAATTCAACCAAGACCACTATTAGGCCTAAAATCATCCCCCGAATCTAACGGAGTCCTAGGAATTCAATTCTAGCATCCTATCACCTAATGTTGACCAAAGTCAACTCTATGGTCAAAAACTCAATAATTTCCGACTTAAGGCCTCAAATCTACGTTATTGCTCCAAATCTGATTCCGTCAACTCTCCTAGACCAATTTCAACATTCCAGAGCTGATGGAATTGACGGAATTCCATTCCGAGCCCTGAAACTATGAATGACCTCAATTACCACATTTTGACAACTTAAGCTTCCAAAAATCTTAACTTGACAGGAAAATTCACAAAACCAACTTCGGATACTAATTAAGCATGACTCGGGGAAACTCTTTGGAGCGATAAAATGGTTATTTTACAAAAATTACCAAAAATAACCTTTAGGGTCATTACATTTATTCCCTTACAAAGGCTGAACCAAGTCATCACTATCTTTAACATTGTCATGTCAGTTACTAGCTACAAGATTTTCCGTGCAAGTGCACCAGATCTATTAAAGAGGGAGGGGGTGCAGCAACACCTGTATATCAACTTGAAAACCAATCTATACATTGAAAATGAGTACTATAAACTGAGTCGAGAAACCAAACGTACTCAAAGAATCAAACTTTACAAGAATTCGTATGCAATGTTAATCACTCATTACTTTAAAGAAAGAACGAATCCTCTTTTCGTGATTCAACATGCAGTCCTTTTTTGTCACAATCCGAGACTACCCCCCTGTCGTAACACGGTGCTTAGAGCCACAAGTGACCCTAAGCTAACCCATTATCTGACATGACATTAATATTCATACATATAGTAACTGAAGACAACTGATGCTGAAGCTAAACTAAGATTAATCTAAAATAACTAAATAGTCAAATAGAATTCATTTGAACAAATCATAAAGTTGAAACTACTATCTAACTGTTTAAAAGCATCTACTAAGATGAGTTGTTGGGACAAGCCTCCAACTAACTCTAACTATCTGAAACTGAAAGACTAACATAAAGAAATAACAATAGCTCTTGTCCTCGAAAGATGAGGACTCACCAAGCTTAGCTGGTGAGATGATACAAAAATTGTACTAACAATGAGCTGGATACTGAGCATTTGAACCTATATATAAACAATGTAGGGCAAAGAGTATGTGATTAGTACTTTGAATGTATTGGGTATGTGAGATAGAAACAATAACCTAACAAGATAAACATGATAAATCTAGGATGTTGAATTGAATATAAAACTGAAATAAATGAGCTGATGCAATGACCGAGTAATAAGCATGTAACAAATCAATATTGCATTGAGTAAACTGAAATACAAGGCATTTCACACAATCTTAGAACATGAAAAAGACAAAACATCCCTCCTAGAACGTGAAAAGAACGGAAATCTAAATGAATTTTGAAGAAACATGTACGGTCACATAGCTGAAAACTAGTTTGCATGGCATTTCACACAATCTTAATAGTAGCACTGACCTTGCCATTGGGCAGAAGTCCACTTCACATGGCAGATCGCGCAGAATATGTAGTGCCCAGTAAAATGGGCATAACTTTTAGCACCAAACTTGGATCTATGAACGATCAAAGACATTAGAAAGAAGGCTTTACGACATTTAATTTTTTGGTATTAGGCCACAAAAATCTTCATACACTATGAGTCCCTTATAACCCTAGTTCTAATCCAATACACTTTACACACTTATGATTGGACATTTACACTAAGTCAAACTTAAATTTACTGGGTCTGCGTCGACACGCATATGGAGAATGGTTCAGACCATTACTTAGAAGTTGCAAGGTGTTACAATCTCTCATCCTTGAGAACACGCATCCTCGAATGAAGTCTAATTAAGCTGGAAAGAGTAGGGAAAGAGCTACAATCCCATAACTGAAAACTAAATAATAAATACAAGCGGGGTGACTGACTCTAGACTGAGGCATGAAGACTGTAATTATTTCATGAATTTGAATGCATACTAAGAGGTGAGGATAACTGAGAGACATGAAGCTGAATGGATGCTATAGAGGAACTATTACCTCACACTCGAATTGAAGTGAAAGGAAAGAGGTTGGGGGGAGGTACTTGGCCATCATATCTTCATCTGCTATCTAAGTAACTCCTTCAATTAAGTGATTCCTCCAAGGAACTTTTACCGAGGCGATTTCCATATTTCTCAACTTACTAACCTGTCAATCAAGAATTTTGATCAGAATCTCTTCATAAGAGAGACTTTCTTTCACACCTACACTCTTTAAAGGTACAACTAAAGTTGTATCACCAATGCACTTCTTCAATAAGGATACATGAAATACTAGGTATACTGATGTCACTCTGAAGGTAAATCTAGCTCATAGGCCACATCACTAAAGCGCCTCACAATCTGCTATGGACCTAAAAACGGGGACTGAACTTTTCTTTCTTGTCAAACTTCATCACCCCTTTTATCGATGAAATTTTCAGATATACCTAATCATCAATAGCAAACTCAAGCTCTATTCTCCTCACATCTACATAAGATTTATGTCTACTCTGAGTCGTTCTCAAACTTTTTATAATAAGTTGAACTTTCTCCATAGTCTCATGAACTTATTCAGGCCCTATCAAGGACACTTTATCAACCTCAAACCACCCTGTAGAAGACATACTCCTCCTACCATAAAGCGCCTTAAATGGAGCCATTTGAATGTTGGAGTGGTAACTTTTATTATAGACAAATTCAATCAAAGGCAAATAATCATCCCAATTCCCTTTAAAGCCGATCACACAAGCTCTTAACATATACTCCAAGGTCTGAATAGTCCTCTCAACCTAACCATCTATTTTTTTGTGGGTGAAAAGTTGTGTTAAGCTTAACTTGAGTATCGAGACCTTTCTTAAACGACTTCCAAAATTGTGAGGTAAACTGAGCACCCTATCTGAGATGATGGATAAGGGAACTCTATGAAACTTCACTAACTTCCAGATGTAATTTCTAGCATAATCTTCGGTTGTATAAGAAGTCTTAATTGGCAAGAAATGTAATGACTTAGTCATTTGGTCTATAACCACCCATATCAAATCATGTTGTTGACGTGTGCGAACCTAAGATGAAATCCATTTTTAAATCCTCCCACTTCCAAGTAGGAATACTAATATCCTGAGTCATACCCCGTAGTTTCTAATGTTTAACCTTAACCTGTTGGAAAATTCTTCTCATGAACTTTGAGCTTCCTAGAAGCATAAGCTATGACCCTACCATGTTGCATCAACATATAGCCAAGGCTAATTATGGAAGCATCACAATAAATCACGAACCCATCTGAACCCTCTAAAAGAGTCAAAATTGGAGCTGAAGTAAGTTGAGTCTTCAACTCCTAGAAACTCTTCCCATAAGCATCAGACCATTCAAATTTGTCCTTATTCTAGGCTAGTCTAGACATATGAGAATCAATATAGGAAAATCCTTCAACAAACCTTCTATAGTAACCAATTGATCCCAAGAAACTCTTAATATCTGAAGGAGAAAAGGGGCCTAGGCCAGTTCTTAACTTCTCCGATCTTTTGAGGGTCAACCTGAATTCCCTCTCCAGAAACTATATGACCAAGGAATGCTATTGACTTCAATCAAAACTCACATTTGCGGAACTTAGCAAACAACTGACAGTCCTTGAGGGTTTGCAAGACAATCCTCAAATAGTCTACAAGCTCATCTTCACTTCGAGAATTAATAAGAATGTTATATATGAAGACAATGACGAACATGCACAAATACTATTTGAACACTCTGTTCATCATGTCCATAAAATTTGCAGGAGCATTAGTTAGTCCAAAAGATATAATAAAAAATTTATAGTGACCATACCGAGTTCTGAAGGCTGTCTTTGGAATGTCACATTCTCTAAAACTAAGCTTATGATAGCCTGATCTGAGTTCTATCTTTGAAAAGACTCTAGCACCCTAAATTTGGTTGAATAAATCATCAATCCTTGGAATATGATATTTATTCTTGATTGTGACTTTGTTCAATTAGGAGTAGTCAATACACATTTCGAGAGAATCGTCTTTCTTACACACAAAAAGAATTGGAGCACCGCACCCCATGGAGATATATTAGGTTTGATGAAACCTTTATCTCGAAGTTCCTTTAACTGATCCTTTAGCTCCTTAAGCTTCGCTGGAGCTATTCCGTAAAGAGGAATTGAAATCGGTTGGGTGTCTAGAAGAAGGTCAATTTCAAAGTCAATTTCCCTTTTGGGAGGGACTCTGGGAAGATCTTCAAGGAACATTCCAGAAACTCATTCACTACCGAAACTGATTGCAAGGTTGAGGTTTTGGGACTGGAATCCTTCACCCAGACTAGATGGTAATTTAACCCTTAGATATCATCTTTCTAGCCTTAAGGTAAGAGATAAACTGATCTATAGGTGTTGAAGTACTTAACTTCCACTCTATGATGGTTTCATTAGGAAACTGAAAAATTTAACGACTCTAGTTCTACAGTCGACTGAGGCATAAAAAAGTATAGTTAGTCAATGCCAAGAATAAAATCAAAATCAAGCATGTCTAACTCTACTAGATCAACTATAGTCTCTTTTTGAAACACTGAGATTGAGCAATTTTTGTATAACCTTTTAGCTAAAATTGAATCACCAATAGGAGTAGAGACTGAGAAGTGTTCTGATAAGATTTTAGGACTTGTATCAAAATTCACTGCAATATAAGGAGTCTCGAAAGAAAGTGTGGCTCTTAGATCTAATAAGGCATAAACATCAAGTTGAAAGACACGTAACAATCCCATGAATACATCAGGGGAATCTTCCTGATCCTGCCAAGCCTGCAAACCATAGAACCTGTTTTAGCGCTGACCACTACCGGCACTAGAGAAAGCACCCTATTGAGTCGGGTGACCCGTTAGAGCTGCTGAAGGGTTGGTATGAGTCTGGTGGCGAACATCCTTGCTCCTTAGTGAGGCCACTAGGCACTCCCTCAGTTTGTGGCTTGGCTTTCCACATCCAAAACAACAACCACTGCCAGCCATACATTCTCTTAGGTGGTTCTTACCACACTTCTTATAATTCGTAAAAGTATGACCACTATTGACACTGCTATGAGATTTAGAGCCTGGTGCACTATCCATGTTCTCCTTTCTAAACTTTGGTATTGGGGCACTAGGAGAGGATGGGGCTAGGCCTAAAAATTTCTAACGAAACTGAGAGTGATTGCCACTACCCGATTTCTGCTGAGAATAGTCTACCCTGCTTTTCATGTCCCTTTTACTCTCCCTCTAACCTTTCTTAACATTCTCTTACTCTATCTGATGGGCATGAGTCATCAATCTATAGATTTCCATCTCCTTAATCAATATAGAAGTTCTACACTCCTTAACCATAGTCTCAGAAACTTTTGAAACAAACTTACTCATACAGGCTCTTGAGTCGACTACTATTGATGGAACATCTTAGAGAGCTGATTAAACTTAAGAGAATACTTCTTAACAATCAGGTTACCCTACTTAAGATTAATAAACTCGTGGACCTTGGCTTCCCTTACCTCAAGCGGAAATAATTTATCTAGAAATGTTGTCACACACTTATTCCAGCCCACTAGCCTGCATCAACACCCCTATCTTCCGACATTGTTTATACCAAATTTGAGCCACTCTTTTCAATAGGTAACCAACTAAATCTGCACTCTCAACCGAAGAAACACCCATAATCTGTGTAACCATCTGGATGTCATCAATACATTCCTGCGGATCCTCCTCCACCCTAGAACCATAGAATTTAGGTGGATTCATCCGAATAAATTCTTAGAACCTTGTTGTTGTAGTATTTCCATTTGGGTTAACCTGAGCAACAACTTGTTAATTGACCTGAGAAGTCATAGCCTGCGCTAGCACCTCAAAAACAGCCGTGAACTCAGCATGAGAGTCTTGTTCATTCAGAGGGTCTGTTGGAGCTGGTGGTTCTTGCTAATTTCCATTTGTGTTTCTCCTTGTATAAACTCTCATGGGAGGCATGGTTCTGTAAACAAGTAGATCACGAGTTAGAAGGAGGTTAAATAGAGCTTACACTCTTTCGCACGAAAAGAATCATGAAAGAAGAGAAATATTTCCTAAAATGTCTCATCGCCTCTCATTCATAAGTGTGGCGTGCTTCACACTCATAAATAAGACTCCACTTAACGCGGCTTTCAAACACCCTAGGATACTTTAAACTTGATGCTCTAATACCAAGTTTGCCATGACTCGAGACTACCCCTAGTCGTAACACAGTGATTAGAGTCATAAGTGACCCTAATTTAATCCATGATATGATATGACACTAAGATTCATACAAATAATAATTGAAGATAATTGATGCTGAAGCTAAACTGAGATAAATCCAAAACAACTTAATAGTCAAAATAGAATTCATTTGAACAAGCCATAAAGCTGGAACTACTGTATTGACTGTCTGAAAGCCTCTAGTAAGATGAGTTGCTTAGAAAAGCCCCCAACTAACTCTAACTATCTGAAGTTGAAAGATTAAAATAAAGAAATAACAATAGCTCATGTCCTCAAAAGATGAGGACTCCAAGCTCAGATGCTGAGATGATACGAAAATCATACTAACCGCAAGCTGGATACTGAGCATCTAAACCTATATTATAAAACAATATAGCACAAAAGAGAATGTGATTAGTACTTTGAATGTACTGAGTATGTGAGATGGACACAAAAATCTAACAAGATGAACAAGATAAATCTAAGATGGTGAACTGAATATAAAACTGAAATAAATGAGCTAATGCAATGACCAAGTAATAAGCATGTAACAAATCATCATTGTACTAAGTTAATTGAAATACAAGGTCATCAAATATCTGAGACTAAACTGTGGGAGATATTATTAACCAATATACTTCATCTGAGCTAAATGGAGTCCAACTTGTACCAGCTAGAATGGTGCTCTATACTTTTCCAGGGTACGATCACTGTCCAACGTGGTACCACTAAGATGACGTTCATAAAGTACTAAGGTGTTAGTCCTAATCTGATAGGTGACCCTTAAAATCTACAGTGACACGTCGTTCTGGGACTTAAGAATTTCTACTAAATGTCTCATTCCTAAACTGATGGGTGAGACTTCATCCCTATGTCTACTGTTTCAAACGATTTAAGAAAAAATAATCAGATTTATATCCTTATCATACATCAATTGATGTTAACTCATCACGTGTAATCATGTACCACATTTAACATAAATAAACCTGATATAAAGGATTATTTTCAAAATAGATCACATTTAAATTCCAAAGAACTTAAACCATCTAAACGACCAAAAAAAAAATATGACCACATACCAATGAGAATTTCTTACTAGGCCGTTACCAATGAACTTACCAAATTTCCGGTCAATTGGAGTCTATAAAAATCTTTATTTCCAAAGCTATGACCAAATTCAAATTCAAGTGATTTAAGCATCTTTAGGAATTAAATTAATATGACCTACATTCTCGTCACATATCAATTCATGTTAAATCACCATGTGTAATCATGTTTCAGATTCAAGATAAATATAACTGACATGAAGAATGACCTTATCATATTCAAATCAAATTTTAATCCGATAAACTATCTAAAATCCATCTAAATGATTTTCGATGGAACCATCAAATTTCAAGTCAACTAGAAATCATAAAATTCATGACCATATAGACTATGATCAAATTTGAAAAATAAAATGGTTTCAGGCATAGTTAAAGATTAAAATAACTTGATTCAAAATTTCATTCTCTTTTTGTAATTTTCTCATGAGCACAAGGCATACATTGTGTCATTCCTTTGTCTAAGACACACAACACCTTCTTATATCAAATTATCCTTTCTATTAATACATCTGAGAATTCAAGATATTACGTTTCTCCCTTTCAGACCGATGAAAACCTTTAATATCTATTCTCATGAATTAATTAAACATTACTAGCATATTAAGGTAAATCTCTATTCATGTAAATAAATGTTCACCACCAATATCACTTAGGACAATTTATGCATGAAACATTGAGGATATTCTAATGACTCAAATAAAAAGATCACTTTCTAAATCCTATTTATTAATCATAATTCTCAATTCATATATTGTAATCTCACATATATAGAATATTAAGAACTTCTAATAATTCCAAATAAACAAATCACTTAATGGTAACCATTTATTAATTATAATGTTCTTTAATATATATATATATATACGAGTTAATTACGAGAGAAAGAGAAAAAATAAAACCCATATAAGAAATTCAATGGGTCAAGATCATTGATTTAAAGCATAAATCACACAACAAAGATAACTCCATAAGTTAAACCATAATAGTTACTGTAAAACTTAAAAACCCACTAGCCAAAATAAAAGGCCTAACTGCCAGACATCATAATCCACAACCTAATGGACTAATGATGGTGTGTAATCCAATATGCTCAATCAAAAATCGCCGCTTAAGTAACAACCTAAGCTTTGAAACTAATTAAAATCATGAAGTAATTTATTCTTCCACCGAACCAACAAATTCCACTAGCTGAAGCCAAATTTCACCCTTTCCCTTTAATAATTCACTCCCCACTACCTCTTATTAATTTATTTATTTATAATATAATGTATAAAAAATAAGTAGCCGCTTTAGTGAGGAAACATAATCATAAGGTAATGAAATATAATTTTTGAAACAGCAAATATATTAGGATCAGACAATCCATGCTCTTGCAACTCTTGCGGCTTAACAAATTCGGTAAACGTTACACGTGATATTTCAAAAAAAATTACTAATCATGAACGCCGTATGTATGATCAAATATACACACTTATCATCTTAATTATCTATTTAGATGCAAGCATGGCTTTGATACCAATTTGTTGGAAAACTATATGCAAAGCGGAAGTATGCCAGAATCATACTGCTTACATGAATAATAGACAACCAAAACGTTAATGCTAAAACACACATAATCATGTTAGAACGCATAAACTTGTTGAAATTTAATTCAAGAATTACCTCTTGAAGCGTGAACAAAAATCTTCGAGCGAATCCACAAGGTAGACAGACCTTCAAACGAATCCACAGTCTTCTACAGTGATCCCAAGTTCACATCCGAACTCTCTCAATACTTGGGTGGGCAAGTATCAATAGAAACCCTCCTTTTATTTTTTAGGTTAGGAGAATCCCTATTTATAGAGTTTTTCTCCCAATCCAAAAAGGAGAAGAAAACTCTGTTTTCTTATAATTCCTTTTCCCATAGGATTCTGAGTTCTAGTTAAATATGGGCACTGGAGGGACCTCAAAATTAATTACTGAGGCTTCCTATTATGGAAATAATTCCAAATAATTAATTTGAATTATTATTACCATAATAAATTACAAATCATTCCACTAAAAATTCGTAATTGCACTCCTCTATTTATATTTCGAAATTCCCCATTAAACACTTATGTAATTCCCCATGTTAAGATTACAGATACTAATCAATAAATTAAATTACTGATGAATTTAATTCAATTATTAATTTCCTTTAGAGCACTGCTTAACTTATTTAATGTGTCGGATTCAAAAATCCACTTGCAAGGTTTGACACGATGAAAACTTATAAGCTTCTCAAAAAGGCATATCATCAATCTCTATATCGAGACATGGATTCCATCAACTAACTTATTATTTCACCAATGCATATTATTACCATCCAATCTACCAGGCATATTGACCCGTCTCAGAATTTCACCTTTTAATAAATCAAAACGATAATTAATATATACAGATCATAATAGTTATATTAGGATTAAGAATATAAGTACATTTAATAGTTTAGAGAATATGTTTTTGTCAGTCAGTCTAAAGCAATTATCTTTGCTCGGTCCCGTTCAATACATACAAAATGCACTAGCACAAGAAGTTGGAACTACACCATTCCCATAATCAAGATAAATTATATATAATCTTGTGCTACAATCGTACCGATGACATGTCCAATTTCCATCTCAGATTGTGAACAAAAACTTTATGCTTATAAGAAACGATGATTTAATCCTCTGTGTATAACCTAAATCTCTATACACTAAATCATCCACTATATAAGTAAACAGACACCATAAACGAATATATGATCTATTAAAACTTTTATTAAAACTGAATAAATAATTATTCTATAATAAATACTATATCTAAACATATGGTTAATAGTATATACCCCAACAGTAATCACATGCAATAAAGGGAGCGTTCTTAAGTGTTGGTCAGAAGACTATCTCTTAGCTTCCCCAGAAGAGAAAACGGGAACACAATGAATCTTACATACTCTTTAGAGACTTCTTGAGTGATGTATATGTCAGTGATCTCTATGAGATGAACTTGCGGGTCTTAATATGGTAAACATGTGAACTTCCCGCTTGTGTGCAGAAGTTAAACCATGTTCTGCTTCAACATCCACCTTTCTGTAACAGCAGGCTTTACAATATTGGAATTAACATTGCCAATGAGTGGTACTGCCACATCTTGTACTGCCATCTTCTGGTATGAAAGATTTCTTCTGCCGTAAATGTCTCAACTCCATCTGAAACTTCTGTTACTTCAACTGATTCATCTCTGATAGTTGAAAATATTATACTATAACTGTCCATAGTTCCCTAAATGAAAACCTATCCAAGGGAGAATACAAACTACTAAGGGAGGCAGTGCAATGCCTACAAGAAAGGAACAACAAAATAGTATCAAAAGGAAAGAACTACAATAATATGGGCTAGTACAACGAAGCGGGATTGTTAGTAGTTATTCTGCTGCATCTACTTCAAAGTGAAAACCAAAAAAAGCAATCTTCACATTGGTATAATGAATTATTTTTCCTATACACTTATACATTTGAAGGTCACATGTCACTGATTGGTAACTTTTATAAAGCCTGGGTACTTGTTGCATGCAGTATGGTAAGCAGGATAACTAGTTTCACCTTCCCATTCTAGACTTTTTCTCTGTAGAAAAGAGTGAATATCCAAGCAGCTTATGTTGGTTTTCATTGTTCGTTTTCATGCCTCAAAACCGAGCTTTAGCTAGTTTTTTCTGTTGCTTGGCATGTTCAACAGATTCTTGGATCTGTTGGTCGTACGCTCTAAGTATTCTATCCACATCCATTGGTTTTAATGCAGATGGAAGGGGACCAAAATATTGGTTGTCTTCCAGGAAGTCATGGCCATCTGATTCTGCAGGAGGCAACAATTGTTCAATAAGTTGGCTCTTCTCTACCTTGGAGTTATTGCCTTCCCTTTCCGCCAGTTTTTCCCTTTCAGACATCACCCATTGTGCATCTTGTAGGATCTGTGCCTTGTGCTCTCTTGGTAAGCTCTGCATATTGGTCCATTTAGCAGGTAAAAGAGTAGATATTTGGTCATTAGTAGATGTTGATGGATCTAAAGAACGATTCGTCTTTTCCTTAGAGTCATTTTCATTCCCTTTAGCTGTTGATCCCTTCTCAAGCCTCACACGTGTAACAGCTTTGAGGATCATGACAGCATGTTCTCGGATTAAATCCTGCATTTTGTCTGATGGAGCAGGTAGTGGACCTGACCACTTCTTCTTTCCCTTGCTATCATAGTCATCATGAATTGGTTCTTTCCTAGTGGCTCTCTGATAATACCCTTGATAAGGAGTATCAGATCTCTGAGAATAATTCTCTGAGCCATCTTTTCTGCTGGACACCTGAAAAAATGCAGAAGAGTTTGTTCCTTCTTTTAGAACACCTCCTGATACATATTCATTTTTTTCATCAAGCCTATTCCGGGCTTTTGAAAGGGTAAGGAGTCGTCTTCTGTCCATGTTTCTCTCCAATGGTGCATTAGCTTCAGCTACTTGAATTGCCCTTATCCTATTGCGTACATACTTTCGGTCCCTTCTCCCCTTGATTTCTGTCTTTTTTGCATAAAATTGTGCATTGATCTCTCTGCAGGGGGGACATTGTGGCAAACTTGAGGTATCACAAGCAAATGGTTCTGTTGTGAAAAACTCACTCTTAAGAGCAAGAGCTGCAGTCCCTCTATATTCAGCTTCTATGGAAAGTAAAGTGTCCATTAGTCTTACAGCAGCAGCAGGAACATCATGAAAGGTCGCCTCGAGATTCCTACTATAAGGCTCTATTGGCTTAAATATCTTTGCATTACGCAATTTGGATTTTTGCCAAAAATCATCAGATGGAGAACCACAGAGCTTGAAGACTTTATGCAATTGCTCAACTTCAGTTTTACCAGGCATAATTGGCTTTCCAGTAAATAGTTCACCAAGTACACAACCAACACCCCATAAATCAACTCCAACTCCATAACAATTTGATCCAAGCAAAAGTTCCGGTGCCCGATACCAAAGAGTCACAATATTGCTAGTTAAGGGAATTCTTTGTTCTGGATCAAAAAATGTTGACAACCCAAAATCTGCAATTTTCAGGATACCTTCTTGTTAACTAACAGGTTAGAAGTCTTTATATCTCGATGCAAGATACCACGTCCATGGCAGTGATTAAGCCCTTTAAGCAGCTGGTTCATGTAACATTTGATTTCAGGTTCAGAAAACTTGATATCTTTGTGTTCTTGAATTCCCTTGAGATCATGTTCCATGCAATCAAAAACAAGGTACAAACTGCAGGACATTTTCAAGGTGACTACACCTTCCAATTTGATAACATTCGGGTGATCACCAAGCCTTCTCAATATGATGATCTCTCTCGCCATAAACATGACACTCTCAGGATCAAGATTGTCCAAAGGAACCTTCTTCAGAACAACAACCTTATTGAGCACAGTATCTAGAGCCTTGTATGCATTACTGTAAGCTCCCTGGCCAATCAAATCTACAAACTCAAAAGTATCAGCTGTTCTTGGAAGCCATCCATTTAAAGCATTACCAGCAGCTGCAACAAGCCAATTAGGCCATCCAGCAGAAACTAGTTCACCTTCAATGCCTTTTGGTACTCCTCTGCTGAGTCTTGGTTTCCACCTCCTGGTATGAAAGATTTCTTCTGCCGTAAATGTCTCAACTCCATCTGAAGCTTCTGTTCCTTCAACTGATTTATCTCTGACAGTTGAAAATATTGTACTATATCTGAAATCCATAGTTTCCCAAATGAAAACCAATCTAAGGGAGAACACAAACTAATTTCCTAAAGATTTGGTTACATACCAAGAAAACAAACATTCATAGATAGAAGTACGAGAACTCAAATCACAAACCAAGAGAGTTGACTTCATAAAGCAATTAGTAGGCTTTGTAAACAAAGAAGTGTCCAAGAAGTTTCCTAGAAATCATCAATTTGGTACATATATAATAATAAGAAGAATTTACATGTATCTAATGAAAGAGACAAAAGGTTTTATATTAGCTTCCTTGTAACCCAATGGAACCTTACGTAGGCTTTCCAAATCAGTATAGAGGTTCCTAGTTTCTTTACTCTTCTGCACATTTACTTTCGTGCTTACTTTTACTAAGAATCTGATAGCTATCTTCTGCAGTCCAAGGAACATAAATTTAAGTCAACCAATTCTTCCCCCTCCCCTCTTTAGTTTTTTTTCTTCAAATAAACTATACGTTGATCCAGGTCTGGAAATGACTATTTTCTGTGAAAAGAGTAACAGGAAGACAAGTGAATTTCTGACAATGGATGGTTAAACAAAAGCACTTATGATCATACTTTGTCACATCAAAAGTTGGATTATTTACTTTCTTTGTCATTTCAATAGATTTTGCTCCCTCATTGGATATCAAACAGAACTGGAATGAGTTATAACATCAATAGTCAAATAGTCCAACAAGGGAGCATGATTGTCCAGTGAGGGACAACACTAACACTAAAACAAGTCCACATTGGGATAAAGATTATTATTCCTGTACCAGTAAAAATACACTTGTACATGTGTTTCATTGTTCCTGTATCATTGTATCCAGATACAATCTGAGGCATAGAAAGTCACATGTCTCTGATTGGTAACCTTTAAAAAGTCCGAGTACTTGTTGCAGTATGGTAACTGAGATAATTAGTTTCAACTTCCGGTTCTAGAAATAAACTATATTGATCCAGGTCTGAATGGACTTTTTTTCTGTAAAAAGAGTGAATATCCAAGCAGCTTGTATTGGTTTTCATACTCAAAACTGTGTTTTAGCTAGTTTCTTCTGTTGCTTGGCACGTTCAACAGATTCTTGGATCTGTCGGTCGTGCTCTCTAATTATTCGATCCACATCAATTTGTTTTGATGTAAATGGAAGGGGACCAAAATGTTGGTTGTCTTCCAGGAAGTCATGGCCATCTGATTCTGCAGGAGGCAACAATTGTTCAATAAGTTGGTTGGAGTTATTGCCTTCCCCTTCCGACATTTTTTTCTTGTCAGACATCACCCATTGAGCATCTTTAGGATCCGCGCCTCGTGCTCTCTTGGTAAGCCCTGCAACTTGGTCCATTTGTCAGGTAAAGGAGTAGATATTTGGTCATTAGTCGATGTTGATGGACCTAAAGAACGATTTGTCTCTCCCTTAGAGTCATGGTCATTCCCTTTAGCTGTTGATCCCCTCTCAAACCTCTCACACGTAACAGTTTTGAGGATCATGGTGTCATGCTCTCTGAGTAAATCCTGCATTTTATCTGATGGAGCAGGTAATGGACCTGACCACTTCTTCTTTCCTTTGATATCATGGTCATCATGAATCGGTTCTGTCCTTGTCTCTCTCTGAGTATAATTCTCTGAGCCTTTTTTTTGCTGGACACCTGAAAACATTCAGAAGAGTTTGTTCCTTCATCTAGAACACCTCCTGAGACATATTCATTTGTTTTTTCAAGCCTATTCCGGGCTTTTGAATGGGTAAAGAGTTGTCTTCTGTCTATGTTACTCTATAATTCTGCATTAGCTCCAGGTGCTGGAATCGCCCTTACACCTCTATCGCGTGCATAATTCTGGATCTCTTTGCTGGGAGGGCATGGTGGCAAATTTGACGGATCACAAGCAAATGGTTCTGTTGTGAAGAACTCATTCTGAAGAGCAAGAGCTGCAGTCCCTCTATATTCAGCTTTTAAGGAAAGTAAAGTGTCCATTAGTCCTACAGCAGCTGCAGGAAGATCATGAAAGGTCTCGTGAAGAATCCGTCTATAAGGCTCTATTGGCTTAAATATCTTTGCATTAGGCAATTTAGATTGTAGCCAAAAATCATCAGATGGAGAACCACAGAGCTTGAAGATTTTATGCAATTGATCAACTTCAGTTTTACCAGGCATAATTGGCTTGCCAGTAAACAGTTCACCAAGCACACAACCAATATCCCATAAATCAACTCCAACTCCATAACAGTTTGATCCAAGCAAAAGTTCTGGTGGCCGATACCAGAGAGTCACAATTTTGCTAGTTAAGGGCATGCTTTGTTCTGGATCAAAAAATGTTGACAACCCAAAATCTGCAAGTTTTACGATACCACCTTTATCAACTAACAAGTTTGAAGTTTTTACATCTCGATGCAAGATACCACGGCTATGGCAGTGATCCAGCCCTTTAAGCAGCTGGTTCATGTAGCATTTGATTTCAGGTTCAGAAAACTTGACACCTTTTTGTTCTTGAATTGCCTTGAGATCATATTCCATGCAATAAAAAAAAAGGTACAAACCAAAGGACATTTTCGAGGTGGCTAAACCTTCCAATTTGATAATGTTCGGGTGATCACCAAGCCTTCTCAATATAATGATCTCTCTTGCCATAAACTTGACACTCTCGTGATCAAAATTGTCAAAACGAACCTTCTTCAGAGCAACAAACTTATTGAGCAAACAATCGCCAGCCTTGTAGACATTATTGTAAGTTCCCTGACCAATTTTATCTATTTTGTTAAAAGTATCAGCACTTCTTGGAAGCCATCCATTTAAAGCATTACCAGCAGCTGCAACAAGCCAATTAGGCCATCCAGTAGCAACTAGTTCACCTTCTATGCCTTTTGGTACTCCTCTGCTGAGTCTTGGATTCGGTTTCAGTCTCCTGGTGTGAAGGATTTCTTCCTTCTCTTCTGCCATAAATGTTTCAACTTCATCTGAAGATATTGTGCCTTCAACTGATTTATCCCTGATGGTTGAAGATTTTCCATGACTAGAACCCATAGTTTCCGATGATAATCAATCTAAGTCTTGTTTTACATTCAGATAACAACGCAAACTAATTATTCTTTCCTATAGCTTTGGTTACATACCAAGAAAACAAACATTCATAGAAAGAAGTATGAGAACTCAAATGACAAATCAACAGAGTTGACTTCATAAAAACAATAATAGTAGCCTGAGTTGTAAACAAAAACTTTATCCTAGAAATCATCATTATACAAATACATATTTCTGTCTTCTTGTGCTAAGATTTTCTTCCTGAAAAAACAAGACAAACCGAAAAAAGGGTCTTCTGTTTACACGCTTTCGCGAAGTAGGCTTACCATATAGATGCAGCGCTTGCAAGGCAATTCAGATGACTGTAGCAAGATGTAGATGGAGTATAAAAATAACTAGTAATAAAGTTTGTTGTCAAAAGAACTATTATGTCATTTGTTGAAAATCAAGAGAATCACTAAAATATTACTTGAGATAATGCTGATAATTTATCATATAACTAAAATTCTAACCATTGGAATGCTTGCTCTATTTTCATGTAAATAATCAAAGTTCCTTTATAAGGAGGGTGGGAATCCTCAAACTAATT
>JAGDQO010002356.1:0-82747 GCA_018342035.1 Solanum appendiculatum | reverse complement strand
TACTTTCGAAGCATAGAAACATGAAACACAGGATGCACAGTTGACAACCTAGGTGTAAAGGCCAACTTATAGGCCACCTCTCCCACCCGGTTCAGAATCTCAAAAGGACCAATGAATCTAGGACTAAGCTTTCCCTTCTTTCCGAACCGCATAACATCCTTCATGGGTGACACTTGGAGCCAAACATGAACTCCCTCCATGAATACTAGGTCTCGGACTCTCCGATCAGGATAACTCTTCTGTCGGCTCTGAGCAGTCAACAACCTACTCTGAATCAAGCGAACCTGATCCATGGCATCCCTAATCAAGTCAATTTCTAAGGAATCCATCTCTGCCGAGTCAAACCATCCAATCGGTGATCTATATCGTCTGCCATATGATGCCTCATATGGGGCCATTTGAATGCTAGAATGATAGTTGTTGTTGTAGGAAAACTCCACTAGGGGCAAATGCTGATCCCACCTAGCACCAAAATCAATCACGCAGGCATGGAGCATGTCCTCAACCACCTGAATCGTCCGCTCGAACTGATCATCTGTCTGAGGGTGGAAAGTTGTGCTTGTTGACACCCAATTTTTGCTCTTCATATTTAATTAAATAATAATAATAATAATGATAATAATACATATATAACATATAACAAAACTTTTGTAAGAATATGAAAAAAATAAATTTTAAACATTTTTCATTCCATTTGAAAAATTTATTTCATAAATTTTGTTTCCTATAATTGTTTTAAATGTAATTAAATATATTATATAAATATTACTACTAACTTTCTCATTTTTAAATTTACGTCAAATAAATATCGTTCTTAAGAATTAAATCGATTTTTGTTTGAATATAATTTATATTATTGCAAATAAATATTTTCTTACATTATTTAAAATTAGGAAGCTTAATTCATTAATGAGTTACTAATTCATACCAATTTTATTTTAAGAATGACCAATTTTGTCAAATAAGCTAATTTTGTAAAATAAATATTTTCAATTTGATAAATTATGACTATTTAATAAAGAAGAAGTTATAATTTAAATAGGTTAATTTGAGTAAAAAAACTTTTAAATCCATGTCTCCCTAAATCAACCAATCGGCTTATGCCACGTAGGAAGCATATGAATTGTGCTTCTTTAGCCTTAATCTCAACCATCCAATTCAATCTAATGGTCCTAATTATTTCTTTTTTTACCATTATATATATATATATTAACATTTTCTTTTAACTCTTAATTTTTGTTAACCGTCCGATCAAATAATCGGACGGTCTAGATTAAACTAACGATTTTTCTAAAATAAAAAAAAAAGGACCCCACCGCCCCATACTCATCCTCTTCCCAAAGTATGCTCCTTCCCAGAACAAAAACTTCATCTTCCCCAGACGCCCGTTCACCCTTTCCCATCATCTCTGCCAAGAACGACCATGGACCGCCGGAAAATATTGATTTTCGGCGATCTCCAACATTATCTCCACCCCCATCCATCAGAACACTCTTTTTCTATCAACTTTATGTCTCTTCTATCACTTTTTCTGATAAAAACAGACTCCTACGCTGCTCACACCTATATTTTTGCTACGTTTTATTTCAAATTCGTGGTTGAAATTGGTCCAACGGCTTGAAATCTGAAAAGGTGATACATGATTTTTGATATCTAGTTGCAGCTCTCTGTCTCTAGCGATTTTTTTGGATTTCAAATCGGAATTTTGAAGTTCGGTTTTTTCCTATACAAGGCAGGCGGTTTCCCATCCAAGAACGATCGAAATTATCCAAAAAAGAGAACAAAGAGTAATCCACTGACAGAGCCAAAAGATCATCCAAAAGGCATCAAGGAATCGACGTTCTTCTTATTTTCATTCCTTGAGGTCGAGTTTGGAAAAGAGAGTCTGAAGTTGGAATCCTTGACGTTGGAGTCTCTGTTTGCTGCTCCACACAAGGTCAGCATCTATCATTTTCCTTTATTTTCATATTCTTATGTGGTATTTTGTATTAAGCAATTTCGTTTGGGCATTTACGATTGTCATTACTTTGTCCAGTTAATAAGTTTTATGGGCTGTGTACTTAAGAAATTATTGATTGTTACGCTTGAAATAGTCTCTCTAGTATCATGGGATTATTCAGAAACCCAGTTGGTAGACGATATTCTTGGAAGTTATTTACTTTGTTCATGACCGGACAATTGCGACTCAGGCTTGTATGTTTACAACTTTTTAAAATCTGAAATTTGCTACTTGTATTAGCACCTTTGACATAAAAATCTCTCTGCATTACCCTCCTTTGTATATGGAAAGATAACTATAGATGGTGTTATAACAAGAAGGGTGAGGACCTATGATTTAGCCTTGTTATATTTAAAATCTCTACTTTTGTAATAAATCACTGCTTTCGAAAGAATATCTAGGAGAATTTAAGGCTACTAATGTTCATAGAGTTCATTAAGATGTTGAAATTTAATAGGTTCAATGAACTCCATTTACTTGCCAACGTGATTGAGCTATTTAGATTAGTTAAGCTTATTTGATACTTTAAAAGTTCTGTTAGCATAAATATTTGCTCTCTTACACTTAAGTCTGTTAAGGTTCTTTAGTCAAGAAACCAATGTGAAGACCTCTTCTCTTTGTTTTATTATGTGAAGTTCGTCTTCTCTGTTTTGTCCCTTTAAGAGTAATGTGGGGCTGTTAGCTTGTAATGTATGACATCGTCAAGGTTCATATGAATTAACCAAATTAGCTAATACTCGATCATAATCAATCTTGATCTATTTCCCTTCCCGTATTTCATTCTCTGGTAAATTCGTTTTGCTGATCAAGTCGTTACTCGCCCTCATCTGTTTTTTTTTAATTCATGAAATAGGTGTAGTCATTTGATTGTTTGTCACTTGTTCGAATTGTTGTATTAGAAGTTCTAATGAAATCTGTGATAACACCATCTTGTTTGTAAGAATCGTTATAGAAAATAGCTAAAGACCTTGTAGTTTTCCCAAAAATCACTATTTTGTTCACGGGTTCGAGGAGTCTAATTCTAATTTAGAACGTTAGTTTATGATAGATTTAACATAGCTTTCTTAAAATCAACATACAAATTCTCTTGATGCTCTTGTTTAAATAGCTTTGAGAAACCATCATAAATTTATAGTGAAAAGTGATTTCTTTCTTTCCTGTTAAAGGCTTCTCTAGAGATAAATAATAGAAGTTTCATCAGTCAATGCATCATAGAGACAGACTGGTGGGTTTAAAGTCATGTATATGTTCACATCCAAACATTTTATGCATCAGTTGAATAAAAAGAACTTGGTAAACTAGTTGTGTTTGTTTTTTTGTTTTTTTGTTTTCTGCTCATGGATCATGTTGATTTTCCATTCAAAATACTCTTTCTGTTCCTATTTCTGTGTCTTACTTCTTAAAATGTCACCTTTCGGAATTAAGTCCTTTATTCTAAAACTCTCATTTTTACCCTTAGTGACATCACTCCCTTATACGAATGGCATAGCAATATTAAGACCACACACCTGGTTTAAAATCACAAGATTAAAAATTCTTTTACATTCTTAAACTGTCTCTAGTCTAATTAGGAGACAAATATGAAAAATGGAAAACGTAATATCTATCCCTGTTGTCTGACTAGAATTGAGTACAATGGGATAATTCTGTAAATACATTTAAAAGAAATTATAGCGTGACATACAAATTAATAGCATAGCTCTTCCCAAATTAATAATTCTTACAAGAAATTGAAAAAAACAGAGTTTAACAAGAAAGTAGAACCAAGATTATAGGATATTCAACATCTAGTTCACAGAAAATCAACCTGATAAAATGATCAAACAGCCAGGTACTGAAACTTTTACAACAGATCACCCTAAGTTTCTTTTTTGTTACATTCTGTTGGTACCATCTACAACTGATATACTGGATCACTCAAATCGAGAATAAATGCTTAATCTCTTTTCATATTTGTTTCTTGCATAGACCACAAAAATGCTTGATAAAAGAAGAATAATATTTTCTAGCCTCTAAGAATTTTGTTAGTTTGAACGTACTGCTTTTGTGACGTACTATTGGTACTTTATATGTTTTGTAAGTCATAAAAAGTGAAAATGTAGATTTGTTTTAGTAGCTAACAGCATGCAACTTTATTACATATGATGTAAGAAGTTCTTTTATCCAAAACGTGAAAGACTAACCCATATTAGATTAGTTAAGATCCTTGTTTAATTTCAAAAATGGTAAAATTATTTGTATCATTCTGTTTCAATGATTTTGGTTAAGGTTATGCTAATTTTATCTTCTTCTTTTTTTGTACACGTACACTTGGGAGCGCGTTTGGAGTTATGATATGACTCCATCTCTGCCCAAATCAGAGAAGCGATCGATAATTTACCCCCTTGCTCATGTCTAGAGTGGTTTACTCACTTCAAAAGAGTCCAACGTTTCCTCCTTATTTCAAAGTTTCACATTCCTTTTATATATACATACATTTGTGTTGTTATCTTTTGACTAACATTTTACACCTTAGTATTTAACATTTATATTTATGCTTGCTTTATTTTGTTTGGGTTTGTGCAAACCGACGAAGAACAATGGTAAGATGTAGCCACCCACCTCCACATCCCTTTAGATATTGGGTTTAGTATAGTTACTTAGCTTAGAACATTTTTAAAGATTTCATTTGTTACTTGACACATTTTTGGAGTTATGAAAGCATGGCTTTTTAGAAGTTTAAATTTGAGAATAATGCTTTCAAATATTAGGTACCCATTTTCAGATTTGTTTCTCATAAACGGTGTGTTTTAAGTTTAAGTTTAACAACTTAAAAATGCAGATTTTGGGTCCAAAAGAATAGGATTTCAAGCTTAAAAAGAGCAGATTTTAAGAGCCCTAAGGTGTGGTAATTTGAGTATTAAAATTTTTTTTTGTTACATTAGTTTTCAATGAAAAATTTTTTCTCAATAAATTATACACATTTTTCAAGGCCTTTGGCTTGTTAGAAAAATTAAATCTTAACTAATTCAGTGTCTCTAAAGTTATAGTAGACATTATTCCACTTTTGAGATTTTTATATATATAGTTAGCATATAAAATTTTGTACATTTTCTTTTTTCTTAAGGTTAATTTATATCCAGTTATAATGGATGTTAATATTTTTTAAAAAAAAACGAACTCTTTTTTATATCTCCTCGTTTAATTAAACTAATCTTGATCGGTTAACTTTTTTAACAAATCTTTAAGAAAGAGCTTTTTCATCCCTCTTCTTTAGGATAACGAGAATCTCTTACCAAGAATTACATAAGGTAAATAAGGGTTAATCTTAGCATTATTTAGTTCAATATTTAGATGTCTTGATTCACCTTTGAAATAATTAGGCGTCAGTTTTAAAACCTTAAAAGCTAAGGGTAGGACAACCTCGAGTTGGGGTGGGACCTCAATAGCTAAGGTATACATACCTTAAAAGCTAAGGTATACATACCTTAAAAGCTAAGGTATGTACATATATGCCTATTTTCTTTAAATCAATTCCTTTTATAATGATTGGACTTAGTGCTATCATTATCATTTTTTAAACCAAATATTGCTCAAATATTTTAATTACTTAATATATTTATTTCAAGATTTCAGATTCGTAAACAGGTTCAAACAACATACAAGGTATGTACATATATGTCATGCATACAAAGGTATATATTTTATTTTATTTTTATATTTAGTTTTTCTCTATACATGACCTATTATTTTTTAAATTTTTTTACATACCATATTATTTTCTCATATCTACTATCCCTTTTACGAATGTTATTGGTTATTTTTATGTAATTTATAAATCCCTACACTTTAATATACATATTATTTTACTACATATAATCTATCGTCATTTTGTCCCTACATGTAAATAAAATAATAAATGTTCATATGTTTTAAACAACATACATGTACACACTATACTTTATAATAAATCTAGCTAAGATCATGAACTTTATATAATATTTTAATATTTAATATTATTATTTATTTTATTTGTTTATTTTCAAGAAACTCTGTTTTATGTATTTTCATTCAAATTATATATCACGCATATTACTAAATATTTACATCCGTCTATTATCTTATTTTTTACATCTTAATTCTATATTTAAATAAAATGATAAAATTTCATATCATTTAAATTCAACATTTATATATTTATTTAGAAGAAGTTTTATGTAAGATACACTTATATTTTCTAACACATAAAATTGTCATACACTTCAAGAACGTTTATTTATTTATTTATCTATTCTATTGCTTGATAAATATACTACTACTAATTCTGTTGTATACATATTATAGACATATATATGACATACCTTGTATTTTATCTTCTTTTTTTTAACTAATGAAACTCACTTATTATTGATTTTAAAGAAAAAAATAAATGAATATATTTTCTTAAATATTTCCTAAATTGAGTTTAAGGACTATCTTTGAATAGACTCTGAGGGATGCTTAATACCTTCCCCTCAAGTAACCAAAACCCTTACCTAGAATCTCATTAGTTTCGCAAATCAAAACAAAGTTTACATTTACATCTTTTTTAAAAATGGTTTTCCTAATCTTTTCCTTAAATATTTCATGAGCCAAACTATTATTTCCCTACTTTATTTCTTGGAAGTACTTCAACCTGAATATTATGTCTAAAATATTTCATTTAAATCTTTGCAGGTACGTTCAAGATCCGGATCAAAATACTGAAGAAAAGGGGCCTCTCTGTAGGACAAATAGGATAGTTAGCTTTCTGTCAAAATAACTCCACCAACTGGAGCTTGTAATATGACCTCGCCGACAACTTCACCAATTGAAGAACAATGTCTAACTGCATCGAAAAACTCCATCAATCGGAGAATGTCATCTAACTGCGCTAAACTCCGCAAGTATGGGGTTGTACATAGCAAAAGTCACTCAAACTCCATCGATCGGAGGCTGTACATAGCAAACATCAGCCAAACTCTACCAATTGGAGATTGTACATAGCAAACATCATCAAACTCTGCCAATCAAAGGTTGTACATAGAAAACGTCAACTGAACTCCGCCAATCGGAGCCTATATATAAGCAAAAGAAGCAACACTCCAATCGGAGACAACATCATAGCAACGTCATTGAAGATCCATTGATCAAGGGCATGCACGCACAGCAACACCGTCATACACCAACAATCAAATGTTACATTACAAGCTTTACCTCGCCAGATGAAGGCGTTATATTACAAGCCACCCCCGCAATCGGAGGCTTTACGTTACCAGTTTTACCCCACCAGTCGAGGGCTCTACATTACAAGCTTTATGTAGCCGGATGAGGGCTTTAACATTACAACCGCCCCGCTAGTCGGAGGCCTTATATTACAAGTTTTGCCTCGCTAGACAAAGGCTTTACATTACAACAGCCCCGCCAGTCGGAGGCCTCTACATTACAAGTTACTTTACCTATATCACATTCACAACACAAACACAAAGACATCAACAATTGTCTGAACATCTACTCTCTACTCTTTACATTATTATTTCAATTTATTATTTTTGAACTGCAACAGGTACTTTTCACCCTTTTACCTGTTTTGCAGGACAACGCATTACAATGAGGAACTCCCTCTAAGCAACAAACTAGGGAAAGTTAGTGGAATGTCCAGCATCACTAGCTATGTCAAGGATTCACTTTCAAAACTCAACTTGACTTGATTTTTCAGAGGTTTGGATTTTGAATTTTACTTATAACTCTTTCACGTCTCAGTATCATATTAACTCGACACTGGGGCAATTTTTTTTTGAAAATTCATCTCTCTACCATTAGGTCTTCAGTAGAAATTGTTGCGGAGCATTTCTCATTATTCTTAAAAACTACATTCGACCTGATTCTCATACCTCGAGGTATGCAGGGAGCCCCACCTTGAGCTTGGGCATATTCGTTCTATTCGTGCTAATCTCTCCGTACCTCATAACCCAAAAGATTTTAGTATTACCATAATTTGTTACTGGGCAAAATTTAATCGAAATTTGCTATGTTTCCACACTCTCAAACTACATATGACCTGATTTCTCATGAAACCTGAGATATGTAGGCAGCTCATAAGCCAGAGTTCAGCCATAATGCCATAACCATTTCATGTCAAGTTGTTGCTCAAAATATGTATTGGTTGGCGGCCAAAATTGGATCGTGTCAATATTTCTTTGTCCACGTCTTCTTTACTCTCCTCCATGGACAAAGAAAGGGGCAAGCTGCTGACACCCAATTTTAGCTCTCCATATTTAATTAAATAATAATGATAATAATAATAATAATAATAATAATAATAATAATAATAATAATACACATATAACAAAACTTTTGCAAGAATATGAAAAAAATAAATTTTAAACATTTTTCATTCCATTTGACAAATTTATTTCATAAATTTTGTTTCTTATAATTCTTTTTAATGTAATTAAATATATTTTTTAAATAGTACTACTAACTTTCTCATTTTTAAATTTACGTAAAATAAATATCGTTCTTAAGAATTAAATTGATTTTTGTTTAAAGATAATTTCTATTATTGCAAATAAATATTTTCTTACATTATTTAAAATTAGGAAGCTTAATTCATTAATGAGTTACTAATTCATACCAATTTTATTTTAAGAATGAATAATTTTGTCAAACAAGCTAATTTTTCAAAGTAATTATTTTCAATTTAATAAATTATGACTATTTAACAAAGAAGAGATTATAATTTAAATAGGTTAATTTGAGTAAAAACACTTGGCAATCCATGTCTCTCTAAATCAACCAATCAGCTTATGCCACGTAGGAAGCACATGGATTATGCTTCTTTAGCCTTAATCTTAACCGTCCAATTCAATCTAATGGTCCTAATTATTAACATTTTCTTTTAACTCTTAATTTTTGTTAACTGTCCGATCAAATAATCTCATGGTCTAGATTAAACTAGCGATTTTTCTAAAATAAATAAAAAGACCCCACCGCCCCATACTCATCCTCTTCCCAAAGTATGCTCCTTCCCCAAAGCAAAAACTTCGTCTTCCCCAAACCCCCCTTCACCCTTTCCCATCATTTCTTCCAAGAACGGCCATGGACCGTCGAAAAATATCGATTTCCAGCGGTCTCCAACATTATCTCCATCCCGATCCATCTTTTTTTCTATCAACTTTATGTCTCTTCTATCACTTTTTCTGATAAAAACAGACCCCCACGCTGCTCACACCTCTATTTTGGCTACTTTTTGTTTCAAATTCGTGGTTGAAATTGGTCCAACGGCTTGAAATCTGAAAAGGTGATACATCATTTTTTATATCTAGTTGCAGCTCTCTATCTCCAGTGATTTTTTTGGATTTCAAACCCAAATTTTGAAGTCCGATTTTTGCCTATAAAAGGCAGGCGGTTTCCCATCCAAGAACGATCGAATTATCCAAAAAGAGAACAAAGAGTAATCCACTAACAGAGCCAAAAAATAATCCAATAGGCATCCAAGAATCGACATTCTTCTTATTTTCATTCCTTGAGGTCGAGTTTGGAAAAGAGAGTCTGAAGTTGGAATCCTTGACGTTGGAGTCCCTGTTTGCTGCTCCACACAAGGTCAGCATCTATCATTTTCCTTTATTTTCATATTCTTATGTGGTATTTTGTATTAAGCAATTTCGTTTGGGCATTTACGATTGTCATTACTTTGTCCAGTTAATAAGTTTTATGGGCTGTGTACTTGAGAAATTATTGATTGTTAAGCTTGAAATAGTCTCTCTAGTATCATGGGATTATTCAGAAACCCAGTTGGTAGACGATTTCTTGGAAGTTATTTACTTTGTTCATGACCGGACAATTGCGACTCAGGCTTGTATGTTTACTACTTTTTAAAATCTGAAATTTGCTACTTGTATTAGCACCTTTGACATAAAAATCTCTCTGCATTACCCTCCTTTGTATATGGAAAGATAACTATAGATGGTGTTATAACAAGAAGGGTGAGGACCTATGATTTAGCCTTGTTGTATTTACAATCTCTACTTTTGTAATAAATCACTGCTTTCGAAAGAATATCTAGGAGAATGTAAGGCTACTAATGTTCATAGAGTTCATTAAGATGTTGAAATTTAATAGGTTCAGTGAACTCCATTTACTTGCCAACGTGATTGAGCTATTTAGATTAGTTAAGCTTATTTGATACTTTAAAAGTTCTGTTAGCATAAATATTTGCTCTCTTACACTTTAGTCTGTTAAGGTTCTTTAGTCAAGAAACCAATGTGAAGACCTCTTCTCTTTGTTTTATTATGTGAAGTTCGTCTTCTCTGTTTTGTCCCTTTAAGAGTAATGTGGGGCTGTTAGCTTGTAATGTATGACATCGTCAAGGTTCATATGAATTAACCAAATTAGCTATTACTCGATCATAATCAATCTTGATCTATTTCCCTTCCCGTATTTCATTCTCTGGTAAATTCGTTTTGCTGATCAAGTCGTTACTCGCCCTCATCTGTTTTTTTTTAATTCATGAAATAGGTGTAGTCATTTGATTGTTTGTCACTTGTTCGAATTGTTGTATTAGAAGTTCTAATGAAATCTGTGATAACACCATCTTGTTTGTAAGAATCGTTATAGAAAATAGCTAAAGACCTTGTAGTTTTCCCAAAAATCACTATTTTGTTCACGGGTTCGAGGAGTCTAATTCTAATTTAGAACGTTAGTTTATGATAGATTTAACATAGCTTTCTTAAAATCAACATACAAATTCTCTTGATTCACTTGTTTAAATAGCTTTGAGAAACCATCATAAATTTATAGTAAAAAGTGGGTTCTTTCTTTCCTGTTAAAGGCTTCTCTAGAGATAAATAATAGAAGTTTCATCAGTCAATGCATCATAGAGACAGACTGGCGGGTTTAAAGTCATGTATATGTTCACATCCAAAAGAACAAGTTATCAGAATAGCTAAGGGTTCAATTTTGTGAAACTCTCTAAATCCTATGAGATTCGAATGCCAATCTAACTAATTTGCCAGAGAAACTCCTTTTGATTTAAAGACTATATATTCTAGATTGTTAGATTAATTAGAGGTTTAGATATTAGTATTAGATGAGAGAAACATTTTTTTGCAAAATGATAGACCTTACATTTAAAGAAAGGGCATTACCATTACAGGGAACCCCTTCTACTAGCATCAGTAGTAGTAGTAGCTTCTACATTTACCTTGGGATAATTAGCTAGAACAATCATTTTATGCATCAGTTGAATAAAAAGAACTTGGCAAACTAGTTGTGTTTGTTTCTTTTTTTTTTATTTGCTCATGGATCACGTTGATTTTCCATTCAAAATACTCTTTCTATTTCTATTTCTGTGTCTTACTTCATAAAATATCACCTTTCTGAATTTAGTAAGTCCTTTGTTCTAAAACTCTCATTTTTACCCTTAGTGACAACGCTCCCTTATACGAATGGCATAGCATTATTAAGACCACACGCCTGGGTTAAAATCACAAGATTCAAAATTCTTTTCCATTCTTAAACTGTCTCTAGTCTAACTAGGACACAAAAATGAAAAATGGTAAACGTAATAACTGTCCCTGTTGCCTGACTAGAATTGAGTACAATGGGATAATTCTGCAAATACATTTATAAGAAATTATAGTGTGATATACAAATTAATAGCATAGCTCTTCCCAAAGTAATAATTCTGACAAGAAAGTGAAAAAATCAGAGTTTAACAAGAAAGTAGAACCAAGATTATAGGATATTCAACATCTAGTTCACAGAAAATCAACCTGATAAAATGATCAAACAGTCAGGTACAGAAACTTTTACAACAGATCACCCTAAGTTTCTTTTTTGTCACATTCTGTTGGTATCATCTACAACTGATATACTGGATCACTCAAATCGAGAATAAATTCTTAATATCTTTTCATATTTGTTTCTTGTTTAGACCACAAAATTCTTGATAAAAGAAGAATACTATTTGCTAGCCTCTAAGAATTTTGTTAGTTTGGACGTAATGCTTTTGTGACTTACTATTGGTACTTTTATATGTTTAGTAAGTCATAAAGAGTGAGTTTAGATTTGTTTTGGTAGCTAACCGCATGCAACTTTATTACATATGGTGTACGAAGTTCTTTTATCCAAAACGTGAAAGACTAACCCATATTAGATTAGTTAAGATCCTTGTTTAATTTCAAAAATGGTAAAAGTATTTGTATCATTCCGTTTCAATGATTTTGGTTAAGGTTATGCTAATTTTATCTTTTTTTTTTGTACACGTACACTTGCGAGCGCGTTTGGAGTTATGATATGACTCCATCTCTGCACAAATCAGAGAAGCGATCGATAATTTACCCCCTTGCTCATGTCTAGAGTGGTTTACTCACTTCAAAAGAGTCCAACGTTTCCTCCTTATTTCAAAGTTTCACATTCCTTTTATATATACATACATTTGTGTTGTTATCTTTTGACTAACATTTTACACCTTAGTATTTAACATTTATATTTATGCTTGCTTTATTTTGTTTGGGTTTGTGCAAAACCGACTAAGAACAATGGTAAGACCTAGCCACCCACCTCCACATCCCTTTAGATATTGGTTTAGTATAGTTACTTAGCTTAGAACATTTTTAAAGATTTCATTTGTTACTTGACACATTTTTGGGGTTATGAAAGCATGGCTTTTAAGAAGTTTAAATTTGAGAATAATGCTTTCAAATATTAGGTACCCATTTTCAGATTTGTTTCTCATAAACGGTGTGTTTTAAGTTTAAGTTTAACAACTTAAAAATGCATATTTTGGGTCCAAAAGAGTAGGATTTCAAGCTTAAAAAGAGCAGATTTTAAGAGCCCTAAGGTGTGGTAATTTGAGTATTAAAAAATACAATTTTTTTCGGGCAATAACACCCTTTTCTTAGAACTTAAATGAGAATGATTTAGTACAAAATGTCGACTTATTTAGAGTAAGAAACGTAGCTCTTTGGAGGACTTTAAATAGGTAGATTTAAGATATAAAATATGGTTTTCAAATGAAATAAAAATACTTTTTTTAAAATCAAACATGTGTTTTATATGCCGAAAATTTGTCCTCCTTAATCTTAAGAACTTTGGTTACATTAGTTTTCTATGAAAAATTTTTTCTCAATAAATTATACACATTTTTCAAGGCCTTTGGCTTGTTAGAAAAATTAAATCTTAACTAATTCAGTGTCTCTAATGTTATAGTAAACATTATTCCACTTTTGAGATTTTTATATATATAGTTAGCATATAAAATTTTGTACATTTTCTTTTTTCTTATGGTAAATTTATATCAAGTTAAAATGGATGTTAATATTTTTTTTTTTAAAAAAATGAACTCTTTTTTATAAGTCCACTTTTAATTAATCAAATCTTGATCAGTTAACTTTTTTAACAAATCTTTAAGAAAGAGCTTTTTCATCCCTCTCCTTTAGGATAACGAGAATCGCTTACCAAGAATTACATAAGTTAAATAAGCGTTAATCTTAGCATTATTTAGTTCAATATTTAGATGTCTTGATTCACCTTTGAAATAATTAGGCGTCAGTTTTAAAACCTTAAAAGCTAAGGGTAGGACAACCTCGAGTTGGAGTGGGACCTCAATAGCTAAGGTATGTACATATATGCCTATTTTCTTTAAATCAATTCCTTTTATAATGATCGGACTTAGTGTTATCATTATCATTTTAAAAACCAAATATTGCTCAAATTTTTTAATTACTTAATATATTTATTTCAAGATTTCAGATTCGTAAACAGGTTCAAACAACATAAAAGGTATGTACATATATGTCATGCATACAAAGATATATATTTTATTTTATTTTTATATTTAGTTTTTCTCTATACATGACCTATTATTTTTTTTATTTTTTACATACCATATTATTTTCTCATATCTACTATCCCTTTTACGAATGTTATTTGTTTATTTTTATGTAATTTATAAATCCCTACACTTTAATATACATATTATTTTACTACATATAATCTATTGTCATTTTGTCCCTACATGTAAATAAAATAATAAATGTTCATATGTTTTAAACAACATATATGTACAAACTATACTTTATAATAAATCTAGCTAAGATCATGAACTTTACATAATTTTTTAATATTTAGTATTATTATTTATTTATTTTCAAGAAACTCTGTTTTATGTATTTTCAATCAAATTATATATCACACCTATTACTAAATATTTACATCCGTGTATTATCTTCTTTTTTTTAATCCTAATTCTATATTTAAATAAAACGACAAAATTTCATATCCTTTAAATTCAACATTTATATATTTATTTAGGAGAAGTTCTATGTGAGATACACTTATATTTTCTAACACATAAAATTGTCATACACTTCAAGAACGTTTATTTATTTATTTATCTATTCTATTGCTTGATAAATATACTACTACTAATTCTGTTCTATACATATTATAGACATATATATGGCATACCTTGTATTTTATCTTCTTTTTTTAACTAATGAAACTCACTTATTATTGATTTTAAAGCAAAAAATAAATGAATAAATTTTCTTAAATATTTTCCTAAATTGAGTTTAAGGACTATCTTCGGATAGGCTCTGAGGGATGCTTAATACCTTCCTCTCGAGTAACCAAAGCCCTTACCTAGAATCACACTGGTTTTGCAAATCAAAACAGAGTTTACATTTACATTTTTTTTAAAAATGGTTTTCCTAATCTTTTCCTTAAAATTAGGTGGCGACTCTAAGTTTTTTTTCAAAACCAAAGTAACAGCCATATTATGTTGTGAACTGTTTCGGCTAGTTCGAAATATGGTGCGATAGCGTGGCGACTCTGCTAAGGAAATTTACTTAGTTTTTACCCTTAAAAAACTCAATTTAGGAATAAGATTTGTGATTACTTGTTTATTTTCAGCTTATTATTTATTTTACCTAAATGATTTATTGTTTTGAATGAAAGGTCGCAAGTCAAATCCAAACTTGTGTTCCTTATTTGTTTTGAAACACTACTTGTTACTGCTTTCCCTACGTTGTTATTTGCACTTTCTATCGAGTCCTTGGCCGTACACAAACACACACTGAACACACGAGGGGTTTTCTGTACTCTTCCAAAACTTTCTTTGGATTCTCTAGTTTCAGAGTTGGTGCAATTAGGTTAGTGTGTCTACTCGCAATTATTTAGTCCCACTCTTAATAATCTAGAAAAAAAATCCTACTCTAGAAATAGGTCATGTTGCATATCCTTAGGCAAGACAATATAAAGTATTATGGTTGTGTTTAGGAAACTATCCACATGTCAATGAGTTTCTTCATTAAAAACTCGACGACATACATTTTTTGTGAAATTGATATGAATGATCCGAACTAAAACATGTAGCAGATTTGGAGAAAATAAACTTATCATACCCTATACCTTTCTTTCCAATGAATATCAATCAAAACCTCCCTAATATCCTGATGACGACTGAGGTCCCCCAAATTCTAAAAGATTGGTGGGGAAACATTCGAGTGGAATACGGAAATGAAATTATGCCGTACTTGGGATCGTTAACTGATTTACTTAATGTGGAGTAGAACAAGCTGCTCATTACCCTAATGATTGAGTTCTGGCAACCAATGACGATGACTTTCCAGTTTACGGATTTTGAAATTACACCAACGCTGGAGGAAATAAGTCAAATTGCTGATTTACCATTGGCTGGCAGAGCACCCTTGGCCCCGCGCACTATATCAGGAATTGGTTTTCTCCAGTCTTTGGGTTTGAGAGTAGGCCCAGGCCTGCAAAGAGTTGATGAAGGATGGGTCAAATTAGAATATCTCTTTAAAATATTCAATCCTCGAGAGAGCTATGATAGGTTCCAATAAGAATTCTTCATTTCCAGCGTTGATTGGGAAAGCCACTAGGGTATTGTTTTCATGTTAGCCTTTTTGGGAATTGCGATCTTCCCGAAGAAAAGAGACTGTGTCAACATCAACTTACTGCCTATGTTCATTTACACGTTTAGAGGACCTGTTGGAGTGACCATCTTACCTATGATCCTGGCGGAAATATTGCGATCGCTATCCCTTTATTCTAGGGGATATGATCACTTCAGGGCAGTAACTTGTTGCGACAGATTTAGGTGTTGGAACACTTCTATCTAACGCAAGTAGACAATGTCATTGAAGGGGATATACGTAGCAAAATCAGAAGTCATGCAATGAGATTGATCATGTGGAACATCCCAAACAATGAAGAAGAATGGCGCCATTTCCTGATCCACCTCAAAGGGGATCGTATTCAGTAGCGATTACCATGGGTCCATGGCCGAGCTTTGTTGAGAACCAACCACAACTATTTCATTGAGCTTATTGGGTTGGAAGGCTTACATCCATATGCACCTTTAAGAGTCCTTCGGCAGTTTGGGATGACCCAAGGCGTTCCTCTATGGTCGAATATGGCACTAGTGGAGGTCGATTATGAGGGAAGAATCCCGATCAAAAGGATTGTTGCGTTGGTACAAGGATGGTATGGTATTCTTGACTTAGGCATGGGGGATGAGTCATGGTGCACCCCTGAGTATTATACTTGGTTTATGATGGGAGGAATTCTCACAAGGCCTAGCTATGTCGGAATCTTTGATTTCACGGACACTCAAAGGTTGAATCAGATTGGCATGGAACTATTGAACCTCATTCCCATCACCACAACAATGTATCATCAGGTGACCCCGCAGTCTGTCGACCATCTCATACAGGTAGTTGGTGAGGAACCAGAGGAAGAGGATCCTAGAGAGCCAACTAAGGAGATGGAAGAAGATCCAGAAGAGGATTTTGAGCATGACCCTAACATGTATGACCCTAGAGATAGAGGAGTGATGCATATGAAAAATGAACCTATTCCAATAGCAGAAGATGCTCACTCTGAGTATGGTCCCATAGGGTTTGAAGAAGGGGAAGTTTCAAACCATGAGGGATGGCAGATTGACAAATCCCCAGAGTACCATCCAGGACCTTACTATGATTTGGGAGATGATGACGATGCTCCGACCTGGCCCTAGATTGTCCTACTTTTGTACTTTTACATATCTCCTCAAAGTGCCTTGTGCCCTATCCCCCTTGTATGCCTTGTGGCCACCCCTATACTTTATTTCTTAAGCTTCTAACCACCTAACTCATTGTAATAGCCAGACGTCCTTTGATCAATGAAGTTATGTTTGCTCAAATCCAAAATGTGTTAAATGGATCATTTATTATCAAACTAATTGCAACGTAGGCCTCCCTCGGGCAAAAAAGAGGCTCCATATTAGGACGCGTTTTGAATGTTGCTAACTTAGCGTATATGTGTGTTACATATTTGTTACATTTTTTTCAATATCTCCCAAACTTACATGGTTTCCCTTTTTCTTTTTTTTCTTTTCTTTTTGTTCATCATTTATTCCCAAAGTATGTTGATTTGTGTCGACTTGCAAACTAGCTGACTCACGATACAATGTTCGATTAAAATGAAAGATGACTAATAGAGACAAGTTCAACACTGCCGCAAACATAATGATACCTATTGAGAACCCCGAAAGTTCTCGAAATATAACAGACAATTCAAGATGACAAGAAAATGGCTCACATGGCACAAGAACTCGAAATCTTGAAGGAAGAATTACGTCAGGTGCGAGACTAGTCCAAACTGTCGGCTACCACCTTCCCAACCTTCAAAAGGCCTATTTACTTCCCAAAGACTGACTTACCTTCTTTCGACTTACCAAATCAGACAAAAAAAACTCAGCATGCTCCGCTCACGATCGAGTCTCACCAGCTTCTCTAACTGCAGGCATGACTGTTCCTGACCTTTTTACTTGCGACGCTACCATACCTACGATGCAGCAGATACTTGGGGCACACGTCGCTGCTCCCTATGAGCCACATGTTCCACCTGTATATGCTGTTGGAGCTCTAACACCAGCTGTGGTTAATGTCTCGTACGAAGTCGATCAATATGTAGAAATGGAAAAAGATGCTCGGTTGAAAGAGGATGCATTGATAAATGCCCAACTTCTTGGTCTAAGAAAAGCGATTACAAGTCACTAGGGGAACGGAGAGCCTTGATTATGATGACTTGTGCATCCATCCAGACATTGATATGTCAGTGGGGTACAAGCCACCGAAGTTTGACATGTTTGATGGAAAAGGTGACCCTCATGCACATTTGAGGGCATCTTTAGACAAGTTAGTCAGTGTAGGGAGAAACAAAAAGCTAAGGATGAAGTTGTTTATCCGAAATCTATCGCGAGAAGCATTGACTTGGTATACGCACCAAGACCCTCGCAAATGGCGTGATTGGCAGGAAATGGCTGAGATTTTCATGACCCATTTTAGATTCAATACCGAAATCACAGCGGACAGATTCTCAATGGCCAACATACAGAAGAAGCCATCTGAGAACTTCCAGGAGTACGCAAGACGTTGTAGAACGGAAGCCGCCATGGTCCAACCACCACTAGATGAAAGTGAGCTCTCAAAGTACTTCATCCGAGCTCAAGATTGTATCTACTTTGACAAGATGATGTCAATGATGGGCCAGAAGTTCGCGGAATTGGTCAAGATGGGAGACTTTATAGAGGAAGGCATCAAATCTGGGAAAATTCAGTCTATGGTCGCATTGCAAGCTGCAAGTAGGGCCATATAATAAGGGTTCCATTGGCGACATCAAGAAGAAAAGGGAGGATGTTTCAGCTGTCACTTACCAACATGGAGGACCATCCCACCGATACCTCAACAATCCCCAGAAATTTGCACATACTCCTCCATACATTCCATACCCAATATATAATGCCCAACCACACTATAATCCACCCCGACCACAAGCATACCAAACTCCTCCAAGACCATATGTCCCTTTCAAAGCACCAATACACAAAAATAGACCAACATATGCACCAAGACCACGTCCAAATCTCGAAGCTAGAAATGCTCGCACTTACACATCCATTGCAGAACCCTATGCCCAATTGTTAAAGAGGCTGAGGACAGCGGGTGTGTTGCAACCAGTCGAAGATAAACTTCCTAATTCAATCCCTCGTAACTTCGATGGAAGCAAGCGATGTGCTTACCACTCGAAAGCAAGTGATGCGTTAATCTTAGCATTATTTGGTTCAATATTTAGATGTCTTGATTCACCTTTGAAATAATTAGGCGTCAGTTTTAAAACCTTAAAAGCTAAGGGTAGGACAACCTCGAGTTGGGATGAGACATCAATAGCTAGGCCTATTTTCTTTAAATCAATCCCTTTTATAAAGATCGGACTTATTGTTATCATTATCATTTTTTAAAACCAAATATTGCTCAAATATTTTAATTACTTAATATATTTATTTCAAGATTTCATATTCGTAAACAAGTTCAAACAACATACAAGGTATGTACATATATGTTATGCATACAAAGGTATATATTTTATTTTATTTTTATATTTAGTTTTTCTCTATACATGACCTATTATTTTTATTATTTTTTTACATACCATGTTATTTTCTAGTATCTACTATCCCTTTTACGAATGTTATTTATTTATTTTTATGTAATTTATAAATCCCTACACTTTAATATACATATTATTTTACTACATATAATCTATCGTCATTTTGTCCCTACATGTAAATAAAATACTAAATGTTCGTATGTTTTAAACAACTTACATGTACACACTATACTTTATAATAAATCTAGCTAAGATCATGAACTTTATATAATATTTTAATATTTAATATTATTATTTATTTTATTTGTTTATTTTCAAGAAACTCTGTTTTATGTATTTTCATCCAAATTATATATCACACATATTACTAAATATTTACATCCGTCTATTATCTTATTTTTTACATCTTAATTCTATATTTAAATAAAATGATAAAATTTCATATCATTTAAATTCAACATTTATATATTTATTTAGGAGAAGTTTTATGTGAGATACACTTTTATTTTCTAACACATAAAATTGTCATAAACTTCAAGAGCGTTTATTTATTTATTTATCTATTCTATTGCTTGATAAATATACTACTACTAATTCTGTTCTATACATATTATAGACATATATATGGCATACATGTATTTTATCTTCTTTTTTTAACTAATAAAACTCACTTATTATTGATTTTAAAGCAAAAAATAAATGAATAAATTTTCTTAAATATTTTCCTAAATTGAGTTTAAGGACTATCTTCGGATAGGCTCTGAGGGATGCTTAATACCTTCTTCTCGAGTAACCAAAGCCCTTACCTAGAATAACACTGGTTTCGCAAATCAAAACAGAGTTTACATTTACATCTTTTTTAAAAATGGTCTTCCTAATCTTTTCCTTAAAATTAGGTGCTCATATCTAATCGAGTACCCAAACCATGTTGCAAGGCCCTCCAGAAGTGCGAAGTGAACAAGGAACCTCGATCCGAGACTATAAATATCACACCCCATGAAGTCTAACAATTTGACTGATGTAGATCTGGGCTAACTTCTCCGCCTTATACTTCACCCGAACTAGAATGAAATGAGCAGACTTGGTCAGCCTATCAACAACCACCCAAATAGAATCATAGCCACCCACGGTTGAAGGTAGACCCACAACAAAGTCCATAGTAATCTGCTCCCACTTTATAGTAGGAATGGGCATCCTCTGAGACACACCTCTGGGTCGCTGGTGCTCACACTTGACCTGTTGATAGGTCAAACATCTAGAAACAAAGTTTGCAATATCCCTCTTCATACTACACCACCAGTAATGCTGACTCAGATCATGATATATCTTCGCCACTCCCGGATGGATAGAATATCTAGAACAATGGGCTTCCTCTAGAATCAGTCTAATAAGCTCGCCCACCTTGGGCACACAAATCCGACCTCCAATCCTCAAAAGCCCCATTAGAATCAAGCACAACCTCCTTGGTTTCACCTCTCATCGCTTTGTCTCGAATAAGACACAACTTCTCATCCTCAAACTGGTGCTCTCGAATCTGCTCAACTAAGGAAGAATGGGCCTTAATGAGCACAATCAAACCACCACTTTCCTCAGAAACCCGCAATCAGACAAAGCTGTTGGCTAACCTCTTAACATCTCTAGCCAAGGGTCTCATATCAACACTGATCATGGCGAGACTCCCCATTCTAGGAATCTTCCTACTCAGAGCATCATCAACCACATTGGCCTTCCCGGGATGGTACAAAATGGTCATATCATAGTCCTTTAGTAACTCAAGCCATCTGCGCTGTCTCAAATTCAGATCCCTCTGACTGAAAATGTACTGAAGACTCCGATGATCGGTGAAAACCTCACAACGCACCCCATACAAGTAGTGGCGCCACAACTTAAGTAAAAATACCACCGCCGCAAGCACTAGGTCGTGAGTAGGATAGTTCTTCTTATGTTCCTTCAACTGTCTAGAGGCATAGGCAATAACCTTCCCTTTTTGCATCAACACACCTCCCAAACCAACTTTGGAGGCATCGCAATATATGGTAAAACCCAAACCCTCCTCGAGCAAAGTCAATACAGGAGCCGAAGTCAACAAACTTTTGAGCTTCTGAAAGCTCACCTCACACTCATCGGACCAATGAAAATCCACGGTCTTCTGAGTCAATCTAGTAAACGGCGCTGCAATAGAAGAGAGGCTCTACACAAACCGTCTGTAGTAGCCTGCCAACCCCACGAAAATCGAAATCTCTATAAGAGAAGTAGGTCTCGTCCAGCCCTTAACTGCCTCAATGTTGGTCGAATCAACCCTAATACCTTCCTTGGACATCGCGTGTCCCACGAATGCCACAAAATCAAGCCAAAACTCACATTTGGAGAACTTGGCATACAACTTTTGCTCTCTCAATCTCTAAAGCACCAACCTCAAGTGACGGACATGATCCTCCTCGGTCCTGGAATATATCAAGATGCCATTGAAGAACACGATCACGAAGGAATCCAAGTACTGACGGAATACTCCATAAAAGCCACAGGGGCGTTAGTCAGCCCAAAAGACATCACCAAGAACTCATATTGACCATAACATGTCCGAAAAGCTGTATCAGGAATATCTGATGGCCTAATCTTGAACTGAAGATAGCTGGACCTCAAATCAATCTTAGAAAACAACACCGCACCCTGAAGCTGATCAAACAAATCATCAATGCGAGGAAGAGGATACTTGTTCTTGCAAGTCACCTTATTGAACTGCCTATAGTCAATACACATCCTCATCGAACCATCTTTCTTCTTTACAAAAAAGGACCGGTGCTCCCCAAGGTGACACACTAGGGCGAATAAACCCTTTGCTCAACAAGTCAAGCAACTGATCCTTCAACTCCTTCAATTCAGTCGGAGCCATACGATACGGGGCAATAGAGATGGGCTTGGTACCCATTTCCAAGTCAATAGCATAATCAATGTCCCTATCCGGAGGGACACCAGGAAGATCAGTAGGGAACACATCAACAAACTCCTAAACCATGGGAATGGACTCCATAGAAGATGACTCAACACTGGTATCTCGAATAAAAGCAAAATAGAACAAACACCCCCTATCAATCAACCTCTGGGCTTGGATGTAGGAGAGAACCTTACTAGGGTAAGAACTACTAGTGCCCTTCCACTTTATCCTCGGAACACCAGGCATCTCTAAGGTGATAGTCTTAGCATGACAATCAAGGATCACATGATAGGGAGAAAGTCAATCCATACTCAATGTCACATCAAAATCTACCATCCCCAGAATAATCATGTCTACCCAAGTGTCGTACCCAGCCAAAGAAATAAGACAAGATCAATACGCTCGATCCACAACTAAGGGTCACCCACGGGGTAGAAATATGCACATGCACAGGCATATGATAACATACTAAATCAAACCCAGAAGTAAAGTAGGTAGACACATATAAGAAAGTAGACCTTGAATCAAATAATACAGACGCAGATCGATGGCAGACTGAGACGATGCCTGTGATGACGGCATCTGAGGACTCAGCCTCAGGTCTCCCCAGAAAAGCATTACACTGGGCTCCTCTACCACCTCCTATCTAAGCCACACCTCTACCTCCATGCTAGACAACAACACCACTACCCGAAGCTCTGCCGCCTCTACCTGCTGTCTGACCTCTGCCTCGACCTCTATCCGAAGGCGCTGAATCTCTCTCTAGAGCAGTTGAAGTAAGTACGATGGGGCCCTATATGAGTCTGAAATGGACATTGGCGAATCATATGACCCGGATCACCACAACCAAAGCAAGACTTCGGAACGGTGAGCTACTGTGATAAACCAGATGAAGTACCATGGCCACCTTGGCCAGAACTGTAAGACTCATGGGATACCTGTCCACTCTCAGCTAGGGCTGTTCATGGTTATGGTTAAAAAACCAAACTGAACCGCAATCCGAACCAAACCGATTAAAAAATTGATATTTGGTTTGGTTTTAAATTTTGAAAACCGATACTATTTGGTTTGGTTTTGGTTTTACTAAACCGGACCGATAAATTATATATATATATTTTATTCATAAATAAAATATAAATATTTTGTTTACTTTTAATTAACTTAAGTCTTTAACTTTACCATTTCTCAAGCCCAACACACAAATTTTAGCCCAACTATTACAACCCTAAGTCCAAGTCCATCAAAATTAATTACTTTGGTAGTGACCTACCCTACCTCACATAAGATAGACACACTTTCTCTTAATTGAATCACTTTGTTCGTGTAATAATAACTCTAGTATTGCTTAATTGAACCGACAATATCTTTCATGTGGATTGTTCATGTCCTAGGTGTCTGTGTGGCTGTGCCTATCGAGAAACCGAACCAATCCGACAATAACCAGAAAAACCGAACCAATCCGACAATAACCAAACTGACGGTTATTTTTTTCTTTTGGTTTTAGAAATTTAAAAACCGACTAGATTGGTTTGGTTTTAATCAATAACTGATCCAAACCGAACCACGAACAACGAACAACCCTACTCTCAGCCACTAGCATGGAAGCATGAACAAGCCTCTGATGCTGAAATGAGCTACCGCCCCTCTAAGAACCTATACCTCCAGACGAGGCACCAGAAAATTGACCGCTAGAATGGTCCTTCTTGGGGTCCCCAAGCTCCTCTCGAACCAACAACTCTGCCTCCTTGTCGGTACTCACAGTGGACTGGAAGGAAGCCCCATCACGGGTGGATTTGAACACATAGGATTTGATGGAGAAAGTCAACCCTCTCACAAATCTTCGGACCCTCTCCGCCTCATCTGGAATCAATGGCATGGCATGACGAGACAACTGACAGAAACATGCCTTGTACTAAGCAACGGACATGCCACCCTGTGTCAAACCCTCAAACCTCAACCTGCTCTCCTCACACACACTCCAAGGAATTAAGTGATCCCAAAAAGCACTGGAGAAAACATCCCACTCAATCGGAGGAGATCCAACTGGCCTGAACCCCACATAAGTCCTCCTCCACTCCCTGGCTGGCCCACGGAGCTAGAGAGTAACAAAACGAACACCCCTCGCATCCACCATCCTTACAGCCTCAAGCATCTCATGGGACAAGGTCAGAAACTCATGAGCATCCTCGCTCTTGAAACCCTAAAACTGGGGTGGTTTCATCTTCTGGAACCTCTCATAACACTGATGGTCCTCCACTGTCAGAACTACATCTAGAGCAACCAATACACGGACAGCTAGCGCGGGAACTAATGATGGCTGACCCGCCTGATCCTGAACAACCTAACCCTGATGCTGCTCTAGGTCTGTACCCTCCCTACTCTAGTTTGTGAACCCTGTGGGGTGCCAGCAGCACCTTGAATAAAGCTCTCCAAAACACCCAGCCTCCTCAATAAGGTCTCCTGAAAAAATGATGTCGTGAACCCTGGAGGAACGTGGTCCTCACCAACCGCAACTTGTGGCTCTGGGGAAGCCTCTCTACCACGGCCTCTAGTCAAAACCGGTCCTCGGGCATGGCCTCCACCACGTGCCACTCCATGAGCACGACCTCTAGCTCGTCCCCTACCCCTACCTATGATTGGGGCATCCATAACTGCCTCCCATCCATCGCCCAAAATAGAAGCTTTGGTTCTCAGCATCTGTGAAAAAAACACGTGACACTTAGCACAAGCGATAACACCCACACACGATAAGAAAGAATGAAGTAAGGGAAGTTTCCTAACAGTTTTCATAGCCTCTCGAAGATAAGTATAGACGTCTCCATACAGATCCTCGAGACTCTACTTAGACTTGGCTTGTACATGTGAGACCTATGAACATGGGGCTCTGATATCATTTGTCACAATCCAAAACCGGGTGTGATGGCACTTGTCCTATTCCACCAGGACAAGTCAGCCTAAACTCAATAAAGACGAAAATAAATACGAAAATAAGTAAATTAAAGAAGAATAACATAAGCGGAAGTCTTTCAAAACTTAAATAACCCCCAAGGACTGGTTGTCACATATACAAGCCGCTAATAACAGAACTAGAAAGAAAATAACAAGAATAAAAAAGTCTGCCGGATGACACTAGCTACCTCTCTCAGTCTCCTGGGAAGCCTCAGATGATCAGAAAAAGAGAAGCTCACTGTCCGGGCTCGGAACCTACCAAAGTGTAGAAGCAAGGGTGAGTACCAATCAACACGGTACTCAGCAAGCCAACTAACAAAACTAGGCAAGTCTAATAAAATACGCGAACTCTTTTCATCCTAATCGAACCTTCATAACTACAACCTGCACAGAAAATCAGCCAAACCTAACAGATTCCAAAACACGGTTCAACAGTCTTCACAATCACATTTTATAGTCATAAGTCACAACTTGCAAGTAATCACAAATTAATTAACAAGAATCACGTTCAACACACAATAATATGCATGAATGTTGATGCATATGCAATGATCATATATTCATCACAGTCGTCGGCAAAAACCTAGGCATTACAATATCGCCGGTAGAAACTTCGGCATCACACTCTCGCCTGTAGAAACCTCGGCATCACAATCTTGCTTGCAGAAACATCGGCATCACAACATCGCAGGCAGAAACCTCGGCATCACAATATCGTCGGCAGAAACCTCGGTATCACAATATTGCCGGCAGAAACCTTGGCATCACAACATCATCGGTAGAAACCTCGGCATCACTATCTCGCCGGCAGAAACCTCGGCATCACAATCAATCATCTCATCATAGTGTTTCAAGAACAAAATGCAACCGGCATGATCACACAAATGATGAGGAAATAACAAATTCAAGCAATTCACAATCACAACAATCTATCAAAGCATTTCATCAACTACACAACGATATCAAGATCACGACATAACATACTTTAGTTCACAACATTAGCACATATTGCCTTTTATTTACCCCGTCGATCAATTTAGATTAGCTCATGAGAGAATTCAACCCGTATCCTCGTTCCCATTATTCCCCAACACATACAAGAAAGGAAATTCGGGGTTCTATAAGATTTACGGAGTTTTAGAAGTTCACTTGCCTTAGTTAAAATCTCGATCAATCAATAACTTGAGCCTTTCCCTTCCGAATATCATCCGAACCATGACAATCTATTCAAATAATGATTCACAATCAAAAATCGGAACTATCGACACCAAGAACATAGCATTCGGGAAAAAGGGTCAAGACAGCTCAAAATTTTGATTTTTAAAATGGGGTTTAATCCGAAAATTTTATATGAAAACGATCCTCAAAGCTTTAGGAATCCATTGGTGAAAATTGTTTAAAAAATGGAGCTCAAATCAGTTCATAGTCACCATTGGATCAAAACTTTGAATTCCTTGAAAAACACAATTTTCTTCCTTTAGAAACCTCAAATTCAAGTGAAAATCGAATTATGATCAATGGGCATTAAAGATTAAGGGTTAAAATCACTTACCCAATCGATTCCCACGAAAATCCCTTTTGCAGCCCCACCAGTGTTATACTTATACCCTCTGCTAGGAGTCTTCTAGTAAACCATCTTGCATTCAATCCTTGGAGTATAATCTTCTAGGAATTGCACTAGGTCAGTCTAGGATGAGGGTAGGTTATGTAACCAAGGATATAAGCTCTGAGCCATGTACACCAGATTTCTGCATATGTCCATCCTCATGCTAATTGCTGATACTTTTCCTCCATGTTTAATTACATTTCTTCTCTTCCATATGTGCCATAATATGAACATGGGAACAACCTTGAAAATTAGTTTGACCTTTGGTGCAACATTTGCCCTTCACCATTTATAAATGCTATCTTTCATGTGGATAAATGGGCTATTGATTACTATTCCTGTTACAAGGAAAAGGCATAGAGACTTAGAATCAGGACCATTCATAAACTGATGCTCTATGGTGTCTTGAACTCCATCCCTATACCAACAATAAATCACCTCATAACACATCCTGTTTCTTATAAGAACTTCCACAATAGGTCATCCCTTCTTCCAAAGTCTCCACAGGAAGAAAGATACCTTAAAAGGAACCCCTTTACTCCAAATTTGTTGAAAATAATGTTGGACTTTTCCCTTTTTCCTGATGCAATCCAAAGCAGATCATACAGTAAATTTGCCTTATTTATTCAACATCCACCGGGCTTGTCCCATTCCTCTGAGTTTTCTTCACATTTTACATGAGTAAGAACATAGTTACTCACTTCTGTAGGAAGTTTTTACTGCACCCTTTCTACATTCCATCTCCCATTGGAGAAGAGTTGTCTAATATCCTCCCATCTATTGTCATGCTCATTAGTGATAGGCAAAAAAAAGTGAAGAGCTCCCAGTTGGGTCCAACAGTCAAACCATACACTAGAGTGCCCCATCTTTGGGGTTTCCACCAAATTTCTTGATCAAACATATCTCTGGCCTGAAACGTGTTTTTCCAAGTTTGTGTATCCCATTTCCAGTCCACCATTTGGGGTCTCACTCTTTTACAATATTTGTTCCACATGAAGTTTGTCCATAATGTTTTCTGAGTTCTAACAATCCACCACAAGTTAGGAAATAGTGCTTTGGAGACATCAAATAAAGATTTGAATCCCAAGCCCCCTTCCTTGTTAGGCTTACAAATGTCACTCCAGGCAACCCAATGTTTGTTTCTCCCCACTTCTTTAAAATTCCACAAAAATCTTGCAAAAACTCTACGAAAGTGCTGGATAACATATTTTGGAGGATAAATAGCAGATAGTAGATAAATAGGGATGATGCTCAGAACTTTACTGATTAAAACAACCTTGCCTTCAAAGGAAAGAAGCTTCCCTTTCCAAGCTTGGAGCTTACTTTTAACTTTCTTCATTAATTTGCAAAATGTACCTTCCTTTTCTTTGCATGTTCAATGGGACATCCTAAGAACATCAATGGGAATATGGCTCTTTAAATCCCGTTCCCATCTTCACATCATTAATCTGAGCCAGAGAATTTTTATGATAGACATAAAAGACACTTTTTTCCTTATAAATCTTTTGCCCTGATTGATCTTCATATGATTTAAGCACATTCATAACAAAATTCTAAGACTTATTGTCAGCAGAAACAAAGATGACTGTATCATCAGCACATACTAGAAGATTGATGTTGTCACTCCACTTTGGCATTCCAAAACCTTAAAAATCTTGATTGTCAAATAAGGAATTTAAAGCTCTAGATAGTACCTCAACAGCTAGGATAAACAAAGATGGAGAGAGTGGGTCTCCTTGCTTTACTCCTCTAGTTGAGTGGAAAAAGCCATGTGCTTGCCCATGTCACAACCCAAAAATGGACGTGATAACACTTGTCTATTCCCACCAAGACTTGTCGGCCTCAACCCAGTGAAAAGAAAAGAAAAGCAAAAAGAAAACAAAGCAAGAACAAGACAAAAGAGGAAAACTTGTTCATTCTAAAAAACATCCCAAAGACTTGTTGTCACGTGTACAACCCACTAAAGTAAATACAAAATTTGAAAGATAAATACAAGTCTCAAATGTCTTTGCTTCTCAAATAGAACAAGTGTAATAAAAGGAAAAGAGGACCCGCTGAGATGACAAGAAGCTATCTCAAGTCCTTCTACGAGCCACGAAATTAGAAGAAGGAGAAGATCACATGGGTTCAGGCTCGGGACCTACACAAGTGTAGAAGCAAGGAGTGAGTACCACCAACACAGTACCCAACAAGCAACCTAATGAACTCGGCAACCTAGTTAAATCGAATACTCCCTTACATCCTAATCGAACATTCACAAACTACAACCTGCACAAAAATCAGCCCAACCTAACAGTTCTACAACAAACACGTCTCAAAGCTCAAAGATCAAAGTCTAAAAGTCACATTTCAACAACCGACAAGTATCGTATCAGTTACTCTAAAGTATAAGGAATTTCAATCGCAAATATCAAAGTGTTCAACTCACATATCAAATAATCAACCCAACACATCAACTAGCTCAATTACAGGCATCATATAAGTCAAATATATGCATCAAGTAGAATGATCACAAAAGTCAACATTTGTCGGAACACCCCTCAGGCACAATGTCTCTAACCGAAACTATTAACCTTAAGCTTTCACATTAATCACTTGTCGGAACCTTTTCCTTTCGACTTTTATATTACTAGCCGGAACTATTTTCCTTCGACCTTTATTATAAAATATCACTTGTTAGAACCATTTCCCTTCGGCACTTAGATCACTAGCCAGAACCATTTCCCTTCGGCTTTTATCACAAAATAGCACTTGCCGAAACCATTTCCCTTTGGCATTTATATCACTAGCCGAAACATTTCCCTTTAGCTCTTATATCAAGTATCTCATCATGGTGTTCAACAATCAATGAATACAAGCAATATCACGCCACACTTAGAGACAACAATTCATACAATTCAAGTCCACTTTCATGCTTTCAAGCAATTCACAAATTAATCAAATAGGGGCCACAATAAGGTAATTCACAATTTATCAATATCATCACGCAGCATTTTTATTTTCCCCTTTTTTGTTGGTTAACATTAATCAAATTTAGCAAGTAACCTTCACCACATTCCCGTTTACACTCTGACACATAGACAACAAAGAGAAGTAAATAATTCAAACAAATTGAAAGTTTAAGAGATCACTTGCCTTGAAGTAATCAATCAATCAACCTGAAGCTAGAGTTTTCCCTTTCTGACTCACTTCCAAAGCCACACAATGTATAACAATCAAGTATTCATAATCATTCATCGGAAACAACAATATCCACATCAATTATTTAGAGAAATGGGTCAATCTTCTCAAAGACCCAATTTTAAAAAGAAGGTTTGAATCCGAAAATCAATACTTGAAAATGTGGTTTAAGGCTTTAGGAACTCATTAGAGAAAACCAATTCGAAAAAGGGTTGAAAACAACTTCAAAATCACCATTTTAGATCAAAACTCAAGTTCTTGCAAAACCTTGCAAATTTCCAATTCAAATCCCAAATTTGGAAGTTATAATCCATAAATAATCAAAGGGAAAAGGAGTTTTAGGGTCATAAAAGCTTACCAAATAATTTAGCACAAGAAAATCTTTCACAAATCACCACTAAGGTCCTTAATTTCTATGAGGGTCGCTTAAGTGACATGCCCTTCGCTTAAGAGAAGGTCGCTTAAGAGACAAGACCTTCGTAAAAGCGAGGCCTGCAGCACCAGAAAACACACAGCCAATACTCAAAACATAGAAAGGATCCTCGGGATTCGTTCAAAACCCCGTACACACAAACTTGACATGCAAATCAATTATACTTGACATTTCGAACTCAATGAAACCGTTAAAAAATGAATCCAAGGTCCCCTCGAACCGATATCCGTAAAAACCATAAGAAACTAACAAACGCCCAAAAAGTTCAAACAAGCTCACAACCTCTAAAAAATCTACCAAGACCACTCTTAGGCCTAAAATTCATTCCGTGAACCCAATGGAACTCTCGAAATTTTGATCCTAGCATCCGAAACCCCATTGATAGCAAAAACCATTTTTAGGCAAGCCTTTCAAACTCAAAACTTACCAAAATCTCAACTTTTTTATTCAAGGCTTGGAACCAACTTCCAAAACTCATTCAAGAAACAACTGGGGGTCAAAGTCGGGAGGGGCAAAATGGTAGATTTTATGGAAATACCAATAATGACCAACTGGGTCATTACAACCCATTTATCATAATTGAGTACCAATTATTAGAAACTAATCTCCATATCATGACCCTAACTCTAGCATCAAACCCTATTTTTTCTAGCACCTACACCAAGAACCTCCTGTTGACCCTGTAATATGCCTTTGCCATGTCCAGCTTTATTACAACATTTGCTGGCTTCCTCCTCTTGCTATTGTCTGTTATGATTTCTTATGCCAATAATACATTTTCAATAATGTTCCTACCCTTCACAAAACCTAACTGGTTTTTTGAGATAGGGTAGGTAATATCCTATCAAATCTATCATGTAATACTCTGGAAATAATTTTATTCAGGAAGTTTCTCAGGCTTATTGGCCTCATATCTGAGAAGGACTGGACCACCTCCTTTTTTGGTAAAAAACCACATTGTTATGGGTGATGGATTTGGGAAGGGTGTATCCCTCCAAGAAAGTTTTCACCACTTTATAAACATCATCACCAACTATGCTCCAGCAACTTTGATAGTAGTATCCAGTGAATCCATCAGGACCACTAGCACTGTCACCATTCAAAGCAAAGACAACATTCTTTACCTCCTCCATGCTTGGAATAGCATTGATATCATTATTAACCTGTTCATTGCCAGAGTGGAAATGTGTTGTAGCAAAGAGAGTTCAGTTTCACCTGCCATTTCAGTGAATTGCTCCTGAAAGAAAGACACTACTTCACTAGCCACCTGCTTTTCTCCTTCTACCTAAAGGCCATTAGCATTTCGAATTCTGTTTATGACCAATCTTTTCCTTCTTCCCTTCACTAAATTGTGAAAGAATTCAGTGTTCGTCTACCCTTCTACAAAGCATTGAATGCTTGCTTTTTGCCTCCAAAACTCTTCTTCATAGTGGATATACTTCTTTAATTTAGCATGAGCCTTCTGCAAAAACCATCCTGTTTTCAACAGAGGGGTTTTCTTCAAATAGATGTTCCTTGAGTCTGACAATTTCTTTTGTAATAAGCATCTGCTTGAACAATTCCCCATACTTTTCTTTACTCCAGTTGGATAGAACAGTTTTAGTTTTCTTCATTTTCTATTTCAGGCTGATAAATAAGTCAGTGCAGTGATTAGCTAACCAATTAGTCTTAACTACCTCCTGGAAATCTGCTGCCTTCACCCAAAATTTGAGAAACTTGAAAGGCCTTTTAATATAAGAAGATTGACGCCCCATGTAAGACGCAAAGTGGCATGGTCAGATCCACTCCTGGCTAAGTGTTCAACCTCTACTAGACCATTCATGGCCTAGAAAGCTTGATTGAACAACAACCTGTCCAATCTTTTGAATATGCATTCACTGTCTGCTCTCCCATTCCACCAAGTAAAAGGGCTGACTTTAAAATTAATGTCAAATAGATCATCGAAGTTGACACAAAAAACAAAGTCCTTATATTCTTGAGGATAGACAGGAAGCCCACCAATCTTCTCTTCATCAAGAAGAATGATATTGAAATCTCCTCCCACCAACCAAGGCAAATTCATATTTATACTAAGATTATAAATGTCATCCCAAATGCCCTTCCTCTCCTTTTAATCACACTTGGCATAGACAAATGTAGTGATTAAAGATTGTCCAGTCTCTTTGAATTGCAATTGTAAAGATAATTGTTTCTCTGCATCTGATAATACTCCGACATGAATATGCACTATGAAGACCCAAATCGTCCCATTCTAATTCTAGTTAGCGTACTGCATGCCCAGTCTCCTATTGTATTTGTATATTTGCCTAACATCTTGAAATGGTTCCATTAAAGCAATAGTGGAAAATTTATGGTATCTATGAAGCATCTGAAATTCTTTAGAATGAATTTTGAGTTCTAGACCAATGTCTTTAACTTCATTTAGTAATTACTTTCACTCTCCTCTTGGGGTTTACCGTAATAGGTTTGTTTTCCACCTTGTTTCTGCCTTTGGTAGTGCTAGTGTCTTGTTGAGGATAGAGACCATCATGTATAAATTTTGGGTCATGTTGTTATGTTTATTAGATTCTTCATAGTCCTCCACTTGCCCTTAATGTTGGCCTATTTCTCCTTGTCCTATGTCAACAATTTTCTGTTGTGAGACAGATCATGTAATGTTCTAACTTGTGGTGTTTTTGTGCAGGGTGCTATTAAGGCTGAAGTTAATTTGGGGTCTATATCTGCAACATGTTCCAGCATGAGGGTGCCTTTTGGAGCTGGGACTATACCTTCTAAAATACCATGAATGTGAACTGTGTATGAGCTGTCAGTCTGCAAAGATTTTGCCAACAACGAAAATACTTCATCTTCTTGGTGACTAAAAATCATCAAAACCTTCTCACTTTAACAATTCTAATGCTCTAATTGTGTTGCATGTGTACTCTGTGGATCATCCCCAGTGCTCATCCCCACTTAGATTATTTGTTGGCTACTGTTATGAGTGTCTTCTTCTACCCCTTGCTTTCCCTGATTAGCTTCTCCCAGAGCTTATGTGTGTGATTGTGGAAGAACTGTTTTATATGTGCCGTTGCTTGCCATAATTAGTTGAGGGTTTTCCCTCCCCATGAGGGCATTTTCTGTAATCTTCTCCTCTGCCAGCTTCTTATCTATTGAGCCTTTAGGAAGGCCCTATGCTTCATGATCTAGCCTAATTTCTTCCTCATGTTGTGCCTACTTGTCTTTGGTTAACCTGTTATGTTTTGCAACATCTGCCTCTGTTATTTTCTCAACTTTTTAATTACTTCCATGTGTGTCCATGTTTATGTTACTGTCTGCATCGCCATCCTCTATCTCTTCCACATGTAGGACATCAAAAGAGTTAGCAGTATTAACCCCCTTTGCTGTAGTAGACCTTTCCTTCTCTATGTCCGTTATTAATTTGGTGGTGCCATTATCAATCTTTAATATTCAGCCTCTAGGATTCCATTTTTCTAGAACAACTTTCCAATTTATGAATCTCCTATGCGCAGGTATATTAGGGTGTTCCTCCTTCTTCTCTTCTTCATGTACTTCCTCATCCTCCATTCCTTTGAGTACACGGTGCAAGCTCATGCACTCCTCTTCCATGTGTCCTTGAAGTTTACAAGTATGAAAGTATTTACGAAGCATGCCATATTGTATTTTAACATTTTGTACTCTAATGACATTTGTTCTTCTATTAAGAACTTCCAACTCTACATAGTCCAGAAGTTTAGCAGCCAAATCCACATGAACTTTAACTTTTGCACAACTTGGGCGGGTTCTGTTGCTGGTAGCCATATCCAGGTGGATTGGCTTTCCCACGGTAGATGCTAGGGAAAATAGAGATTCCTTCACAAAGAAGGTAGGGAGGAGGTCTGGAAAGGATACCCATGCCATCGCTTGTGTGGTTTGTTCTTCCGATTTGAAGTTTGCATCGTAGATAAATGGCTTCATGTGGTATGCTATGCCATCTTTCGATGTGATGTAATAAGGATTTTTTTAGAGTATATTTATGAGCTCATCCATCAAGTTAAACTTCATCAATATATGTTTGTGTCTAAGAAGGCTGATCTTGCAGGCACCTTTAATCTTACACTATTTGGGGATTTGAGTGTGTAAAACTTCTAGGTCAGGCAACCCATAGGAAAACTTACCAATAATAGCGAGCTGTAAGCCCTCCATTGCATTCATCTTGTCCACTTCTTCTTCAATCCTGAACACATTTATTTACAATTTCTTATGTAAACAATATCCCCCTTTATAAATTGGATAGAGATTGTTAGTCCACTACACTTTATGTTCCATCATATTTTAGTTCTTATGTAATGTAAATTTTTATTTATTGTTCATTAATTTCTCTTATTGATATCGAGCCAACTGCAGTCAGATTCGGGGGTGAGGATGAGCACACAACATCCTAGGGTTACCCGTCTCCTTTTGTATATAAATATTGACTTTTCTTTTGCTTTTTTAGAGAGTCTTGTTTCTGTGGTCCACTTTTGGGACTTGTACTCATTTTGTTAGTAGCTCTGTACATGTGACTTCCAAGTTCTGGGAGGGATCTTTCTCTTGTACATATTTTTGGCTTTCTTCCCCTTCCTCTTTTGTGATCTTGTTATTTATGTTACCGTTAGTTTGAGTTTAGTTTCTACCATCAATCCCATTACTTGTAGGTTCCAGGATACGGGTTGGCTTGCCTACTGGTGGGTTATTGTAGGCGCCATCATGACTCGAGAAATCAGGTCGTGAGAATTATCCACTTCGTAATGACTTTTATTGCTAAACCTTTTAGCTTCTACCACTTTTTTATAAATTAAAAGGTTGTTCTTGAAGACCATTTATCATAAAAAAAAATAAGGAACACAAAACAAGATGCCTAGTACTACTTCGGGTACTAGACAGGCCCAGAACAAAAAGAAAAGAAATAAGCAGAAAAAGGAAACAAAAGCTAATCTAATGGGGAAAAGGAAAAGTCAGGCTGACATTCCCTAGATGCTCCATCTGCTCTCCACAAGAATCTTCAAGCTCGAGTATCCATGGAGATCAGCTGAAGACAAACCAGAAGAGCCGATTCCCTGTGGGTTGCAAGAGACGAGTAATCAGTAGGTGTCGATGAGTTTTGATTGTTTTTACAATGGCATTTAAACATCTCACAAATGCCATAAACTCAATCAAATGAAGACTTATTCAACTCCTAGCACCACAAATCCTATCTTTCACAGCTGAGGTTAGACCAGCTCCTCTAAGTTCAGAAACACTTTAATCGATTAGGGTCATAATCTTCACTATTTCTTCTCTTTCTTGACAGGTTGAGCTCAGCCTGGATCTAATACCACTATCTAATCAAGAATAAGCCATAGATCCATTTACAATCTCATCGAGTAAGGGAGTCCACGCTTTACTTTGCATTTCATAACTAGACTTGCGTGTGAAATATCTCCCCATTTTCATATGACTGGTTTCCAAGTTGTAGACCAAATGGGAAGTTCCTGCATTTTTCATGGGGTTAAGAAAGATGTGAGTCCATACTATGATGTTCTGGAGAGTCCTTCATGTAGATGTAGATTCCTTCACTGTTTTCTTGTGGTTAGTAGATTGTTCTGTTGCTAATTGTTGCTTGAGATTCTTGATGATCCTTGTTATGCTCCCTTTCCCCTACTATTAAAATTATCATCTTGGTATTTTTTTATTATAAGGTTTGGGGTATGATTCTTGTCCAATTGTAAGATGCTTCTAGCTTCTCTTAGTATTTGCTGCACTGCAGAATATGTTAGAATATCTGTATTTGCAAAATAGAACACTTGGTTAGCAAAAGAATCTGCCAGCTTGTTGCCTTCCATATAGGTGTGTTCCACAAAGTGTCTGTATCCACCAGTAAACTTTTAATCCTTGTGATTCTAGTGTAATCCACAATGGAGTTTCCCACCTCCATCAAGAATGTTCTTTATAGCTACAGAATATGTCTCCATGGTCAGTGGTAGATATTGCTGAGTAATACAATACTCTAATCCCATTCTAAATGCTAAAACTTCTGCAACTAGATTAGAGTTATCCCGAAACCTTCTCCTTTTAGAATAGATTAAGTTCCTTGCTTTATTTCTAACACAAAAGGCTCCTGAACTAGGGCAAGTATTCCATTTTGCAGCCCCACCAATGTTACACTTATACCCTCTGCAAGGAGTCTTCCAGTAAACTATCTTGCACTCAATCCTTGGAGTATAATCTTCTAGGAATTGCACTAGGTTAGTCCAGGATTAGGGAAGGTTATGTAACCAAGGATATGAGCTCTGAGCCATGTACACCAGATTTGTGCATACGTCCAGCCTCATGCTAATTGCTGATATTTTTCCTCCATGTTTAATTTTATTTCTTCTTTTCCATATGTGCCATAATATGAACATGGGAACAACCTTGAAAATCAATTTGACCTTTGGTGCAACATTTTCCCTCCACTAGTTATAAATGCTATCTTTCATGTGGATAAACGGGCTATTGATTACTATTCCTGTTACAAGGAAAAGCCAAAGAGACTTAGAATCAGGACAATTCATAAACTGATGCTCTTTGGTGTCTTGAACTCCATCCCTACACCAACAATAAATCACCTCATAACATATCCTGTTTCTTATCAGAACTTCCCCAATAGGTAATCTTTTCTTCCAAAGTCTCCACAGGAAGAAAGATACCTTAAAAGGAACCCCTTTACTCCAAACTTGCTGAAAATAGTGTTGGACTTCTCCCTTTTGCCTGATGCAATCCCAAGCAGATCATACAGTAAATTTGCCTTATTTATTCAACATCCACCGGGCTTGTCCCATTCCTCTGAGTTTTCTTCACAGTTTACATGAGTAAGAAGATGGTTACTCACTTCTGCAGGAAGTATTTGCTGCACCCTTTCTACATTCCATCTCCCATTGGAGAAGACTTGTCTAATATCCTCCCATTGATTGTCATGCTCATTAGTGATAGGCAAATAATAGTGAAGAGCTCCCAGTTGGGTCTAACTGTAAAACCATACACTAGAGTGCCCCATCTTTGGGGTTCCCACCAGATTTCTTGATCAGTCATATCTCTGGCCTGCAACATGTTCTTCCAAGTCTGTGTTTCCCCTTTCCAGTCCACCATTTGGAGTCTTACCCTTTTACAATATTTGTGCCACATGAAGTTTGTCCATAATGTCTTCTGAGATCTAACAATCCACCACAACTTAGGAAATAATGCTTTGGAGACATCAAATAAAGATTTGAATCCCAAGCCCCCTTCCTTCTTAGGCTTACAAATGTCACTCCAGGCAACCAATGTTTGTTTCTCCCCACTTCTTTAAAATTCCAGAAAAATCTTTCAAAAACTCTATGCAAGTGTTGAATAACATATTTTGGAGGATTAATACCAGATAGTAGATAAATAGGGATGATACTCAGTACTTTACTGATTAACACAACCTTGCCTCCAAAGGAAAGAAGCTTCCCTTTGCAAGCTTGGAGCTTACTCTTAACTTCCTTCATTAATTCTGCAAAATGTACCTTCCTCTTCTTTGCATGTCCAATGGGACATCCTAAGAACATCAATGGGAATTTTTCTCTTTAAAGCTCGTTCCTATCTTCACATCATTAATCTGAGCTAGAGATGTTTTATGATAGACATAAAAGGCATTTTTTTCCTTATTAATCTTTTGCCCTGATTGATTTTCATTTGATTTAAGCACATTCATAACAAAATTCAAAGACTTAATGTCAGCAGAAACAAAGATGACTGTATCATCAGCATATACTAGAAAATTGATGTTGTCACTCCATTTTGGCATTCCAAAACCTTTAAAATCTTGATTGTCAAATAAGGAATTTGAAGCTCTAGATAGTACCTCAACAACTAGGATAAACAATGATGGAGAGAGTGGCTCTTCTTGCTTTACTCCTCTAGTTGAGTGGAAAAAGCCATGTGCTTGCCCATGTCACAACCCAAAAATAGACGTGATGGCACTTGTCTATTCCCACCAATACTTGTCAGCCTCAACCCAATGAAAATAAAAGAAAAGCGAAAAGAAAATAAAGCAATAACAAGACAAAGGAGGAAAAAACTTATTCATTCTAAACAACATCCCAAAGACTTGTTGTCACGTGTACAAACCACTAAAGTAAATACCTAATTTGAAAGATAAATACAAGTCTCAAATGTATTTGCTTCTCAAAAAAAACAAAGCGTAATAAAAGGAAAAGAAGACCCGCTGAGATGACAAGAAGCTACCTCTCAAGTTCTTCTACGAGTCTCGAAATCAGAAGAAGAAGGAGAAGATCACATGGGTTCAGGCTCGGAACCTACACAAGTATAGAAGCAAGGAGTGAGTACCTCTAACACGGTACCCAACAAGCAACCTAATAAACTAGGCAACCTAGCTAAATCGAATTCTCTCTTCTATCCCAACCGAACCTTCACAAACTACAACCTGCACAAAAATCAGCCCAACCTAATAGTTCTACAACAAAGACATCTCAAGGCTCAAAGATCAAAGTCTAACAGTCGCATTTCAACAAGCGACAAGTATCATATCAGTTACTCTGAAGTATAAGGAATTTCAATCACAAATATCTAAGTGTTCAACTCACATATCAAATAATCAAACCAACACATCAACTAGCTCAATTACATGCATCAAATAAGTCAAATATATGCATCAAGTAGAATGATCACAAAAGTCAACATCTGTCGGAACCCCCCTCTGGCACAATGTCTCTAACCGAAACTATTTCCCTTCAGCTTTCACATTAAACACTTGTCGGAACCATTTCCTGTCGACTTTTATATTACTAGCCAGAACCATTTCCCTTCGACCTTTATTATAAAATATCACTTGTTAGAACCATTTCCCTTCGGCATTTAGATTACTAGCAAGAACTATTTCCCTTCGGCTTTTATCATAAAATAGCACTTGCCGAAACCATTTTCCTTTGGCATTTATATCACTAGCCGAAACATTTCCCTTTAGCTCTTATATCAAGTATCTCATCATGGTGTTCAACAATCAATGAACACAAGCAATATCACACCACACTTAGAGACAACAATTCATACAATTCAAGTCCACTTTCATGCTTTCAAGCAATTCACCAATTAATCAAATAGGGGCCACAGTAAGGTAATTCACAATTTATCAATATTTTCATGAAGCATTTTCATTTTCCCCTTTTTGTTGGTTAACATTAATAAAATTTAGCAAATAACCCTTCACCACATTCCTGTTTACACTCCGACACATAGACAACAAAGAGAAGTAAATAATTCAAATAAATTTAAAGTTTAAGAGATCACTTACCTTGAAGTAATCAATCAATCAACCTGAAGCTTGAGTTTTACCTTTCTGACTAACTTCCAAAGCCACACAATCTATAACAATCAAGTATTCATAATCACTCATCGGAAACAACAATACCCACATCAATTATTTAGAGAAATGGGTCAATCTTCTCAAAGACTCAATTTCAAAAAGAAGGTTTGAATTCAAAAATCAATACTTGAAAATGTTGTTTAAGGCTTTAGGAACTCATTAGAGAAAACCAATTCGAAAAAGGGTTGAAAACAACTTCAAAATCACCATTTTAGATCAAAACTCAAGTTCTTGTAAAACCTTGCAAATTCCAAATTCAAATCCCAAATTTGGATGTTATAATCCATAAATAATTAAAGGGAAAAGGAGTTTTAGGGTCATAAAAGCTTACCAAAATAATTTAGCATAAGAAAATATTTCACAAATCACCACTAAAGGTTTTCCAAGCTCAAACCCTGAAATTTCAAGTCAAAAACCCCTCTCTGATGTCGCAAAAGCGACTAGGGTTCACTTTAAAATTCAGCCTTTGCAAAAGCGAAGCCTCCTTAGTTTCTATGAGGGTCGCTTAAGCGACATGCCCTTCGCTTAAGAGAAGGTCGCTTAAGCGACAAGACTTTCGTAAAAGTGAGGCCTGCAGCATAGGAAAACACACAGCCAGTACTCAAAACATTGAAAGGATCCTCGGAATTCGTTCAAAACTTCGTACACACAAACTAGATATGCAAATCAATTATACTCGACATTTCGGACTCAATGAAACCGTTAAAACACGAATCCAAGGTCCTCTTGAACCGACGTCCGTAAAAACCATAAGAAACTAACAAATGCCCAAAAAGGCTACAAAGCTAGGAAGCTCTCAAAAATCAACCAAGACCACTCTTTTTACTAAAATTCATTCCATGAATCCAATGGAACTCTCGAAATTTTGATCCTAGCATCCGAAACTCCAATGACACCAAAAACCATTTTTAGGTAAGCCTTTCAAGCTCAAAACTTACCAAAATCTCAACTCTTTTATACAAGGCTTGGAACCAACTTCCAAAACTCATTCAAGAAACAACTCAGGGTCAAAGCCGGGAGGGGAAAAATAGTAGATTTTACAAAAATACCAAAAATGACCAACTGGGTCATTACCACCAATTTATCATAATTGAGTACCAATTATTACCAACTAATCTCCATATCATGTCCCTAACTCTAGCATCAAACCCCAATTTTTCTAGCACCTTAACTAAGAACCTCCTGTTGACCCTCTCATATGCCTTTGCCATGTCCAGCTTTATTATAACATTTACTGGCTTCCTTCTCTTGCTATTGTCTGCTATGATTTCTTGTGCCAGTAATACATTTTCAGTAATGTTCCTACCCTTCACAAAACCTAACTGGTTTTTTGAGATTAGGGTAGGTAATATCCTTTCAAATCTATCAAGTAATACTCTGGAAATAATTTTATTCAGGAAGTTGCTCAGGCTTATTGGCCTAATATCTTAGAAGGACTAGACCACCTCCTTTTTTGGTAGTAAAACCAAATTGGTATGCATGATGGATTTGGGAAGGGTGTATCCCTCAAAGAAAGTTGTCACCACTTTATAAACATCTTCACCAACTATGCTCCAGCAACTTTGATAGAAGTATCCATTGAATCCATCAGGACCACTAGCACTGTCACCATTCAAAGCAAATACAACACTCTTTACCTCCTCCATGCTTGGAATAACATTGATATCATTATTAACATGTTCATTGCCAAAGTGGGAATGTGTTGTAGCAAAGAGAGTTCAGTTTCACCTCCCATTTCCGTGAATTGCTCCTGAAAGATAGACACTACTTCAGTAGCCACCTGCTTTTCTCCTTCTACCTTGAGGCCATTAGCATTTTGAATTCTGCTTAAGGCCAATCTTTTCCTTCTCCCCTTCACTAAATTGTGGAAGAATTTAGTGTTCGTCTCCCCTTCTACAAACCATTGAATGCCTGCTTTTTGCCTCCAAAACTCTTCTTCATAGTGGATATACTTCTTCAATTTACCATGAGCCTTCTGCAAAAACCATCCTGTTTTCAACAGAGGGGTTTTCTTCAAATAGATGTTCCTTCAGTCTGACAATTTCCTCTCTAATAAGCATCTGCTTGAAAAATTCTCCATACTTTTCTTTACTCCAATTGGATAGAGCAGTTTTAGTTTTCTTCATTTTCTATTTCAGGCTGATAAAGAAGTCAGTGCAGTCAATAGCTAACCAATTAGCCTTAACAACCAACTGGAAATCTGCTGACTCCACCCAGAATTTGAGAAACTTGAAAGGCCTTCTAATATAAGAAGACTGACCCCCCATGTAAGACGCAAAGTGGCATGGTTAGATCCAGTCCTGGCTAAGTGTTAAACCTCTACTAGACCATTCATGCCCAAGAAAGCTTGATTGAACAACAACCTGTCCAATCTTTTGAATATGCATTCATTGTCTGCTCTCCCATTCCACCAAGTAAAAGGGCTGACTTTAAAATTAATGTCAAATAGATCACAGGAGTTGACACAAAAAGCAAAGTCCTTATATTCTTGAGGATAGACAGGAAGCCCACCAATCTTCTCTTCATCACGAAGAATGACATTGAAATCTCCTCCCACCAACCAAGGCAAATTCATATTTATACTAAGATTATAAATGTCATCCCACATGCCCCTTCTCTCCTGTTAATCACACTTGGCATAGACAAATGTAGTGATTAAAGATTGTCTAGTCTCTTGGAATTGCAATTGTAAAGATAATTGCTGCTCTGCATCTGATAATACTCCGTTATGAATATGCTCTATGAAGACCAAAAATCGTCCCATTCTAATTGTAGTTACATACTGCATGCCCTGTCTCCTATTGTATTTGTGAATTTGTCAAACATCTTGAAATGGTTCCATTGAAGAAATTGTGGAAAATTTGTGGTATCTATGAAACATCTAAATTCTGTGGAATGAATTTTGAGTTCTAGACCAATGTCTTTAACTTCATTTAGTAATTACTTTCACTCTCCTCTTGGGGTTTACCCTAATAGGTTTGTTTTCCACCTTGTTTCTGCCTTTGGTGGTGCTAGTGTCTTGTTGAGGATAGTGACTAGCGCCAATCAATTTTGGGTCATGTTGTTATGTTTATCAGATTCTTCATAGTCCTCCACTTGCCCTCTATGTTGGCCTATTTCTCCTTGTCCTGTGTCAACAAGTTTCTGATGTGAGACAGATCATGTAATGTTCTAACTTGTGGTGTTTTTGTGCAGGGTGCTATCGAGGTTGAAGTTACTTTGGGGTCTATATCTACAACATGTTCCAGCATGAGGGTGCCTTTTGGAGCTGGGACTATACCTTCTAAAATACCATGAATGTGAACTGTGTATGAGCTGTCAGTCTGCAAAGATTTTGCCAACTACGGAAATACTTCTTCTCATTGGTGACTAACAATCATCAAAGCCTTCTCACTTTCACCCTTCTGATGCTTTAATTGTGTTGCATGTGTACTCTGTGGATCATCCCAGTGCTCATCCCCTCTTGGATTATTTGTTGGCTACTGTTATGAGTGTCTTCTTCTACCCCTTTCTTTCCCTGATTAGCTTCTTCCAAAGCTTATGTGTGTGATTGTGGAAGAACTGTATTATTTTTGTTGTTGTTTGCCATAATCAGTTGAGGGTTTTCCCTCCCCATGAGGGCATTTTCTGTAATCTTCTCCTCTGCTAGCTTCTTATCTGTTGAGCATTCAGGAAGGCCCTATGCTTCATGATCTAGCCTAATTTCTTCCTCATGTTGTGCCTGCTTGTCTTTGGTTAACATGTTATGTTTTGCAACATCTGCCTCTGTTATTGTCTCAACTTTTTAATTACTTCCATGTGTGTCCATGTTTATTTTACTGTCTGCATCACCATTCTCTATCTCTTCCACATGTAGGACATCAAAAGAGTTAGCAGTATTAACCCCCTTTGCTACAGTAGACCTTTCCTTCTCTATGTCCATTATTAATTTGGTGGTGCCATTATCAATCTTTAATATTCAGCTTCTAGGATTCCATTTTTCTAGAACAACTTTCCAATTTATGAATCTCCTATGCGTAGGTATATCAGGGTGTTCCTCCTTCTTCTCTCCTTCATGTACTTCCTCATCTTCCATTCGTTTGAGTTCAGGGTGCAAGCTCATGCACTCCTCTTCCATGTGTCCTTGAAGTTTACAAGTATGAAAGTATTTACGAAGCATGCCATATTGTATTTTAATCTTTTGTACTCTAATGACATTTGTTCTTCTATTAAGAACTTCCAACTCTACATAGTCTAGAAGTGTAGCAGCCAAATCCACCTGAACTTTAACTTTGCACAACTTGGGCGGGTTCTGTTACTGGTAGCCATATCCAGGTGGATTGGCTTTCCCATGCCAGATGCTAGGGAAAATAGAGATTCCTTCGCAAAGAAGGTAGGGAGGAGGTCTGGAAAGTATACCCATGCCATCGCTTGTGTGGTTTGTTCTTCCGGTTTGAAGTTTGGATCATAGATAAATGGCTTCATTTGGTATGCTATGCCATCTTTATTTTTTGAGAGTATATTTATGAACTCATCCATCAAGTTAAACTTCATCAATATTTGTTTGTGTCTAAGAAGGCTGATCTTGCAGTCACCTTTAATCTTACACTGTTTGGGGATTTGAGGGTGTAAAACTTCTAGATCAGGCCACCCGTAGGAAAACTTACCAATCACAGCGAGCTGTAAAACCTCCATTGCATTCATCTTGTTCACTTCTTCTTTAGTCCTAAACACATTTATTTACAATTTTTTATGTAAACAATATCTCCCTTTATAAATTGGATAGAGATTGTTAGTCCACTACACTTTATGTTCTATCATCTTTTAGTTCTTATGTAATGTAATTTTTTATTTGTTGTTCATTTTTTTCTCTTATTGATATATTTAAAAAGGTTCATGTATCCCACAAAAGATTTATGAGTAGTATCTTCATGTGTTAGATCATTTTGGGGTGAGAGACATGATATCCTCTCATTCTTTGTATTTACTTTATAATTTCCATGTGGAAGTTAGACATCATTATTAGGGGTACTAGAAGGGCATTTTTGGAACTAAATTTTTCACTGAATATATGGAAAATGGCATTAATGGAGACCCTTTTTGATGTTAGTGATATGTTATAACTTTTCTTTGTGTATTTTGATGTTAGTGATATGTTATAACTTTTCTTTGTGTAATTTTTATAGTGCAGAGTCTCCCTGCTTATCCTCCATGTTATTCATGTAATTGTTTTGGCAATCAATGTGTTGGAACTGGAATGTTTCCTCTATGGGCTAAACTGGAATTTTCTGAATTAACATTTACACATGAGAAAAGAGGTTGTGGCACAAGTCAAAAAGGGCAATCCTTTTGTTACTCCTGTGGTCATTTACCAACAAGTCCCTATCACAGATAAATAAGGTGGTAATGGTGTTGTTACAATTAGTCCTGCAGTTGGATAGGGGGTTGTAAATTCTCTAAGAATATTTAATTATGTTCATTTCATTGAGGCCTTTTGGCAGTAGAGAAGGACGGCTCATTTTGCTATATCTCAAAGGACAAGGGAGGAAAGCCATGCTTTTACGGGAGTTTATGGAGGGGAAGGAAGAATTGAAGGGTGTGTTGAAGTGATACGGTTTTCAAGAAACACTAGGATGACATGTGTATTTTAATTTATTATTTTTAACGTTAATTGATTTGATATTAAAAATGTTTTCCCTTTAACTTTCATTCTTTATTTCATTTTTTATAAATTTACTTTTCATAATTTTTAAAGTTTGTGTGATTATGATAAATAATTAATAGAACATGTAATGTTGGATAGATATTCTTATTGCACTATTCAATTATTTATGTATACGCATTTTCACTATTAGTTTGTTATTTTATTAATTCAAAAATGTTATTTCGCTCCTTAGACATAATAAAGTAGCAAATTTTACATACCATATGATGTTATTATTGTTCAAAGTAGAGATTTCGTGATTTTTTTACTATAAAATTATTGAAAGTTGTTTTCTTTATAATATGTTGTTTTTACTATAAATTAAATTTATAGTACTCCATTACTCATTAATACTATTTTTGTTTTATTTATTTACCACAATTTAAATAAACATGTATGGAGACTTCCTACTTATAAACTAAGTTTTTCTAAAGCAATTTAATAAAATCTATTTTTGTCAAATTTCTTAAGTTACATGGACTCAAGGGACGAACTTGGTAGAACACAGTAAAATAAAGGTACTACCTTATTTTCAACAAGATAAGTCTTTACAAATTTTATCTAGTAGAGTAAGGGTCAAATGTGCACCACACATTTCCTGGACTAGTATACCTCAAATAGATGGAGATTTTTATTCTCTTAACTTTGATTCTTAAAGAAGTGAATTGTTACTTGGAACACTTCTAAGTAGTAAAAAAGATAAATTATAGTTACTAACAAAAGATGTGCTTCTTTAACACTTCTATGTATATGAATCTTTGTAATATTGCATATGAATACTTTCTTAAGAACTTATGTATATGATAAGAAGTCATGAATGTGTACAGAGGCGGAGCCAGGGTTAGGTGTTTGGTGGGTTCTAAATCAATTTTGTTAGAGGTTCACAAGTTAATATACATATGTATTTATTTAATTTTCTAATACAAATACCTTGTCTACGAAAAAGCTAGTGGGTTCATTAGAACCCACGAACCCCCACCTAGCTCCGCCTCTGAATGTGTAAGAGCCATCTTTCTCACTTGTCACTTCTTATTCCTCGAGAATAGCACTCTTAAAGTTGAGTGTTCTTTAGTCATATCCTAATGTGTGTTTTTATTTTTAGATCCTTAGTAGCTAAGACAAAGTAAATGTACCTCTACAAAGGAAATAATGAAAAAATTTCCTTAAAAACACCTATATGAAAAACATAATTATAAATAACTCACATATTTCCTTCCAAGTACAACTATTCAAAGAGATCAAACTATAATTATCCTCATTATAAAAAAAATTCTCAGTTTATATAATTTATTAGGCAGAGTTATGAATTCTTACCTTGTATAGATGCTCAAGGACCCAGAATCCATAATCTCACAAAATATAGCTACTAGTTTGTCGTGGGATTGTACACATCAAAGAACTTAACTTGGCTCTTAAATGACTTGAGGTCGCTATAGGAATGCGCTAAACGGCGAACAAAAGGCATAAACATAGAAATGACATGTAGGGTCATTACATAATGAAGGCATCGTAATTTGAATAAAATGATACATCAAATGCAAACTTTTCTTGGAATGAAAGTTATATTTATCATTCATAATTCATATACAATTTTTTGGTTATTTGTCATTTTAATATAAACGTGTGCTATCTAGTAGTGAAAAAAGTAACCTAATTTGAATTGAAGTAAGAAAATATTCTCTTTTACATTGAAAAATCAGTACATATAAATGTTTGTCCTAAGAATTACAAATTTTCTTACTTAGAAAAATAAATCAAACTTAAGCCTTCTTCATTAACTGACAAGTTATATGGAAGGGTGAGTTTCAAAAATATCTTTGTGCACATTCTCATATTAGATGTATTTTCAAAACAGAAATCTCATATTTACACAAATTTTATCTTTAATCATTCAATCAACTATGTCACAACCAAACACAAAACACGTATAAATTAATCATATATATTTAGAAACTAGGTAAGTTACCCGTGCTTCGCACGGGATTGGACTATTTTATCAAACTTACATATGATTATTTGGTAATATTTGTATTTTCGATACATATATTACATTGTCAAGAACATTTTATCTTAAGGCAAAGAGTTCCTCTGAAATCTTAAAGTGCTATACCTTTGAGTCATAGAGAGATTTTAAGTATAAGAAAGAAGTCTAAGAAAATCTCCATGGAAACAGTTGGTCAGAAGTAATGAAATTTTGTTAATGCCAAGAAGTTATAAAGACCAACATCAGACGTTAGAGAAGAGACCAAAAAGCCTCGAACAACAACACTCCCAAGTAAAGTGGAACATCACGTCCATACAAGAACATAATTAACTAAATTTAAATGGAAGACCTTCGGCTCCTATCTTATGAACCTCCATCAATCTCCTTTTTATTATAGTATGTCGTATCATGTATATGTTAAAAATGACCTTAAAATTGTTAGTATCATAAAGATTTTTCCTCATTGTCTCAGAATAGTCACTACTATTGCTTAGGTTTCATATCACCGGCCCAACTTATTTGGAATCGAACCATAGTTATTGTTATGGTTATAGTATGAAGTGACAAAGATTTAATGCAATGATAAACCAAGAAGTATGTGGGATCTGAATGGAACTGTTCACAACTGGATATTCTAAACCAAAATTTTGATACATAACATAGTAAAATCTCACAGCATAATATTTTGGGCAGTTGAACTCACAAATATCCACATATAATACGAAAGACGACCTTACTTTCATATCATTCAAGAAGAAAAAGGCATGTGGCTTAACATATTTTTCAAGAAGATAGTCTGTCGGGATGTAGCCAAGTTTACAGCTCACAAATTTAATTGAAAGAAGTCAAAAGAAAGAGTTATCACTACAACAAAAATGATCTTTAACAGTAATTAATAGCTTAATTGCTACTAAATATGTATTTTCAGAGGCAATTAAAACTCTCTATAAATGTCCCTAAAGTGTACAGCGACATTGAATCTAATGACAATTAATTAATGTCGGTAAATACTCTAGCACTCTTCGCTAATATGCATATTTATTAAAGATAAAAAGTATTTTTGTTATACTGTATTTTGGGCATCTGTTAGTTTCAAGAAAACTTGATCTCTTATTATACCCAAAAAGAAGAGAGGAAGAAATATGGAAAATTTGTCAACTTGCGATAAAAGAAGTGGACTAATTATCTCTATACTTATATTCTAGGAAGAGTGCAATGACATACAAAATCTTTTTGGTTCTTTAAACAAACTTCATCATTGGTTCCATATTAGTTATCACATATTTGTTGTTGTGTGCTATCAAATATAGCACAACCCACAAGCAATTTTTCCAAAAAGTATATGAAGAAACCTGTAGAAAGGGACAAAAGAGAAAATCAATTTTCAATCATCCTTGCTCAAATTTTTAATAGAGTTAAAAAAAGTCACCAAAATAGCAAAAAGAAATTGCAATAGTTACATGAATCACTATGAATTACAGTAAAAGATTAGGTTTCGTGAAATAGGAGGAAGAAAACTTTGAGGAATGAAACACACTTTATAAGAAGCTTAATTAATGTATTTGATTTCGACTCTCCTATAGCGGAAAAAAATCTACAAATAATAGTGGCAGAAATAGAAAATTTGTTTGCTAAAGAACCAAATAATATGAATTCAACCATTCTAGCAACATTATAAGTTGTGGAACGAGAGGTGCAAGAGAAGTAATGTCACATTGTAATTGGAATCAATTTTCTTTGTTTATTCTTCTTTCTTTTGGTTCCTTGGAATTAAGTGTTGATTTTTCAAAGGTGTGAATGAAAAATGAAGAGTTGTAACTTTTGTGAAAAGTTGTGACTTTCATGAAGAGTTGACTTTTATGAAGAGTTGTGACTTTTATGAAAAGTTGTGACTTTTTCGTAAGGTTGTGACTTTTAAGAAGGATTAAATAAGAATCCCAATCTGCAAGGGCACCACATAGGCATGTCGGCTGTTGTAAAGAGGTGCAACGTTTATGAAGATAGGCAAGAGTGGTAAAAAATGAATGGGAGAAGCGACTGTTGAAGGTCGAAGCGGCGTTCCTATTGCAGAGGGGAAGCGCAATATTTGAAATAAATAAAAAGAGAATCCTTTCTTCTGGTCGTGCCACATCACCGGGTTGAGGGTTCTCTTTTTATATATATATATATATATATATATATATATGATTGTAACTATTTAGCAAATTATCTTGCAAACTTAGCTCTAGAAAATGTAGGAATATGTCAATATATAATTTTTAGGAGCTCCTAACTATGGAGTGATTAGTTCTGAATACGGACAAAGCACACATACCATTAATCAGGATATAAACATAGAATATTTAACTATAGAGGTGATGTGAACAACATGTGGGATAAGGCAGATAGTTGCATAGGGAAGTAGCTATAGAGGTTCTAAGGGTATTGAGGGGTAACTTTGGTGGTCATCAAGGATATTGATGGGGGAATAGAGAAGTCCAAGGCAAAGTGGAAGCGAAGAAGGTTGCATATACAAAGTTCGTGGAGTGCATGGATGAGAAAGAGAAATGGACCATTGAGGATATGTATAAGACAACAAAGATAGAAGCTAAGTTAGTAGTTACAACTACTAAGACGACAACTTTCAAATGCTTGTATGTTAAGCTAGGGGACAAAGGTAGGGATAAAAAGTTGTATAGGCTCGCGAAGACGAGAGAGAGAAAGGCACGCAACTTGGATCAAGTAAAGTGCATCAAGTATGAGGAAGGAAATGTGTTGGTGGAAGAGACCTCTATTAAGAAAAGATTAATAGCATACTTCCACAAACTTTTAAACAAAGCAGAAGACAAAGACATTATTCGGTTAATCGACGTACTCTGAAAGACATTGTAACTTGGAGAAGTCTAGCCGTTTTAGAGTTGATGAGGTTAAACGTGCTAATTGTAAGATGATCAAGGGAAGATTGATCGGACACGATGAGATTCCGATTGTTGAAGAGCACAGAAAGGGTAGGCGTGGAGTGGTTACTGGGTTATTTAATCCTATTTCTAAGATGGCAAAATTTTTCGATGAATGTAGGTGTAGTACAATGTTTTCGTTGTACAAGAACAAGAGTGCGATCCAAAACTGTAACATTTACAGGGATATCAAACTACAAAGCCACACTATGAAGGTTTGGGAGTGAGTGGCGTGATAAAGGTGAGGAAAGGGGTGTCCATTTAAAAGAATCAATTTGGATTCATGCTATGGAGATCGACTACTGAAGACATCAAAATCAATTCTCAGAAATGGACACCCCTTTCCTCACCCTCATCTCCACCACTCTCTTCCAAACCTTTATAGTGTGGCTTAGTGATGTACCATGGATTTTTGGTACTTTTGATGCATTAAACTTAGAGTTTTTGCATACTTTTAGGCATAATTGTTATTAGATGTGATGGTATTTTTGTGTGATTTTACAGGAAATTGGCTTTTTGGGCAGTTGGTGAAATAAAGAGTTGCAACAGTGGAATTTTGGTAATGTACGAGTTGATCTATGAGCCTTCACTCCATGGACGAGCCGTAGATTGAGGTCGTGGGTTCAGGTGCCTGAAGATTTGGCTAAGTATGGAACGGCAGACTAGGATGAGGAGTCGTAGTTCCTTCTACGAACCGTATATGCTGAACCATAGATAACTTCAGAGAGGGTGACCTGCAGTACTTGGTTGACGGAAGAGCAGGACGGACCGTATAAAGGTCTACGAGCCATAGATCATGCCCGTAGAAACTGACCCTTAGGATTTTTACAAAGTGCTGGATGACGGTGGGAACCTAGAGCCGTAGGTCTGACTATGAGCCATAGGTCACAAATCGTAAACGACACTGCCTAAGCTGAATTTCCTTAGTTTTCCTTTTCCTACTTAGTTTAGGTTTTAATTTCTATTTATACCAGTTGTAATTTTCATTTTCTGGTTGTTAGACAATTTTTCAAATATTTGGTTTTGGCTTTGGGAATTATGTTGCAACCTTTGTGGCAATAAATTCTTAAGGTTTGGATTATAAAGTTTGCTTTTGCTTTTCAATTCAAGATTGTGGATTTCACCTATTATCACTATAAGTTCATGATTTATTATTCAAACCCTAATATAAATTGTGAATCCTCAAGCATGAGTAGTTAAATCCACAACTAGGGTTGTGGGAACCATGAATAATTAACGAAAGTAAAACTAATGATGTTGTAATTCTTGATGAGTGTTTATGCATGTTTTTGTTAATCTCTTCGTTTAGAATGTTTTTTAACGGTGCGTAACGTTAGAACTCGCCTTATTCCTACTTGCCGAACCAACGAAGTAATTAATGAGAAAGAGATTAAACAACAGATTGATTAGTCCAATATCTAATGGCCTGAACCACATACACAGAGGGCTTATCTGGGTCAAAGGTAAGGGTTAGTAAAGTAACACACATAGACGGACCAAGTTACGTGGTGAAATTCCCTATTTGGAGGACCAATCACTTGGGGATACCTAACTTACCAACTATGCGTGTTAAACACTAGGAAAGAGTTACTATCATTAGGATTACTGAGTTAAGAACTTATGGGGAACACATATGCCCTAGTTTTATTCTTATATTGATCGTACAAACTGCAAACCTTGTTACTTGTTTTGTTACACATTCAACAATTATACTTTTAGTTTCTATTTACAAAAATCCCCCCCTCTTTCAAAGATAAATTGACTAAAGGTAAAATTAACAATAAATTAGACTAAGTCCGAGCCATATTCCTAATGGGATCGACCCTAACTTTTGTTAGGTTCTTTATTTGACAATGACTGCTTATACTTCTTTACGGAGGTGTAATTTGGGCGTATCAAATTTTGGCGCTTTTGCAGGGGAATAAGGCTTTTAGATTAGACTAATTTCGTTATTGAACTTTAGCAAATTATTTCTCGATTTACGTTTTATTGTTGTTTTTGTTTTCCACAGATCTTAGTTCCAGGTGTATGCCAAATACACGAAGTCAAGGCATTCCCTTGACTCCTTACGACTCAGAATTAAGAAGGACTCTACGAAAAATGGCTGGAACAGGTCAACAAGTGGGAGTTGAGGGTGGCCCTAACGGAGAGGGCTGTCAAGAGGTACCAAGAGCCCAACTTTCGAGGGTTATAGATGCACCTGAGAACCTCCAAGAGGTTTGAGTGCAAAACCAGTCTGCATCCAATGCCCGCTGACACTTTGAGGTTGATCATAATGTGGTAGGATTAACTAGAGCCATAGTTGTTCCCCCTCTACCAGCTGGACACCTATTTGTGGTTACCAAAAACCTTATGCGGATGCTCACATCTCGAGGACTATTTGCTGGGTTACCATCATAAGATCCATATGCTCATATGACCAAGGTTACCATCGTGTGTAGGAGTTGTGTGGGGAGGCCAAACTTAGATATGGATGTGATTGGTCTCCGTGTATTCCCATTGTCTTTGACATGAGATGGCACTGTATGGTTGAACGACCTCCCATACAACTCTATTTACGCATGGGATGAACTGCATCGAGTTTTCCTCGAAAAATACTTTCTCGTATCGAAGAAGCTAAATCTTAAGGAAAAACTAAATAACTTTGCTGCGCTACATGAAGAGTCAGTTAGTGATTCCTGGGATAGATTTACAAGTTGCATGAGGGATGTGCCAAACCATCGCATTGATGATGAGTCACTCAAAGAATATTTCTATCGAGGCATGGATGATAATGGAAAGGCTGTGTTAGATACTATTGCAGGTGAATCTTACAGAGAAAATACCTTCTAAGAAATTACTGAAAAACTTGAAAGGATATCAAATAATAACAAGGCATGGAGCAGTAGATCATCGTTTACTTCAAAGAGCACCTTCTTAATACAAGCTACACCAAATTCGTCCAATGATGATCTTCATGAAGAATTGGCACAACTAAGAACAAAATTAAGCTTGGTGCTAAAACATGTAAGTGGTAATGCAGAGAAAGTTAATGCAGTCCAATATTACCATAATGCACCACCAACTGATTGGTACACACATGAGGAGGATGTGAATCTTTTCAACGAGCAATCGGGGGGTTTTCGGACCAACGCCCAAGGATCCAATCAGGATAATTGGTGCCAGGTCAAGGAAATCAAGGTCGAAACTATAGTAATTACAATCGGGAAGGACAACATAACCATGATGGGAACTACAACCATGACAACAACTACAACATGAATAGGTATACCAACAAGAATGATAGAAGTGGTGTGTACATCCCACTAGGAAATCGAGACGGAGGATCAAGCATGAGTTGCATTGAAGATATGATGAATAAGATGATACAGAGGTTTGACTCTACAGATGACAATGTAAATGAGATGCGGAATGACCTATCCGGCATTGGCCAAAAAAGTAGAGTCACATGCACTGTCAATTTGACAGATTGAGCAACAATTGAGCCAACTATTTTGGAATGCAAATCTGTGCCAACAAGGAACACTTCCTAGCAATGCGGTTCAAAATCCGAAGAATGATGGGCATTGCATGTCAGTTACTACTAGAGGAGGAAAGTGGACTATTGACCCTCCTTTGCTGACTGGAGGGGAAGGTACAAAAGAACCTGATGAAAACGAACTAGAGGCAGCAGAACTGCCCAAAGATCAAAACGAGAAGGAGGCTGAAATCATGAAAAAGGTCATTCCTATGCCAAGACCTCCACCTCCCTTTCCACAAAGGTTGGTTAAGAAGACGGAAGAAGGAAAGTATAAAAAATTTATGTCTATGTTAAAACAACTGTCTATTAATGTCCCTTTGATTGAAGCATTAGAGCAGATGCCCGGTTATGCAAAGTTTTTGAAAGATCTAGTGACAAAAAAGAGGGTTGTTAGCTTTGAAGATAATGATAAGCTGCAGCATTGTAGTGCTATTGCTACTCGGTCATCAGTGGAAACTAAGGAAGATCCCGGAGCCTTCACTATCCTATGCACGATTGGCATGTTGTACTTTGCAAAAGCACTAAGTGACTTGGGTGCTAGCATTAACTTGATGCCGTTGTAAGTGTTAAAGAAACTGGGTTTGAGAGCCCCCAAATCGACTGCAATGAGGCTAGTAATGGCTGACTGGACAGTGATGAAACAAATAGGAGTGCTCCAAGATGTCTTGGTGAAAGTAAAAGCATTCATATTTTCGGTGGATTTCATGAATCTAGACTGCGAGGTAGATTTTGAAGTGCCTATAATTCTTGGCAGACCGTTCTTTGCTACGGGACGCGCTTTGGTAGACTTGGAAAAAGGGAAGATGAAGTTTCGATTGAATAATGAAGAGGTGACATTTAACATCTGCAGATCCATGAAGCATAAAAATGAGCTTAATGCAGTTCTAGTAGTAGACCATGTCGATGAGGAGAGGCTAGGTGTTGAAGCATTAGCAAATGTGATCATGAATTTTGATGGTGATGGTATTGCCGAGTATGATGAACTAGTTGTTGCCCTTGATGATGGCGTTTGTCCTCATCGTCCACCTTGGCGGCTGCTCTTGGATTTGAAGAATCGAGACACTCCACCTGTAAAACCATCTATAGATGAACCTCCGAAGTTGGAACTAAAAGCTCTTCCATCCCATTTGCGGTATGTTTTCTTGGGCCCAAATGATACTTTGCCTATAATTATTGCGACTAATTTGAATGCAGGGCAAGTAGAAGCGTTGATATTGATGCTGAAGAGATACAAAAGGACAATTGGATGGACGATTGCTGATATCATTGGCCTTTCACCGAGAATTTGCTCACACAAAATTCAACTCATGCCGGACTGCAAACCAAGTGTTGAGCACCAGAGAAGGTTGAATCCACAAATGCAAGAAGTTGTAAAAAAGGAAATCATCAAGTAATTAGATGCTGAAGTAGTATACCCGATTACTGATAGTAATTGGGTATGCCCAGTCCAATGCGTGCCGAAGAAGGGAGGAATCACTGTGGTCCCAAATGCAAAAAATGAGCTCCTTCCGATGAGGCTTGTCATGGGATGGAGAGTCTATATGGATTATCGCAAGTTAAATGCATGGACCGAGAAAGATCACTTTCCAATGCCGTTCAAGCACCAAATGTTAGATCGTCTAGCCGGCAAAGGATGGTACTGCTTTCTAGATGATTCTTCGGGCTACAATCAGATCTCTATAGCCCCGAAGGATCAAGAGAAGAACACTTTCACTTGTCCATATGGATCATTCTCTTTCAAACGAATGCCATTCGGTTTGTGTAATGCACCGGCGCCGTTTCAATGTTGCATGATGTCTATATTTTATGATATGGCGGAAGACACTATTGAGGTATTTATGGATGATTTTTCTATAGTTGGTAACTCTTTTGATGATTGTTTAATGCAATTAGGGGAAGTTCTGAGTCGATGCGAAGAGTGCAACTTTGTGCTAAATTGGGAAAAATGTCACTTCATGGTGAAAGAAGGAATCGTTCTGGGCCATAGAATCTCACAAAAAAGCATTGAGGTTGATAGAGCAAAAGTCAAGGTAATTGAAAACTTACCCCCACCCATATCCGTAAAAGGTGTTAGAAGTTTTCTAGGGTATGCAGGTTTCTATCAGAGGTTCATTAAGGATTTCTTGAAGATTGCACACCCATTGTGCAAATTGCTTGAAAAGGAGACGAAGTTTGTATTTGATGATGCTTCCCTGAAAGCATTTCAAGAGTTGAAAAAAGGCTAATTTCTGCACCCATCATTATTTTACCGGATTGAGGACAACCGTTTGAAGTTATGTGTGATGCGAGCGGGGTGCCACTTGGCGTAGTTTTGGGGCAAAGGTGTGAGAAGATTCTTCATCCCATAAATTATGAGAGCAAAGCCTTGGATGTTGCTCAAAAGAACTATACGGTTACTGAACAAGAATTGCTTGCAGTAGTTTTTGCCTTTGAGAAGTTTTGATCCTATCTGCTGGGCACTAAAGTAATTGTGCATATGGATCATTCTGCACTGAGGTATCTTATGGCAAAGAAAGAGGCAAAACTGAGGCTAATTCGATGGGTACTGCTTCTGTAAGAATTTGACTTCGAGGTGCGATATAGAAAGGGGACAGAAAATCAAGTGGCTGATCACTTGTCAAGATTAGAGGAAGAAGCTATGTTGAAACTAGAAGATGGACTCGAGATTGATGATACATTCCCAGACGAACAGGTATTGGCGGCTTCTTTTGATGTTATCCCTTGGTTTGTAGATTTAACCAATTACTTTGCAAGCGATGTGGTGCCTTCGAATTTATCATTCCACCAAAGAAGGAAATTCATGTCTGATGTGAATAACTTTTTCTGGGAAGAGCCTTACTTGTTTCGTATCTGTGCTGATGGGATTATTCGTCGCTGTGTGCCCGAGGTAGAGATGATGAGTATATTGGAAGCTTGCCATTTGTCTCCTGTTGGTGGTCATCATAGTGGTATCCGGACTGCTCATAAGATCTTGCAATGTGGGTATTATTGGCCTTCAATTCATTAAGATGCCCATGATTTCGCCAAGGCCTGTGATCGATGCCAAAGAGAAGTAGGTATTTCAAGAAAGCAAGAACTCCCATTGAAACCAATACTAGTAATTGAACTCTTTGATGTCTGGGGCCTTGATTTTATTGGTCCGTTTATGAGTTCGAATGGGATGAAGTACATACTTGTGGCGGTTGACTATGAGTCCAAATGGGTGGAAGCTGTTGCGCTTTCAAACAATGAAGGTAATAGTGTCACCGCATTGCTGAAAAAGAATATCTTTTCCAGGTTTGGTACACCAAGGGCAATAATTAGCGATGGAGGTTCCCACTTTTGTAACAAATTGTCCAAGGCAGCAGTTGAAAAGTATGGTGTTCGTCACAGCGTAGCAACTCCTTATCATCCTCAGTCTAGTGGGCGAGTTGAAGTGTCCAATAGAGAAATCAAGAAAATCCTGGCAAAGTCTGTGAACGCAAACAAAACTGATTGGTCAAGAAAACTCGATGATGCTCTATGGGCTTATCGCACTGCATTCAAAACTCCCATAGGTATGTCTCCTTACCAACTTGTATTTGGGAAATCATGTCAGTTACCTGTAGAGCTAGAGCATAAGGCAATGTGGGCACTGAAGAAGTTGAATCTTGATTGGGGTGCTACATCAAGCCAAAGGTTGATTGAATTGAACGAGATGGATGAGTTTCGCCTAAGAGCATATGAAAGTTTAGCTTTGTACAAGGAGAAGATGAAGAAATAACATGATCAAAAGATCGAAAAGAAAATTTTTTCTCCCGGCGATATGGTACTTCTATTCAACTCAAGGTTGCGATTATTCCCTGGCAAACTCAAGTCAAAGTGCACAGGACCATTTAGAGTCGTCCAAGTATTCTCACATGGAGCAGTTGAATTCAAGAACAAGGAAGGAACAAAATTCAAAGTAAATGTCCAGAGGATCAAACTCTATATATGCAATTTGGAAGAGGTCAACGAGTTGATTGGGCAATGGAGTCTTGACGAAGTCTTAGTAGTAACGAGATTTGTGTCGTGCCGCGATGTTAAATCAAGCGCTACTTGGGAGGCGACCCAAGATGTAACATCTAGCCAACTTAGGAGTCTTTAGTGATTTTTCTGCATTTTAGAATTTTTCTTTAGTTTTTTGTTTTGGTGAGTCTTAGTATTGGCTAGATTAAGGTAGTATAGGGTCCATGTCCAAAAAGACTCATGAAAAAACTGAAAGAAAGTCCTAATGTTTGTTACATGTGTAGGAAAGTAATAAGAGCCTGAAAAAATTTGAAGTGCAGAAGGGTCTACGGGTCCCATCTACTAGTCGTCAGTAAATCGACGAACCGTAAATGGCATCCGAAGACCTGATGTCCAAAAGTAGCCGTAACTTTAAGTCTATGGTTGCACAGTACGAACCGTATGTCAATTGATGGACCGTAGTCTGCAATCGTAAACCCCAGCTATGTTTCGAAATTTCATTAAGTATTGGGAGAAATGACAGATAACAACTACGGCCCGTACGATCACATACGAGCCGTAGACGGGAAATCATAGGTTCAGACAGAGTTTTAAAACAGACCCAACCCGCGACAATTAATAATAAAACTCTTCAATTTTAAATATTTCCCCCATTTCCCTCTTTTCCCAACCATTAGAAACCCCTCAAATTCAACTAACTTCCCCTCCTCCCACCCGTTAAATTTCTTTCCACCCTTTCCCTTACCCACCAACATCTATAAATCCCTTCTCTTTCCCGTTTTCTTCTCTTCTCCTTCCATATTCTGATTTTTCTTTCCCCCAATCAATTTTTATTTTTCTCTCTTAGTAAATTATCAAGTCGTGGGTCCGGAGTCTAAGCATAGTGGTGATTTGAGAAATAGCAAGATCACACTCACACAACTTCCTACTTCCACCTAAGGTACTATTCTTGGACCCTAATGTTATTAATTTGAAGTTGAAATTGATAGTTGTACGTGCCCTCGGGTAGTTTTTGTATGTGCATATTGAGCCTGCTTAGTTTAAATCTACCTAGGCGATGACAGTGTTGTGGGTGTTGTGAAATTTGATGTGAATCATGTATGCACTACTTCTAGATGTGTTCCGATGATCTTAATGATCATGAAGTTATTTGTGTAATTGCAACCTTAGGAAAGAAGGGATAACATGAATCTATGTAGAAATGCTTCTTCTAGGTGTGATTTCAAAGTTAAAATTGTGCTTATGGGTAAAGTTTTGTTTGCAACTGACACTGTTATGGTCGACGACCATGACCTACGGATCGTAGGGCCACCTACAGACCGTAGGTCACTGTAATACCCAGATTCGATTGGGTGGAAAAGTTTTGAATTTTTTGGGTTCTGGTGCCAGTGACGGAGGCCACCTACGAACCGTGAAAGATCAACGGACCGTAGGTGGGAACCGTAGTTGGCCCACTAAAATCCTGTAGGATGTCAAGTTTTAGAACCCCAACGATGGTTTGCTAGGACCGCCCGTCATTCAGTGTACGAGTCATAGGTAGGGTTCGTTGATGAGACCTATAGTTAGTTAAATATTCAGAGCCTAGAGTCTGACCTACGATGGCCATGTACGGGCTGTAGGTCGACCCACGAGCCGTACAAAGGATCCGTCATTGCAGGGCCAAAACTGACAGTCTCTGAACCTACCTACGAAAGGATAGGACGGGTCCGTAGGTCTGACCTACAGACCATAGGTCCCACCGTACGTAGGAGCCCGATAGATATTTTAAAGGGGTCTTTTGGTCTTTTCACCCAAATGACTTATTTACTAACTTAAGTCGGTTTCCCTCATTCCCTAGCACTATATAAGTCTATTCAATCCTAAAATCTACCTTTTCCAACCACTTTGTAAAATTCCCCAAAACCCTCCTCTCTCAAATATTTCTCTCTCTAGAAGATAGAAGAAGAAGAAGAAGAGCGCAAGCTAGGTTCCAAGAAATCAAGCTTTCTTCATCCAATTGCTTAAGGTATTGAGACCCTAAGGATTGATAGTTTTCATCCATGGAGCCCTTTCCTCCATGGAATCCCTAAATTCTTCAATTTTCCAGTTAGAAGTTCTCAATTGAATTAGGGGTTTTGTTCCATGTCATGGGTTCTTTGCAATGATTATTTAATTGATTGATTTATGGACTATGAAGCATTAATTGAGTTGAATTTTATGAATTTAGATGAATCCACATGTACCCATGCCAATTCCCCCAATTTAAAAATTATGTTTTGTTGGTGGATTGAATTATGAAGTGATGAACTATATGAAATCTCTATGAATCCATGCATGAAATATGATTTCTAAGCTAAGGCTTTTTATGATGAGATTATGAATGACCTAAGGATTGTTTTAGGAAAGTAAGCATGTTCAATAAAAAACTATGAATTTTCTCTATTATGTAGGTTCCTTCAATTATGGATAAATTGCCTTGTTTATGGTTTTCTAAGCATGAGTTTGCATTGAATTGCATGATTTAAGAGGAATTCTCATGAATCTATGTGAACTCTATGATTTGTAAGTTATGAGCATGATGAACTATGTGAAGATGCAGTACATGAAATATGCATGTCTCTTATGAAGTAAATGATGAATTGAAGGTGCTTTGAGATTGAAGCATCAAAGTTTATGATATGATGATGTTGTTGTTGAGTTGTGAAAGGAATTCTCATATATTACTCAACCCATGAATGTGAAAGGTTTTATTACATGTAATGATTCATAACGTGTTGAAAGGTTTGCTCAACCAACTTTGAATTGATGATTAAGAAGCTATCCTAATGAAGGGACAAGAGGCGATCACGCATGTTCCCTAGTGTAGACAAGAGGCGATTACCCATGTCTACTTATGATGATAGAACTATGTCTAATCCGTGGGAATTATGCTAAGCAGTGAGTGGACAAGTGGCAATTACCCATGTCCCATAAACTATGTGCCAACATAGGAAAATGGTCTATGATAGAGACTAGCTAGTGGATCCACGTAAACTATATGTTAAGTAAAGGATCCTACCTTGGCAAGTAGGATGGCCCTATCGGTGTGGGGTTATACACCGGGTTCCATGTTGATAGCTCACATGGTCTTATATGTCGGTTAAGGCTACTTCCCACAAGCAATGAACTAAAAGTGTTGTTATAATGTTTCTCAAGTAAAGTAAAGATATTTAGCTTGCTTTGACTATGGTTTATGTTGCATGCTTCTTAACTTTTATCATGTTTTAGCTTGGTCATTGCATATCATGAAAATGTCACGTTTTAGCATGTTTAAAGGATTCCGTGCATTGCTATCATACTTGGTACTTGATTGTACTAACACATGCTATTGCCTACATTGACTTAATTATATAGGGCTTGGCGATTCACCATACACTTGTGGATAGAGCTTTGCAGAAGAATTGTGAAGACTTGGTGAGTCCTCATCCATTCGAGGACATAGCCTAGTTGTTTCTTACTTTCATGTTCTTTCATTTTGGCATTGTATTGGGTTATGTCCCAAACCTTATTTTCATTCTTATGTTAGATTGACTTTGAGATATGAGATGTAGACTTCCACTATTTCTCTTAAAAGCTTTGATATGACATTGTCTTTTGAACTCTTAATCTCTATGATCTTGTATGTATGTATGCTAAGTGGCTTGTATGAGGCCTTTCGTGGTCTTGTATGCCATGTCACGTCTAGGGGGTACCTTGGGTCGTGACAAACTTGGTATTCAGAGCGCAAGGTATTAGAAAGATCCTAGGAAGTCTCATAAGCCGCGTCGAGTATAGTCTTGTTCATGAGTGTGAAGCGCGCCACATTTTTGAATGAGAGGCTATAAGACGTTTAAGAAACATCACTTCTTTCATTACTCCTAAGTCGTGCCATAGAGTTTAACTCTATATGTCTCTCTCCTAATCCGTATCCTATGCGTTTCAGGATATGGCGACCCTAAGAGCTTAAGCTAGAAGAAATACGGGAGAGAATGTGTAACAAGAAGATCCTCCTCAAGCTCCTCAAGTTTCGACCGATGCTTTGGCCGAACAAGTGACTAATGTGGAGTTTAGAGATGCTTTTCAAGCATTGGCCCAAGCCGTGATGGCTCAAGCCAATAGAGAGGTTGTGGCTCCCGTGAACCCAAATGTGGGTACGATGACATCAAAGGTGAAGGACTTCACTAGGATGAACCCTTCGGAATTTCATGGCTCTAAGGTTGAGGAAGATCCTCAAGAGTTCACAGATGAGATGTACAAGGTGCTAATAATTATGGGTATGACGCCGGAGGAAAAGGCGGAGTTGGCCACTTATCAGCTCAAGGGTGTTGCTCAAATTTGGTTCAACCAATGGAAGAGTGAGAGGACGGTTAGTGAAGGTCCTCTTGATTGGGAGAAATTCAAGGTTGCATTTCTTGATAGGTTCTTTCCCCTTGAGATGAGGGAGGCAAGGGTGCGTGAGTTCATCAACCTTCGTCAAGGAAACAAGAGTGTGAAAGAGTATGCCTTGAAGTTCACACAATTGTCTCGATATGTTCCTTCTATGGTTGTTGATCCTAGGGCAAGAATGAGTAAGTTTGTTTCGGGAGTGTCCGAAATGGTGGTTAAAGAGTGTTGCACCGCCATGCTTGTCAGTGACATGGATATTTCTCTTCTCATGGTGTATGCTCAATAAATAGAAGAGGAGAAACTCAAGGAAAGTTCTAGAGAGGAAAAGAGGGCTAGGACCGGTGATGGTAATTTTTCACAATCAAGGTCTGATGGGCATGGTCATTCTAGATTTCGACAAAAATTCTCCGGTCAAGGTTCCTCCAATGCTCCTCCTAACTCCAACAAGGATATGGTGCCCAACCTAAGCCTCAAGGAGTGAATGGTGGTGGTTTCTCATCGACTACTTGTGCTAAGTGTGGAAAGAAGCATGAGGGTAAGTGTCTAGCCGATTCTAATGCATGCTTTGGTTGTGGCAAGACGGAGCACAAGGTAAGGGATTGCCCCATAGTGGCCATGAATGAAGGGGATAACCGTTGACGCACTCAACCTCAACATCCATCAAATTCTTGTGGAAAGCAAAAGCAAAACCGATTCTATTCACTTCAAGCTCGTCATGAGCAAGAGAGTTTTCCCGATGTGGTTACCGGTATGTTGAAAGTCTTTCACTTTGATGTTTATGCCTTGCTTGATCCCGGTGCTACTTTGTCTTTTGTGACGCCATATGTGGCTATGAGGTTTGATGTTTTACCGGATGTGTTGTTAGATCCTTTTCATGTCGGGACTCTGATTGGAGAATCTATCGTGGCTAAGAGAGTCTATAGAAACTGTCCCGTCTCCTTATCCCATAGAGTCACTCATGTTGATCTTGTAGAGCTTGATATGTTAGACTTTGACGTTATTCTTGGGATGGATTGGTTGCATTCTTGTTATTCTTCTATTGATTGTAGGATCCGAATAGTCAAGTTTCAATTTCCAAATGAGCCTATCCTAGATGGAAGGGGGGAAATTCTATGTTTAGTGGTCAATTTATTTCTTTTCTTAAAGTTAGAAAGATGATTTCTATGGGTTGCATATACCATCTTGTTAGGGTGAGGGATATAGATTATGAAACCCCTACTCTCGAGTCAGTCCCCGTTGTTAATGAGTTTCCGAAAGTGTTTCCTGATGATTTACCCGGTATTCCTCCTGAAAGGGAAATAGACTTCAGTATTGAACTTCTCCCCGATACGCAACCTATATCCATTCCTCCATATAGAATGGCTCCGGCAGAGCTTAAGTAACTAAAAGAGCAAATGAAGGACTTGTTGGATAAGGGTTTCATCCGACCAAGTGTTTCCCCATGGGGCGCTCCGGTCTTGTTTGTAAGGAGGAAAGATGGTTCACTCCGTATGTGCATTGGCTACCACCAATTGAACAAGGTTACCATTAAGAATAAGTATCCTCCTCCAAAGATAGATGACTTGTTTGATCAACTTCAAGGGGCTAGTTACTTCTCTAAGATCGACCTTCGTTCGGGCTATCACCAATTGAGGGTGAAAGAAGATGATATTACAAAAATGGCTTTCCGCACTAGATATGGCCATTATGAATTCCTAGTGCTGTCGTTTGGATTGACAAATGCTCCGGCCGCGTTTATGGATTTGATGAATAGGGTGTTTAGGAAATGTCTTGACATGTTTGTGATTGTGTTCATAGATGATATCTTGATTTACTCAAGGAGTAAGTATGAGCATGCCAAACATTTAAGGATTCTATAGCAAGTCCTCAAGGACCATCAACTCTTTGCGAAGTTTAGTAAATGTGAGTGTCTTTTGTTGGTGACATTGTCTCCGATAAGGGTATTGAGGTAGATCCTAAGAAGACGGACATGGTTAAGAATTGGCCTAGACCTCTATCCCCTTCGGATATCCACAGTTTCTTAGGTTTCACTGGCTATTACAGGAGGTTTGTTGAAGGATTTTCTTCGATTTCTTTTCCATTGACGGCCTTGACTCAAAAGAAGGTTAGGTTTACTTGGTCCGAAGCGTGTGAGAAGAGTTTCCAAGAGTTGAAAGATAAACTTACTTCGGCTCCTGTGTTGGCCTTACCGGAAGGGTCCGATGGGTTTATGGTTTATTATGATGCCTCGAGAATTGGGTTAGGATGTATTCTTATGCAAAATGGAAGGGTCATTGCTTATGCTTCAAGACAACTCAAGGTGCATGAAAAGAACTATCCTACTCATGACTTGGAATTAGCGGCGGTTGTGTTTGCTTTAAAGATATGGTAGAATTATTTGTATGGGGTGCATGTTGATGTCTTTACTGACCATAAGAGCTTGCAATACGTGTTTAAGTAACAATATCTGAATCTTCGCCAAAGGAGGTGGCTCGAGTTGTTAAAGGACTATGACATGAGTGTCCTCTATCACCCCGATAAAGCTAATGTGGTGGTGGATGCTCTTAGCCGGTTGTCTATGGGTAGTGTTGCTCATGTTGAGGATGGTAAGAAAGAGTTGGTTTGTGATGTACATAGATTGGCCTGATTGGGTGTTCGATTAGTTGAATCCACTAAAGGTGGTGTCGTGGTTCACAATGGTTCTGAATCATCTTTTGTGCATGATGTGAAGGCTAAACAAGATCTAGATCCTAATTTGGTTGAGATGAAGGAAGTGGTGCTCAAAACATCAATAGAGGCTTTCTCCCAAGGGGAGATGGTGTACTTCGATATCAAGGACGTTTGTGTGTCCCCGATGTAGATGACTTAAGAGGAAAATTTTTATCGAAAGCCCATAGTTCTTGATACTCAATTCACCTGGGAGCTACCAAGATGTACCATGATTTGTGGGAGATCTATTGGTGGAATGGGATGAAGAAGGATAATGTAGAATTCGTGGCTAAGTGTCCTAATTGCCAACAAGTGAAAGTTGAGCATCAAAAGCTAGGAGGTTTGACCCAAGATATTAGTGATCCTACTTGGAAGTGGGAAGATGTGAATATGGATTTTATTGTTGGTTTACCACGCACCCGGCGACAATATGACTCGATTTGGGTGATTATAGATCATATGATGAAATCAGCCCATTTCATTCCCGTCAAAGTTTCTTATTCTGCGAAGGATTATGCTAAGTTGTATTTGAGGGAGATGGTTAGGTTTCATGGAGTGCCTTCATTCATTATCTCCGATCGTGGTGCACAATTCACTTCTCAATTTTGGTAGTCCTTCCGAAAGGGCCTTGGTACTCGTGTTAAGCTTAGTATGACCTTTCATCCACAAACCGATGGGCAAGCGAAGCGTACTATCCAAACATTGGAGGACATGTTGAGAGCTTGTGTGATTGATTTTAAGGGTAATTGGGATGATCATTTGCCTTTGATTGAGTTTGGCCCCATTTGAAGCTCTTTATGGTAGGAGGTGTAGATCTCCTATTGGTGGCCTTGAAGTTGGTGAAGTCGCTTTGATAGGTCCCGAGTTGGCACATGAGGCTATGGAGAAAGTTCGGCTTATTAGAGAAAGGTTGAAAATGGCTCAAAGTCTACAGAAGTCCTATGCCGATGTTAGAAGGAGAGATTTAGAATTTGATGTTGATGATTGGGTTTACTTGAAAATGTCACCCATGAATGGTGTAATGAGATTCGGGAAGAAAGGGAAACTTAGTCCCCGTTATGTGGGCCCATATCAGATTTTGAGACATGTTGGTAAGGTTGCTTATGTACTTAACTTGCCTAATGATTTGGCATCGATGCATCCAGTTTTCCATGTCTCATTGTTGAAGAAATGTGTTGGTGATCTGACATCTATAGTGCAATTAGAGAATCTTGGCATAAAGGATAGTCTTTCCTATGAAGAAGTTTCGGTTGAGATTTTAGACCAGCAAGTCCGGAAGCTGAGAAATAAAGATGTTGCTTCCGTGAAAGTTCTTTTGAGGAATCAATTAGTTGAGGGTGCTACTTGGGAGGCCGAGGACGATATGATGTCCCCATATCCTCATCTCTTTCCTTCCAATCCTACTCTAGCTTGAGGTACCTAGTTCCTCATGGTTCACTTTTTTGGTCTCATGTGTCTTATTTATTTCCATGATTCCTTGATTATGCATTTTCATGAAAAGTCTAATGTTGTGAAAATGAGCTAGCTTGATTGATTTATCCATGATTATGTGCATTGAGTATGAGTTGCAGAAAGTCTTCATGAAATGATGTGTTGAATATATTTTAGCCTGGAGTTGATGTTTCCTCCTCGGATATGTATATTTATGTGATTGCATTCTAGGTTGGGTTGCTAGCTCTTGTTTCTTACCCTCCTTATGATGTCTTGATTCTTCTTTGAGGACGAGTGTTCCCAAGGGGGAGATAATGTAATACCCCAGATTCAATTGGGTGGAATTTTTTGACTTTTCTGGGTTATCGTGCCAGTGATGGAGGCCACCTATGAACCGTTGATAGACCGACAAACCGTAGGTGCGAACCGTAGCTGGCCCACTGAAATCCTGTAAGATGTCAAGTTTTAGAACTCGAACGACGGCTCGCTAGGATGGCCCGTCGTCCAGTATACGAGTCGTAGGTAGGGCTCGTTGGTGAGACCAATAGTTAGTTAAATTTTCAGAGCCTAGAGTCTAACCTACGATGGCCATGTACGGGCCGTAGGTCGACCCACGAGCCGTTCAAAGGATCCGTCGTTGTAGGGCCTAAAATGACAGTCTCTGAACCTACCTACGGAAGGACAGGACGGGTCCGTAGGTCTGACCAGCGGACCGTAGGTCCCGCCGTAGGTAGGGGCCCGACAAATATTTTAAAGGGATCTTTTGGTCTTTTAACCCAAATGACTTATTTACTAACTTAAGTCAGTTTCACTCATTCCCTAGAACTATATAAGTCTATTCAATCCTAAAATTTACCTTTTCCAACCACTTTGAAAAATTCCCCAAAACCCTCCTGTCCCAAATATTTCACTCTCTAGAAGATAGAAGAAGAAGAAGAAGAAGAAGAAGGCAAGCTAGGGTCAAAGAAATCATGCTTTCTTCATCCAATTGCTTAAGGAATTAAGAAGTGTTCCTCATGGAGCCCTTTCCTCCATGGAATCCCTAAATTCTTCAATTTTGAAGTTAGAAGTTCTCAATTGAATTAGGGGTTTTGTTCCATGTAATGGGTTCCTTGCAATGATGATTTAATTGATTGATTTATGAACTATGGAGCATGAATTGAGTTGAATTTTATGAATTTAGATGAATCCCCATGAACCCATACCAATTCCCCCAATTTCGAAATTATGTTTTGTTGGTGGGTTGAATTATGAAGTGATGAACTTTATGAAATCTCTATGAATCCATGCATGATATATGATTTCTAAGCTAAGGCTTTTCATGCTCTTTCATTTTTGCATTGTATTGGGTTACGTCCCAAACTCTATTTTCATTCTTATGTTAGATTGGCTTTGAGACATGAGATGTAGACTTCCGCTATTTATCTTAAAAGCGTTGATATGACATTGTCTTTTGAACTCTTAATCTCTATGATCTTGGATGTATGTATGTTAAGTGGCTTGCATGAGGCCTTTCGGGGTCTTGTACGCCATGTACGTCTAGGGGATACCTTGGGTCGTGAAAGTCACCTCCCATCAGTCTGAAGTGCCCAACTGTAGCCTAAGTTATTTTTGAGAGTTTGATCTACGGATCATAGGCCCTTTGACGAACCATCCTGGTAGACCGTCGTTTAAACATCAGAGCCTTGCATTTTGACTTCCTCATCTACGGTCCGTAGATTCTTCTATGACTCATAAGTACTCACCGTAGGTACCAAAAATAGTAGTAGTCTAGAATTACTTTTTTTTCTTTTCTTGTTTTTTTCTCTCTCTTTTCATGATTGGGTACTCACATGGTTTTACAGGTACATGCCACCCAAGATCACTCTGCAGTACTAGCGTAAGGGCACATCGATAGCACCTTCATCCCGAAGAAGACTTATTGATGAAGCATCTGAGGATGAGCGTAGTGTGTCTAAGTATGATTCTCCTTTGGGGGATGGTTCCCCCAAGTCACCCCGAACGACTCGGCAACAGGCCAGACAGATGGCTATAGTACCGGTGACGGAGGGATAAACTTCCAGGAGTGATACTGATGCTTCCTAGTTTAAAGAGGAAGTTAAGAGTTCGAGTAGGAGTAGGGGAGCCTCAAGCTAGAGTTGCCCCTCGCTCCCAGTCTGTAGCTCAATCCGAGTCCGACTCCGACTTGGAGTCCAGTTTTGCTTCTACTTCTGCTTTGGATGACACTGAGCCTCAGGTGGAAGAGCCTAAATAGGTTGCAGGTGAGACTGGCCTTTGGTACGTCCCAAGCATGTACCAAATCTACAATGATGCAATACACCACAATGCGCAACACAAGCACACTCGGCAGATTGAGGAAGAGCGGCAAGTCCTTACGGGCAGCCTCCACACCATTCCACATATCCTTGAGCTCTTTAACCATCACAGATGTGGTTGGATGGCTGAGAAGTTTAATAGGTACATCCCTATCAAGATGCGTGAGTTCTACGCTTCGTATGCAGTCGCGATTCAGCTGAACCTGCCTTGGAGGGAAAAGGCTTTGGAGTAGCCTCCACTTCTCTCTATTCGTGTTTGGGATATTACTGTAGAAATATCTGAGGCCACCCTTTGCCGTTTTATTTACGGCCCCTCTCATACTCAACCGATTAACACGGATGAGTTTTACTACAGGATGCAGCTGGTCCACAACAGAGCGGATATGCATGATAGGGAGTAGAGGGAGTCCCTCATTAGATGGGTGGCCAGTTATATTGTTGACCAAGGGGTCAACATAGAGTGGGTCAGAGACATGACCCTTTCCATCAAGAAGGCTACATTCAATTTTGCAGAAATATTTTGGTGGTCTATAGTCCGCACCCAGTTGTCCTTTACGATGGCGGACAACCAACTGACATGGGACAGAGTAGTCATGGTAGCATGCTTGATGGTGAGGCACGAGATTGACTTTGTCGGGGTGATTATTTCAGAGATCCATGAGCGGGCTTTCCGCAAGACGACTATGTTACCTTTCCCATGTCTTTTCTTCAGGTTATGTCGTGAGGCAACTGTGCCGTGTACTTTGCTTATTCTTACATAGAGATGACTAAAACCGTTGATATTGGTCTTATACGATATGATGCTAACCCCGCCGCACCACGCAGGGGTTTTCAGATTGATTTACCGCCCATGGGTTAGGCATTAGCCCCCGAGCAGGCTGATGCATACACTTTTCTGGCTCCTACTACGGAACCCAGGGGTCTATTCCCCCGTCCGCAACTTCAGGTTCTACCGCGAGTACACCTCATGCTCCCATTTCTACAAGGTCAGGCTTGTTTTCGATTGCCAGAGTCAACAGGTTAGAGGCTCAAATGGCGGCCCTGTTACAACATATACGACCTTGGATGTAGATATCAATGGAGGAGTCTGAGGCATGGATGGAGTGAATGGTTGAAGCTAAGATACAGGCAGTAAATCGGTGCATTGATGCTTTTGCGAGCCGAATGATGGAGAGGTCCCAACCTGGGCCTATGATTGATCTTTTCGCATTCCAGACGGAGTAAGATAGTCTCCGTGATGACCTTACTACTTTTGCTATCGTCGACACTGCTGCTCGGGCACCCGCCCTAGAGGTTGATGCTAATAATATAGTGCTTAATGCACTGTTTGGTGCTGCGCAGCAGTCTACTGAGTCCTCCCAGGTGGCAGGGAAGAGCGTTCGGAGTGGTAAGGATGCCGATATAGTCCCGAAGGAGGTGCGGCAAGACCACAATAGAGAGAGACGGGCATTGGAGACTGCCAGTGGCAGTCCAGAGCAGGGAGCAGTTGCGACAGGAGAGACTGCGGAAGGTGGTTGCGGGTGCTTCTGGTTCGGGGAACGCTAATGATGGTGTAGCGCACACTACTACAGAGGACGTTGCTGAGGGTGCCTTACCAGATGCTCCAGCTGGTTCCGGACAACCGGATCCACAGGCTTTTTGATTGGTCTTCGGCGCTTATGCTCCACAGGTTTGTCTCACCCGTTGTTTTTAGTTTTACTTTTGCATTGAGGACATTGCACTACTTTTTATGTGGATGTGGGGTGAATGGATTGCGAGTTGACGTGAAAGCTGAGTAACTTAACTCACAATCCTTCCCTGAGGTTTTCTTGCCTATGTTCTTTTTCCCCAAGAAACTGTTTTTAATTTATGTTGAACTGGTATGTTTAGGATTGTAAATGTGTTTAAGTAATCTGGAAGTAAAGCATGATGGCATTAGAGCATGAAATTAAAATTGATATCCCTCCAAATTTTATTTTTTTATTTGTGCTATGTCTGTGAATTTAATAAGTTGAATGTGTAGGATCTTTGTATGACATGATAAGTATCGATATGACACTATGACTTAAGCGATAACACTAACCAGGTTCATTGATGATTTAATAATTGCAACAACGCTATGTGTGTGTGAGGTTATTTGAATATTCGTATGGTATGTGAAAATCTAGAACTTGCCCCATTGGTCTTGCTAAGGTGATTTGAACTGGAAACTAGGAGATGATCATAGGCTATTGTTGAGACGAAGTCCACTTAAGCTTTAAAACAACCAACCAAAAAGATAAATTGCCCCCTTCGATCCAAATGCTTGAGCCTAAAAGAGACTGTTCTTTCTGACACCCAATTCACCTTCCCTGATACTATTGTGAAACTTTGTTTTGGCCCTAGTCCCTCCATAGATATTGTCCACCTCGACTTAGGCTAAAAGCCTAAGTTGAGGGTGGTTGCTGCAAAGTTACCTAAATTCTGGCCCTGTTCCTTCCTAGGATATTGTGTACCTCAATGCATACTAAATGTCTAAGTTGAGGGTGACTATTATGAAGGAAAACAAGAAAGAAAGGGAATGAAAAGAGTCGTGTGTAGAGCAAAGAAAGCAAACTGAATGAAGCAGCTGAAAATAGTGTGACTAAACAGAAAGGAAAAGAGCAATGAAAGTAATCAAATGCTTAAACAAGAAGATGAAAAAAATAGATGAATCCAACAAGATGATCAAGTCAAAAGTCACACTCAAACTTAAATGAATTATAAGAAGATGGGCGTAAAGCGTGAATGATGCAATAATTGTTTGAAAAAGACGGTAATTAGCCAAATGAGATGTCAAGGAGGGGCAGTAAAGTCACATAATATCCAAATGTACCACACCTGACCCCGAGCCTACATTACAAGCTAAGAAAGTCCTATAGTGATTCTAGCCGAAAGGTTTTGAAAGCCAAAGTGGAGAAAATAAGGGCAAGCCTATGGTATTGAGTACAAACTATACAGAATTCGTTCTGAGAGTGAGAGATTACTGAGTCCCTAACTAAAATGTCAAACTCTGTGTGAAAAAGGGATTTCTTTGTGGTAAGGGCACAAGTTGTATTATTGAAGAGTCGGTACCTTGGTGATTGTTGTATGTGTATGTGTACGTGTCTACTGGTCTGTCTATGTCATATATTAATCTACATGAGTTAGCTTGTTGAGTTTATGAAGAAATTTGCACTATGTTGTAAATAAGGAGGAGGATGATTGAGAAAATATTGCGTGGTTTCTTGAAGTTTGGGATACTTATGCATATGTGTCATTTAAAGTTTGTTGTGTCGCTTGAGGACAACAGTGATTTTAAGTTGAGGATGTTGATGTACCACGGATTTACGATACTTTTGATGCATTAAACTTAGATTTTTTGCATGCTTTTAGGCATTTTTGTTATTAGATGTGATGGTATTTTTGTGTGATTTTACAGGAAATAGGCTTTTGGGCAGTTGGTGAAGCAAAGAGTTGGAGTAGTGGAATTTTGGTAATATACGAGTTGATCTACAAGCCGTCACTCCATGGACGAGCCATAGATTGAGGTTGTGGGTTCATTTGCCTGAAGATTTGGCCAAGTTTGGAACGACGGACTAGGATGACAAGTCGTAATTCCTGCTACGAACCGTAGATGTTGAACTGTAGATAACTTCAGAGATGGTGACCTGCAGTACTTGGTTGATGAAAGAGCAGGACGGGCCGTACAAATGTCTACGAGTTGTAGATCATGCCCGCAGAAAGTGACCCTCAGCATTTTTACTAATTGCTGGATGACGGTGGGAACCTACGAGCCATAGGTCTGACTACGAGCCGTAGGTCACCAACTGTTGACGACACTGCATAAGCCGAATTTCGTTAGTTTTCCTTTTCCTACTTAGTTTAGGTTTTAATTTCTATTTATATCTGTTGTAATTTTCATTTTCTGGTTGTTAGACAATTTTTCAAATATTTGGTTTTGGCTTTGGTAATTATTTGGCAACCTTTGTGGGAATAAATTCTTAAGGTTTGGATTATAAAGTTTGCTTTTGCTTTACAATTCCAGATTGTGGATTTCACCTATTATCACTGTAAGTTCATGATTTATTATTCAAACCCTAATATGAATTGTGAATTTTCAAGCATGAGTAGCTAAATCCAAAACTAGGGTTGTGGGAACCATGAGTAATTAACGAATGTAAAACTAATGATGTTGTAATTCTTGATGAGTGTTTTTGCATGTTTTTGTTAATCTCTTCATTTAGAATGCTTTTTAACGGTGCGCAATGTTAGAACTCACCTTATTCCTACTTTCCGGACCATGGAAGTAATGAATGAGAAAGAGATTAAACAACGGAGATTTAGCATTGATTAGTCCACTATCTATTGGTCTGAACCACATACGCAGAGGGCTTATTTCGGTCAAAGGTAAGGGTTAGTAAAGCAAAACACGTAGACGGACGAAGTAGAGTGGTAAAATTCCCTATTTGGAGGACCAATCACTTAGGGATACCTAACTTACCGCCTATGCATAGTAAACACTAGGAAAGAGTTACAATCATTAGGATTACTGAGTTAAGAACTTGTGGGGAACACATATGCCCTAGTTTTATTCTTATATTGATCGTACAAATTGGAAACCTTGTTACTTTTTTACTATTTTTGTTACACATTCAGCAATTATACTTTTAGTTTCTATTTACAAAAATCCCCCCTCTTTCAGAGATAAATTGACTAAACGTACAATTAACAATAAATTAGACTAAGTCTGATCTATATTCCTCGTGGGATGACCCTAACCTTTGTTAGGTTCTTTATTTGACAACAACCGCTTATACTTCTTTAGGGAGGTGTAATTTGGGCGTATCACTTAGCAATTTGATACCTCCGTAATTATTACAGTTTTTGGCATCACCCTTGCTCTTATATAATGGAACCATTTTACTCCACCTTTATTTGGCGGGTAATTTTTTCGTCTTAAAAGTAACATTAAACAAACCAGTCAACAATTCTATACATGCCTTGTATTTTTTCTTCAAAATTTCAACTAGAATCTCATTAGGTACAGTAGCTCTTCCCCTGATCATCCTACTAATAACACGTTTAACGTTACCGTGAAACACCTATAGTACCTGAAGTTCAAAAGTCTGTCAGTGTGCACCAATTCACCCAAGAGAATGTCTTTGTCCCCTACTTCGTTTCAGAGTTTGTAGAAGTATGCATGCCATCTTTTCTAAATGGAGGTCTCTTCCACCAACACCTTTCCTTCATCATTGTTAATGCACATCACTTATTTTAATTCGAGAGCTTTTATATCTATCACTTTCATGAGCCTACAAAATTTCTTATCTCCATCTTTGGCCAGTAGCTCGACACACAAGCACTCGAAAGCAGGCGCGTTTGCAATAGTAGCCGCTAACTTGGCTTTTTTGTTTACTGTCTTATAGACTTTTTTAAGTGTCCACTTCTTTTCCTTGTCCACGCACTCCACCAACTTTGTAGATACAACATTCTTTGCTTTGAATTTTCCATCAACTTCTCTGTTTGACCACCAATCTCCTCGATGACCATCAAAGTTACCCCTCGATACACCTAGCACCTTTCTAGCTGCTTTCCTAATGAAATTGGTTGTCTAATCGCACATGTTCCTTACATCCTCGCTACTACTCTAGGCCCCTATACCAATCAACTTCTCCGCCATCCCCCTCTAAAGAGTAGGGTCAAGCCAATCAATTTAATCCTCACTACATCATATAAAGTCTTCTCCTTCTATCCCTTTAATCTCCAAGTCCATCACCAAAAAATTGTGTTGGCTAGTAAGATTCTCACTTGGAATAACCTTGCAATCCTTAAAAAGGCATCTATCACCCTTTCTAAGGAAAAAGTAATCTATCTGAGTCTTAACTACCATGCTATGAAAGGTAACCAATTGGTTCTCCCTCTTTGGAAAGCACGAGTTAGAAATTATATCACTAACTCAAAGGCTTTTGTAAGATCCAGAATTTAAGCTCTACTTCCATTCATCTCCACAAAAACAAAGCCTCTGTGAAATCATCAATTTAGTTAAATTACTTGAATGTTAAATTACTATAATATCCCCAACTAAAAATACTCAATTTAGTTTATTTATTTAATTATAATATATTAAAAGTAGGCACATTTTCACATTGAAGGGTTGTGACTTTTCTTATGAGTTGTGACTTTTCCAATGAGTTGTGGCTTTTTCAAAGAGTTGTGACTTTTCCGATTAGTTGTGAATTTTTCTAAAGGTTGTGACTTTTCTGATAAGGCACAATTAGTACCTATTCGTACTACCATTTGTTAGCTATAAATAGAGGGGTTTCCTCTCATTTTTACACTACAATTTTTTTAAGTTTTATACTCTTCTTCTCTTAAAAAATGTCATATGTGATTTGTAACAGTTGAATAAGTTCGAAGTTCAACGAAATTTGAGGTACCACATAAGGAAGAGACCTCTTAATGTAACGTTTCTCTTGCCAACTACTTATACCAGAAAAACCAAATGCTACATCATATAAAGGGTTGCCTTAAAAATAAAACGGCTACAAACAAACCCCAAACAAAGTACTAATCTGCTTTTTATACTTTTTATTTTTTCAATTGTTAACAAACCCAAATACGTACTAATTTACCCTCTACATTGTTCCTTTTTGAAGTGTTAATTGAGTTTTAAACCATTTTTAAAAAATATGGGTGAAGTGTAGAGCAAGATATGGATCAGTGGAAAAATTATACAGTGTTTGATCAAGAAGAGGAGATTGAAGGGGCATGAAACCATTAGGTCAAATTCTGCACTTTTAGTATGGGACAAAGTCAAACTGTGCAACTTTATGGACAATCAATCACTAATCAGTCGACCTACTAAAGACACCGAAAAAATAACATAATCACATTGAAATCCATTTTAAGGAATGAAAACTAAATCATGTGAGTCATAACGGGTCAAATCACATAAACATTTACAAATTTTTAAATCTTGAAGGACATTGTTGAATGAATTCTGGTGCAAAATCTAAACACTACTAGTGTTGTATGCTTTATTGAAGAAATGCGTGTTTTTATCTAAAATATTTTAAACAAGTCACTCATAGTAATTCTCTTTTTGTTTATGTTTAATCTCATCAGAACTTTTTCTCTTGAAAAGTTGAAATTAATTATAAAGTTTGGCTTTTATATTTGACATTATTTTTTTTATTTTGTACTCAAATTGATCACTTACTATAGTACTCTCCATAAACAAATACAATACTATGTCATAGGGAAAAAGAGTCATGAATGTAAATTAAAGATAATGAAGCACAAAAAGAAACAAGTACCTTAAGTAATTGGAGAGACTAGAGAAAAACACAAAGAAGTAGTAATGAAAGTGCTAGAGAAAGTTGACAAGTTTTATACGGAATTGTGTCATTTGTATACACATGAATGTTCTTTGGTAAGAATTTGTATACAGATGAACCATGTATAATTGTTAGGGATCTAAATTTTAGTAACTATTTCATTAATGAATATTGGTTATATGGTGTATTAATAATTATCACTTGCTTTTTTTATATGCATTTGCTTGATAACAAAGTGATGCAAAATGGTTATAGATAGTGAGATTGTAGTAATTTGTAAGGGTGTGTTTCTTTTAAAAATGTTTTCTGATTTTTTTTATGTTTGTTTGATCAAAATTGTAGGAAAATATTTTTTCTAGGAAATCAAGTTTCTTAAATATACTGAAATGGCTTGCCTAATTGAAGTAAGTAAAATAAGTTCTACAAGTAGCATTCCAAATATTGTGTCCTCCTCACACCTCCAACAAACCTTATCTTCAGCACCCCCCCTATAGTCCTATATATTCTCAATTTCCCACAAACCCACTCCCCCGTCTCCCCACCACCACCTTCCATATTCTTTTCAAAGATATATAAAAATATTTTAGAATAATAGATTTACTTGCGTGTCGAACACAAGAAAATAAGTAAGAAATACACTTATTTTCATAAAAAAAAAGAATTGTCCTTCATATCAAATAATACATCCTAAATGTCACTTATTTTCCTCTTTAGGAGAAGTAGATCAAATTGACCTTCATTTGATTTGGATACACAGATATACTTCCATTCATATTTTACTGCCATAATTATTTTGCTTAACCTCAATCTTTCATAATACTTTCTCCATTTAAAAAAATGACCTACTTATTTTTTTAGTCTATTTTTAAAATAGGTGACCCCTTTTCTTTTTTGAAAGTCAAACTAGGTCATTCTTTTTGAAATAGAATGAGTATTAGATATACATTTGACACAATATTTATTATATGTGAAAATTAGTTATACTAGAGCTCACAACATTATATGTTCGTACAACATTCATATCACCAATTGTTATTGTCTCTTTTGGTTTTTTTTTCTTCAATATAAGGCAGAGATTTTGAATTGAAAAGGAAAATACTTAAATTTTATTATAAATGTAGTAAGGACTGAGGTCATGGACAAGGTTAAAGATGGTGAGGTCATGGACAAGATTAAAGATGGTTAGGTCAAGGACATCCACTTCTCAACTTGTGTGGGCTTTTAGTTCGTCAAGATATAACTATTTAAATTTCATATATATTCTAAAGTATATTTGTCACGACCCAAAATCGCAAGTCATGATGTCACCTATGTTCCCAACCAATAGGTAAGCCAACCCAACACTTTTACCAATTCAATTCAATATTAATAATGGGAAAACTAAGCGACAAGTAGAATATCTCAACAACTAAGTCTTTCATACATATTAATTGCGGAAAACTAAACTACCACCCAAGATTTAGTGTCATAAGTACAAGAACTTTTACAATATGATACAAGTCAAACCTAAATTGACAAGTCTAAACGAAAAATATACTCTGTCTAAATACTAAGACATAGAGGGAGGTATAGGCCACAGAACAGCCAAGCAGCTCACCACAACTCCAAGATAACTCAACTCAACTCTGAAAGCTCCACGAAATGCCCTCGAGTTCAAAACCCAATCTGGACCACAAAAGAGTGCAGCAAATGTAGTATGAGTACGAAATCATGTGTACCCAATATATCCCCTAGACCGACAACAAAGAAGTAGTGACAGGAGTATATAAGAAAATAATCCTTTAATTTTACAAGTTCATATTATAGTTATCAACCAAGTTTTCATCAAATAGGGATAGTCAAATGTCACGTAATGTCCAAACACCAATAAAGCACATAATCAAACAAGAATGAAGGATGTAATGATATGTACTGCAATGTGACACCATGAAATGATATGTCTCAGATTCCAAGTACTCTCTCAACTGTATATACACGATACTGCTCGAAAATACATCGAGAGTTCGTGACCCATGGGGGACTCGCGAGGTTCATATACCGACACAGACGATCTCCACGTGTCTGTGCAGATGATCTCAACGCACTATCGTAAAATCAACAATTTCCGCACGAACGATCTCCACGTGCCAAAATTATAATCATAACATCTCACAATCCCCAGCATAGACGAACACCATGTGCGCAACTTATAATCATAACTTGATCTCAGTACAGATGATCTCCACGTGTTAGACCTTTACTCATACTCAATCTCATGTCAATGCATGTTCACAATATGATATCAATAAAAGGAGATAATGAAGTATCTCAATAAATCAAATGTCGCTATGGCATATAATCACCGCAATTATCACAAATATACGGGTTCAATAAAGAAACACAACCACACAAAATAAACCAAGTCACTAATACATCAGCTAATGCCCATATACTTTTGCATTCTCGAATTATAATCTATCATATTATAGTAATAAACTTTTCCTTTAATAATACCGGTACTCGAACCAATGCCCGTCACACCATTGGTACGAGACCCCCATCTTTCGCCCTTACCCATTGTCTATTCCATTTTTAATCTTTAATTAGAAAAATGTCCTTCAACGAAGTCTGAAAGTCTTAACATACCTTGAATGCCGAACACGTGTCACAAATCCTCAAGATTTTACTTTTCCCTTTCGTAAGGTTTCAGAATGTTCCCAATCTATCAAATATGTAATATTCGTAAGCAAACAAGTTTGTAGGCACCCATATTACTATATGTCTACTCTAAACCCACAAACGCACCCAATATATAATCAATTTTCTAGACCTCAAGCTTAGGACTAAGTCTCAGTTTCTCCAATTATGAATAATCATTACTTTACATTTAATAATATGTGAAATTTTTAGTATTAGTAAAACAGTAGGCCACATCGTGTAAACAAAATGATACAGTAGCTAAATATCCTAAAATCTGTTGTGCTTCATTTTTTGTTGAAAATCCAATGCACATTGGTATTGATTATGCTCCACTTTCTCACTGCCTTATTGGTTGAAAGGAAATTTAAATTGATAATTTCAAAGGAAAGAGCATATCAAATTTGGTCATACCTGAAGTTCAATTATGTATAGCAATATTATCAGAACTTAAATTCTAATGTGGTAATTCAAGAAAACCAATTTCTTTTTAGATCATTAATTATCCACCATGTACCCCTAATAACTATCTCATGATTTTTAATCATTGACTGGCTTTGACCATATTTTCTTTGTACCAATTCAGCCGTATTTCCAATAATATTTTTAGTAACCCATTTGCCAAAAGTGAATTCTTATTTATCCACTGCATACATAATTTACAAGATTGAAGCTTGGTTATTTTATATTACCTGGAGATTTGCGGATGTTTTTTTTTCTTTCTTGTGATGCCGTGATCTTCTTCGTTGTTATCGGTAGAAGCCGCAATGGGTTTGTGACTCTATAAAAGTGTTCTCTAACTCGTGCTTACGCGTGTCTTTTAAGATCATGCCTCCAGGAAGAGCTTTTCGAGGGCGTCCTGCTAGGTGGAATGTTAATCCTCAAGGTCAAGAAGCTCCCAATGCACCAGAAGTGGAACCCCCTCAGGGAGATGTCACCAATGTTGAGTTCAGGAATGCTATTCAGATGCTGACTCAGGTTGTGGCAAACCAGGTTGGTCAATAAAGAGTGGATCATCAGGATGTGGCTGATACATCTAGAATTCGTGAATTTTTTAGGATGAATCCCAGAGTTCACAGGGTCGAATATCGTAGAGAATCCCGAGAACTTTGTGGAAGAACTTCAGAAAGTGTTTGAAGTTATGTGTGTTGCCGATGCAGAGCGTGTATAGTTAGCTTCATATCAGCTCAAAGGTGTTGCTTGAATATGGAATGATAAATGGAAGAAGAGCAGGGCAGAGCGGGCACCACCTTTGAGTTGGGCTGTGTGTGAAGAGGCGTTCTTGGGGAGTTTCTTTCCCCCGCGAGCTAAGGGAAGCAAAGGTAAGAGAAAATCTGAATCTAAAGCAGGATTCGACGAGTGGGTAGAGTACAGCCTCTAGTTCACTCAGCTATCCTGCTATGCTCTAGAGATGGTGGCAGATATGAGGAGCAGGATGAGCTTGTTTGTGCCTGGATTATCCCACTTGTCAAGTAAGGAAGGTAAGGCGGCTATGTTGATCGGAGACATGGACATAGCTAGGCTTATGATCCATGTGCAACAAGTTAAGGAAGATAAGCTAAAAGAAAGGGAAGAGTTCCGCAGTAAGAGGGCTAAGACAACAAATCATGAATCCAGCCAACAGAAGACCAGGAATGTGAATTGGTCATATTTGCAGCAAAGGTCACCCGGACCTGCTCCATCATCAACTAGTGCACCTGCACCAAAGAACATAAATGAATTTAGGAACCAGAACTCCAAGAATTTCAAAGCTTGACCTACTCAGTCTCAGGGTAGTGTGGCACAAGGGGCTAATTGGACCCCAGATGTACCAAGTGTGGTAGGAACCATCCAAGAGCGTGTCGTGATGGCTCAAGTGGCTGCTTCAAGTGTGGTCAAACGGATCACTTTATGAGAGAGTGCCCTAAGCACAAGCAGGGTAATGGGGGCAACAGATCCCAATCTTCTTTAGCGGCTCCGGCAAACAAAGCTGCTCTGAGAGGAGCTACTTCGGGGGCAGGCGGAGGAACAAACTGTTTGTCTACTATAACTAGTCTCCAGGATAAGGAGAACTCATCAGATGTTGTAACTGGTATGCTTAAAATCTTTACTTTTGATGTGTATGCATTAATTGATCTTGCTGCGAGTCTGTCTTTCGTGACTCCTTATGTAGCTATGAGGTTCAGCATTTCCCCCCAACAACTTCTTGAACGTTTCAGTGTTTCCACACCTGTTGGTGAGTCTATTCTAGCAGTAAGAGTCTATCATAATTGTACCATCTCTGTATATCACAAGGACACTATGACTGACTTAGTTGAGCTAGACATAGTGGACTTTGATGTTATTCTGGGTATGGACTGACTTCATGCTTGTTATGCCTCGGTCGATTGTAGAACACGAGTAGTCAAGTTTAAGTTTCCTAATGAGCCAGTTTTAGAGTGGAGGAGTAGTTCATCTTTTCCTAAGGGTCGTTTCATCTCATACCTTACGGCTAGAAAGTTAGTTTCCAAAGGGTGCATCTATCAATTAGTCCAAGTTAATGACTTTAGTGTTGAGACACCACCTATTCAGTTAGTTCCAGTTGTCAGTGAATTTCTAGAGGTCTTTCCAGACGACATTCCCCGAGTCCCTCCTAGAGAGAAATAGACTTCGGAATAGATATTCTTCCTGATACTCAACCTATCTCTATTCGCTATATAGAATGGCTCCAGTTGAGTTAAAAGAGTTAAATGAGCAGTTGAGAGATCTTCTTAATAAGGGTTTCATCCGACCAAGTGTCACACCTTGGGGCGCTCCTGTCTTATTCGTGAGAAAGAAAGATGGTTCCCTAAGGATGTGTATCGATTATCGCCAGTTGAACAAGGTCACCATCAAGAATAAGTATCCCTTTCTGAGAATTGATGATCTTTTTGACCAACTTCAGGGTGCCACTTGCTTCTCTTAGATAGATCTCCGATCTGGCTATCATCAGTTGAGAGTAAGAGAAAGTGACAACCCGAAGACACCTTTCAGGACCTGATACGGTCATTATGAGTTCCTTGTTATGTCCTTTGGTTTGACTAACGCTCCTGCAACATTCATGGATCTTATGAATAGAGTAATTAAGCAGTATCTCAACATGTTTGTTATCGTATTTGTCTATGACATATTGATATATTTGAAGAATGAGGAGGACCATGCTAGTCATCTCAGAATAGCCCTCCAAACTCTCAAAGATCGAGAATTATATGCAAAAATTTCTAAGTGTGAATTTTGGTTTGAATCTGTGGCATTCTTAGGCCTCATTGTATCTGGCGAAGGGATTTGAGTTAATACTCAGAAGATTGAAGCAGTGCAGAACTGGCCCAGACCCAAATCTCCAACTAATATAAAGAGTTTCTTGGGGTTGGCTTGTTACTACAAGAGGTTCGTCGAGGGGTTCTTATCTATTTCATCCCCATTGACTAAGTTGACTCAAAAAATAGCTAAGTTTCAATGGTCTGAAGCTTGTGACAAAAGTTTTCAGGAATTGAAAACTCGGTTAACTAGTTCTCCAGTGTTGACCCTACCAGAGGGTACAGAGGGTTTTATCATCTATTGTGATGCGTCCAGAGTTGGACTAGGTTGTGTATTCATGCACAATGGTAAGGTTATAACCTATGCCTCCAGACAACTCAAGATCCACGAGAGGAACTACCCGACTCATGATCTTGAGTTGGCAGCAGTGCTTTTTGCTCTCAAAATATGGCGTCACTATCTCTATGGTGTTCATGTGGATGTGTTTAGAGATCACGAGAGTCTCCGGTATGTTTTTAGTCAGAAGGTGGTTAGAGTTGCTTAAGGATTACGACATGAGTATCCTCTACCACCCAGGTAAGGCTAATGTTGTTGCTGAATCTTTGAGTAGGTTGTCCATGGAAAGTACTGCTAATGTTGGGGAAGGCAAGAAGGAA
>JAGDQO010002354.1:0-114731 GCA_018342035.1 Solanum appendiculatum | reverse complement strand
AGTTCTTAACGGAATCCCACATAAAAGTTTGGCCAAAATTCAATCTGAACCTCCTATCACAACAAATATGTGGACTATAGTACACGTAAAACGGCAAATATGGCCATATTCCACCTCTGAGCCTATTTTGAACTTCAATATGCAGACGTTTGCCCTTCCGGACCAACTCACGCCATTAATAATGTTTTAACGGACCCCCACAAAAACGTTCGGCCAAAAATCCGTCCTGACCTCCTATCACCAAAAAATCCATTGACTATGGTACATGTAAAACGACAAATATGGTCATATTCCCGCTCTGGGCCTATTTTGAACCTCAAAATGCATACGTTTGCCCCTACGAACCAACTCACGCCATTAATAAGGTCTTATCATACCCCCACAAAAATGTTCGGTCAAAAATCCATCCGGACCTCCTATCACCAAAAAATCTGTGGACTATAGTGCTCGTAAAACGACAAAAATGGCCATATTCCAGCTCTAGTCCTAATTTGAACCTCAAATGCAGACTTTTGGCCCCTCCGGAATAATCACGCCATTAATAAGTTCTTAACGGACCCCCACAAAAGAGTTTGGCCAAAAATCCGTCCGGACCTCCTATCACAAAAAATTTGTGGACTATAGTACACGTAAAACGACAAATATGGCCATATTCCCGCTCTGGACCTATTTTGAACCTGAAAATACAGACGTTTTCCCTACCGGACCAACTCACGCAATTAATAAGGTCTAAACGGACCCCCAAAAAAAATTTCGGCTAAAAAACAGTCCGGACCTCCTATCACATAAAATCTGTGGACTAGAGTACACGTAAAACGGCAAATATGGCCATATTCCCGCTCTGAACCTATTTTGTACCTCAAAATGAAGACGTTTTCCCCTCTGGACCAATTCACGCTATTAATACAGTCTTAACGGATTCCCTCAAAAAACTTCGGCTAAAAATCCGTGCAGACCTCCTATCACCAAAGTCTGTGAACTATAATACACGTAAAACGGGAAATATGGCCATATTTCTGCTCTGGGCCTATTTTGAACTTTAAATTGAAGAAGTTAGCCTCTCCGGACCAAAAGTTTAAGCCAAAAATCCGTAATGACCTCCTATCACAAAAAAATCTGTGGATTATAATACACGTAAAAAGGCAAATATGGCCGTATTCCCGCTCTGGGCCTATTTTGAACATCAAAATGCAGACGTTTGCCCCTCCGGACCAACTCACGCCATTAATAATGTCTAAATGGACCCCACAAAAAATTTCTGCAAAAAATCCGTCCTGACCTCCTATCACCAAAAAATCCATTGACTATGGTACATGTAAAACGACAAATATGGTCATATTCCCGCTCTGGGCCTATTTTGAACCTCAAAATGCATACGTTTGCCCCTACGAACCAACTCACGCCATTAATAAGGTCTTATCATACCCCCACAAAAATGTTCGGTCAAAAATCCATCCGGACCTCCTATCACCAAAAAATCTGTGGACTATAGTGCTCGTAAAACGACAAATATGGCCATATTCCAGCTCTAGTCCTAATTTGAACCTCAAAATGCAGACATTTGCCCCTCCGGAATAACTCACGCCATTAATAAGTTCTTAACGGACCCCCACAAAAGAGTTTGGCCAAAAATCCGTCCGGACCTCCTATCACAAAAATTTTGTGGACTATAGTACATGTAAAACGACAAATATGGCCATATTCCCGCTCTGGACCTATTTTGAACCTGAAAATACAGACGTTTTCCCTACCGGACCAACTCACGCAATTAATAAGGTCTAAACGGACCCCCAAAAAAAATTTCGGCTAAAAAACAGTCCGGACCTCCTATCACATAAAATCTGTGGACTAGAGTACACGTAAAACGGCAAATATGGCCATATTCCCGCTCTGAACCTATTTTGTACCTCAAAATGAAGACGTTTGCCCCTCTGGACCAATTCACGCTATTAATACAGTCTTAACGGATTCCCTCAAAAAACTTCGGCTAAAAATCCGTGCAGACCTCCTATCACCAAAGTCTGTGAACTATAATACACGTAAAACGGGAAATATGGCCATATTTCTGCTCTGGGCCTATTTTGAACTTTAAATTGAAGAAGTTAGCCTCTCCGGACCAAAAGTTTAAGCCAAAAATCCGTAATGACCTCCTATCACAAAAAAATCTGTGGATTATAATACACGTAAAAAGGCAAATATGGCCGTATTCCCGCTCTGGGCCTATTTTGAACATCAAAATGCAGACGTTTGCCCCTCCGGACCAACTCACGCCATTAATAATGTCTAAATGGACCCCACAAAAAATTTCTGCAAAAAATCCGTCCTGACCTCCTATCACCAAAAATCTGTGGACTAAAGTACACGTAAAACGGCAAATATGGCCATATTCCTGCTCTGGGCCTATTTTGAACCTCAAAATCCTGACGTTTGCCCCTCTTGACCTACTCACGCCATAAATAAGGTCTTAATGGACCCCTACAAAAAATATCAGCCAAAAATCCATCCAGACCTCCTTTCACAAAAAATCCGTGGACTATAGTACACGTAAAACGACAGATATGGCCATATTCTCGCTCTAGGACTATTTTGAACCTCATAATGCACACTTTTTCCCCTCCAAACAAACTCACACCATTCATAAGGTCTTGGCGGACCCCCACAAAAAATTTGGCAAAAAATCCGTCCGAATCTCCTATCTACCAAAATCCATGGACTATTGTACACGAAAAACGGCAAATATTGCCATATTCCAGCTCTGGGCCTATTTTGAACCTCAAAATGCAGACATTTTCCCCTCTGGAAAACTCACGCCATTAATAAAGTCCTAATGGACCCCCAAAATTTTTTTTTAACAAAACATCCGTCCGAACCTCCTATCACCAAAAATCCGTCGATTATTGTACACTTAAAACGGCTTATATGGCCATATTCCCGCTCTGGGCCTATTTTGAACCTCAAAATAAAGACGTTTGCCCCTCCGAACAAACTCACACCATTAATAAGGTCTTGAAGGACCCCTGCAAAAAAGTTCGGCCAAAAATCTGTCCGGACCTCCTATAACCAAAATTCCGTGGACTATAGTACACGTAAAACTGCAAATATGGCCATATTCCCACTCTGGGCCTATTTTGAACCTCAAAATGTAAACGTTTGCCCTTCTTAACCAACTCACGCCATTAATAAGGTCATAACGGACCCCAATAAAAATTTTGGCCAAAAATTCATACGGACCTCCGATCACAAAAAATCCGTGGAATATAGTATCCGTAAAACGGCAAGTATGGCCATATTCCTGCTTTGGACCTATTTTGAACCTCAAAATGTAGACGTTTCCCCCTCCGGACCAACTCACGCCATTAATAATTTCTTAATGGACCCCCACAAAAAATTTCAGTCAAAAATCCATTGAGTATAGTACACGTAAAACGGCAAATATGGCAATATTCCCTCTCTAGGCCTATTTTGAACCTCAAAATACAGACGTTTGCCCCTCCGGACCAACTCACGCCATTAATAAAGTTTTAACGGACCCCCAAAAAACATTTCGGCAAAAAATCCGTCTGGACCTCCTATCACAAAAAATCTGTGGACTATAGTACACGTAAAACGGCAAATAAGGTCATATTCCCGCTCTGGGCCTATTTTGAACCACAAAATACAAACGTTTGCACCTCTGGACCAACTCACGCCTTTCATAAGGTTTTAACGGACCCCCAAAAAAATTTTCATACAAATATCTGTCCGGGCCTCTTATCACCAAAAAATTGTGGACTATATTACATGTAAAACGGCAAATATGGCCATATTCCCGCTCTAGGCCTATTTTGAACCTTAAAATGCAAACGTTTGTCCCTCCGAATCAACTCACGCCATTAATAAGGTCTTAACGGACTCCCATAAAATAATTTGGTAAAACATCCGTGGAATATCGTACACGTAAAACGACAAATATGGCCATATTCCCGCTCTAGGCCTTTGTTTAACCTCAAAATGCGGACATTTGCCCTTATGGACCAACTCATGCCATTAATAAGGTCTTAACGGACCCCCACAAAAACTTTCTGCCAAAAATCCGTACGAACCTCCTATCAAGAAAAATCTGTGGACTATAATACGCGTAATACAGCAAATATGGTCATATTTCCGCTCTTGCCTATTTTTAACCTCAAAAGGCAGACGTTTGCCCCTCCGGAACAACTCACGCCATTAACAAGGTATTAACAGACCCCCAGAAAAAATTTCGGCAAAAAATTCATCCGGAGCATCTATCACCAAAAATCTTTTAACTATAGTACACGCAAAAATGACAGATATGACCATATTCCCGCTGTGGGCCTATTTTGAAAATCAAAATGCAGATATTTGCCCCTCTGGACCAACTCACGCCATTAATAAGGTTTTAACGGACCCCCACAAAATATTTCAGCCAAAAATCCGTTTGAACCTCCTATCACTAAAAATCCGTGGACTATAGTACACGTAAAACGGTAAATATGGCCATATTCCCGCTCTAGGCCTATTTTGAACCTTAAAATGCTGAGGTTTGCCCCACCGGACCATCACACGCCATTAATAAGGTCTTAAAGGACCTCCACAAAAAATTTCAGCAAGAAATCCATCTGGACCTACTATCACCAAAAATCCGTGGACATAGTACACGTAAAACTGCAAATATGGCCATTTTCCCGCTCTGGGTCTATTTTGTACCTCAAAATGAAGACGTTTGCCCCCTCTGGACCAATTCACGCTATTAATACGGTCTTAACGGATACCCACAAAAAAACTTCATCCAAAAATCCGTCCGAACTTCCTATCACTAAAGTATGTGAACTATAGTACACATAAAACGACAAATATGGCCATATTTTCGCTCTGGGCCTATTTTGAAACTTTAAATGAAGAAGTTAGCCCCTCCGGACCAACTCACGCCATTAATGAGGTCTTAACGGACCCCCACGAAATTTTTGGACAAATAATCGTCCGGAGCTCCTATCACAAAAAATTAGTGGACTTTAGTACACGTAAGACGGCAAATATGGCCATATTCCTGCTCTGGGCCTATTTTGAACCTCAAAATGTAGACATTTATCCATTCCGGACTAACTCACGCCATTAATAAGGTCTTAACAGACCCCCACAAAAAATTTGACAAAAAAATACGTCCGGACCTCCTATCACAAAAAATCTTTGGACGAGAGTACACGTAAAACGGCAAATATGGTCATATTCCCGCTCTGGGCCTATTTTGAACCCCAAAATGCGGACGTTTGCCCCTCCGGACCAACTCACGCCATTAATAAGATCTTAACGGACCCCAATAAAAACATTTCGAACAAAAATCAGTCCGGACCTCCTATCACAAAAAATTCGTGGACTATAATACACGTAAAACGGCAAATATGACAATATTCCCGATCTGGGCCTTATTTGAACCTCAAAATGCAGACGTCTGTCCCTCCAGACCAACTCACGTCATTAATAGGGTCATAACAGACCCCACAATAAATTTAGGCCAAAAATATGTCCGGTCCTCCTATCACCAGAAATCCATGGACTATAGTACATGTAAAAAGGCAAATATGGACATATTCCTGTGCTAGCCCTATTTTAAACCTCACAAAGCAGACGTTTGCCCGTTCGGACCAACTCACGCCATTTATAATGTCTTAACGAACCTCCACAAAAAATTTCGGCCCAAAATGCGTCCGGACCTCCTATCACAAAAAAATTGTGAACTATAGTAACACGGCAAATATGGCAATATTCCCGCTCTTGGCCTATTTTGAAACTCAAAATGCAGACGTTTGCCCCTCCGAACAAACTCACGCCATAAATAAGGTCATAACGGACACCTACAAAAATATTCGGCAAAAAATCAGTCCGCACCTCTAATCACCAAAAATCCATGGACTATAGTACACGTAAAACGGCAAATATAGCCTTATTCCCGCTCTGGGCCTATTTTGAACCACACAATGCAGACGTTTGCCCCTTCGGACCAACTCACGCCATTAATAAGGTCTTAACGGACCCGCACAAAAAATTTCAGCAAAAAATCCGTCCGAACCTCTTATCCACAAATATCCGTGGACTATATAATACATGTAATATGACAAATATGTCTATAAACCCGCTCTGGGCCTATTTTTAACCTCTAAATGCAGACGTTTACCCCTCCGAACAAACTCACGCCTTTAATAAGGTCTTTACGGACCCCCAAATAAAATTTCGGCTAAAAATCAATCCGAACGTTCTATCACAAAAAATCCGTGGACTATAGTACATGTAAAACAACAAATATGACCATATTCCCGCTCTGGGCCTATTTTTAATCTCAAAATGCAGACGTTTGCCCCTCCAGACCAACTCACGCCATTAATAAGATCTTAAGGGACCCCAAAAAAAAATTTCGACCAAAAATCCATGGACTATAGTACGCGTAAAACGGCAAATATAGTAATATTTCCGCTCTAGTCCTATTTTGAACCTCAAAATGCCGACGTTTGACCTTCCGTACCAACTCACGCCATTAATAAGGTCTTAACGGACCCCCACAAAAAGTTTCGGCCAAAAATCCGTCCGGACCTCCTATCACAAAAAATCTGTGGACTATAGTACACGTAAAACGATAAATATGGTCATATTCCCACTCTGGGTCTATTTTGAACCTAAAAATGAAGACGTTTGCCCCTCCAGACCAACTCACGCCATTAATAAAGTCTAAACGGACCCAAAATTATTTTTTTTGCAAAAAATCCGTCCAGACCTCCAGTCACAAAAAATCTGTGGACTATAGTACACGTAAAACGATAAATATGGCCATATTCCCGCTCTGTGACTATTTTGAACCTCAAAATCCTGACGTTTGCCCCTCCGAACCTACTCGCGCCATAAATAAGGTCTTAATGGACCCCCACAAAAAATTTCGGCCAAATATCCATCCGGACCTCCTATCACAAAAAATCCGTGGACTATAGTACACGTAAAACGGCAGATATGGCCATATTCTCGCTCTAGGCCTATTTTGAACCTCATAATGCACACTTTTTCCCCTCCGAACAAACTCACACCATTAATATGGTCTTGACGGACCCCCACAAAAAATTTAGCAAAAAATCCATCCGGATCTCCTATCTACAAAAATCCATGGACTATTGTACACGAAAAACGGCAAATATCACCATATTCCAGCTCTGGGCATATTTTGAACCTCAAAATGCAGACATTTGCCCCTCTGGAAAAACTCACGCCATTAATAAGATCCTAAAGGACCCCCAAAAAACTTTTTAGCAAAAAATCCGTTCGAACCTCCTATCACCAAAAATCCGTGGACTATAGTACACGTAAAACGGCAAGTATGGCCATATTCCCGCTCTGGACCTATTTTGAACCTCAAAATGTAGACGTTTGCCCCTCCGGACCAACTCACGCCATTAATAATTTCTTAATGGACCCCAACAAAAAATTTAAGTAAAAAATCCGTCCGGACCTCCTACAACCAAAAATCTGTTGACTATAGTACACGTAAAACGACAAATATGACAATATTCCCGCTCTAGGCCTATTTTGAACCTTAAAATGCAGACGTTTGCCCTTCTGGACCAACTCACGCCATTAGTAAGGTCTTAACAGACCCCCACAAAAACTTTCGGCCAAAAATATGTCCGGACCTCCTATCACAAAACATCCGTGGACTATTAGTACAAGTAAAACGGCAAATATGGTCATATTTCCAATTCTAGGCCTATTTCGAAACTCAAAATGCAGACGTTTGCCTCTCCGGACAAACTCATGCCATTAATAAGGTTTTAACGGACCCTCACAAAAAATTTCAGCAAAAAATCCATTAAATATAATACACGTAAAACGGCAAATATGACCATATTCCCGCTCTGGGCCTGTTTTGAATCTCAAAATACAGACGTTTGCCCCTCCGGACCAACTCATGCCATTAATAAGGTTTTAACGGACCCCCACAAAAACTTTCGACCAAAATTCCGTCCGGACCTTCAATCACCCAAAATCTGTGGACTATAGAATACGTAAAACGGCATATATGGCCATGTTCCCGCTCTGGGCCTATTTTGAACCTCAAAATGCACACGTTATCCCCTCATGACAAACTCACTCAATTAATAAGGTCTTAACGGACCCCCACAAAAACTTTATGCCAAAAATCCGTCCGGACCTCCAATCACCAAAAATCTGTGGACTATAGTACACGTAAAACGGCAAATATGGCCATATTCCCACTCTTGGCCTATTTTGAACCTCAAAATGCAGACGTTTGCCCCTCTGGACTAACTCACGCCATTAATAAGGTCTTAACAGATCCCCACAAAAATTTTCTACAAAAAATCAGTCCGCATCTCCTATCATAAAAAATTTATGGACTATAGTACACCTAAAACGACTAATATGGCCATATTCCCGCTCTAGGCTATTTTGAACCTCAAAATCCTTATGTTTGCCCCTCTAGACCCACTCACACCATTAATAAGGTCTTAACGGACCACCACAAAAAATATCGACAAAAATCTGTCCAAACCTCCTATTACCTTAATCTATGGACTATAGTACACGTAAAATGGCAAATATGGCCATATTCCCGCTCTAGGCCTATTTTGAACCTCAAAATGCAGACGTTTGATGCTCTAGACCAACTCACGCCATTAAAAAGGTCTCAACGGACCCCCACAAAAAAATTTTTGACAAAAAATCCGTCTATACCTCCTATTACAAAATTTCCGAGGACTTTAGTACACGTAAAATGGCAAATATAGCCATATTCCCACTCTGGGCCTATTTTGAACCTCAAAATGCAGACATTTCCCCTCCAAACCAACTCACGCCATTAATAAGGTCTTAACGGACACCCAATAAAAATTTTGGCCAAAATTTCGTCCGAAATTCCTAACACAAAAAATTTGTGGACTATAGTACATGTAAAACGGCAAATATGGCCATATTCCACCTCTGAGCCTATTTTGAACTTCAAAATGCACACGTTTGACCTTCTGGACAAACTCACGCCATTAATAAGATTTTATCGGACCCACACAAAAACTTTCGGCCAAAAATCCGTCCGGACCTCCTATCACCAAAAAATCCATGGACTATAGTACACGTAAAACGACAAATATGGCTATATTCCAGCTCTCGGCCTATTTTGAACCTCAAAATGCAGACGTTTGCCATTACGGACCAAATCACGCCATTAATAATGTCTTAACATACCCCCACAAAAACTTTCGGCCAAAAATCCATCCGAAACTCCTATCACCAAAAAATCTCTGGACTAGAGTACACGTAAAACGGCAAATATGGCCATATTCCCGCTCTTGGCCTATTTTGTACCTCAAATTGCAAACGTTTGCCCCTCCAGAATAACTCACGCCATTAATAAGGTCTTAACGGACGCACACAAAAAACTTCGGCCAAAAATCCATCCGGACCTCCTATTACCAAAGTCCGTGGACTATAGTACACGTAAAACAACAAATATGGCCATATTCCCGCTCTAGGCCTATTTTGAACCTTAAAATGAAGACGTTAGACCCTCCTGAACAACTCACGCCATTAATAGGTCTTAACGGACATCCACAAAACTTTTTGACAAATATTCGTCCGGACCTCTAATCACAAAATATCCGTGGACTTTAGTACACGTAAGACGGCAAATATGGCCATATTCTCGCTCTGGGCCTATTTTGAACCTCAAAATGTAGACATTTATCCCCTCTGGACCAACTCACGTCATTAATAAGGTCTTAACAGACCCACACAAAAACTTCTACTAAAAAATACGTCCAGACCTCCTATCACAAAAAATCTGTGGACTAGAGTACACGTAAAACGGCAAATATGGCTATATTCCCGCTCTGGGCCTATTTTGAACCTGAAAATGCGGACATTTGCCACTCCGGACCAACTCACGCCATAAATAAGATCTTAACGGACCCCAAAAAAAAATTTCGAACAAAAATCAATACGGACCTCCTATCACAAAAAATCAGTGGACTATAGTACACGTTAAACGGTATATATGGCAATATTCCCGCTCTGGGCCTTATTTGAACTTCAAAATGCAGATGTTTGACCCTCCAGACCAACTCACGTCATTAATAAGGTCATAGCGGACCCCCAGAATAAATTTTGGCAAAAAATCCATCCGGTCCTCCTATCAAGAGAAATCCATGGACTATAGTACACATAAAACGACAAATATGAACATATTCCCGTTCTGGGCCTATTTTGAACCCCACAATGCAGACGCTTGCCCGTTCGGACCAACTCACGCCATTTATAAGGTCTTAATGGACACCCACAAAAAATTTCAGCCCAAAATGCGTCCGGACCTTCAATCACAAAAAATCTGTGAACTATAGTACACGTAAAACGGCAAATATGGTCATATTCCCGTTCTTGGCCTATTTTTAAACTCAAAATGCAGACGTTTGCCCCTCCGGACCAACTCACACCATAAATAAGGTCATAACGGACCCCCATAAAAAGTTTCAGCCAAAAATCAGTCCGCACCTCTTATCACAAAAAATCTGTGGACTATAGTACACGTAAAACGGCAAATATAGCCTTATTCCCGCTCTAGGCCTAGTTTGAACAACATAATGCAAACGTTTGCCCCTCCGGACCAACTCACTTCATTAATAAGGTCTTAACGGACCCACACAAAAAAGTTCAGCCAAAAATCCGTCCAGACCTCTTATCCCCAAATATCTGTGGACTATAGTACACGTAAAACGGCAAATATGGCCATATTCCCGCTCTGAGCCTATTTTGAACCACACACTGCATACATTTACCACTCCAAATCAACTCACGACATTAATAAGGTATTAACGGACCCCCACAAAATATTTCGGCCAAAAATCCGTCCTGACCTCCTATCACAAAAAATCCGTGGACTATAGTACACATAAAAGGGCATATATGGCCATATTCTAGCTCTAGGCCTATTTTGATCCTCAAAATGTGCACGTTTTCCCCTCCGAACAAACTCACTCCATTAATAAGGTCTTAATGGACCCCCACAAAAGATATCAGCAAAAAATCCATCCGGACCTCTTATCAACAAAAATCTGTGGACTATAGTACACGTAAAACGACAAATATGGCCATAATCCCGCTCTGGCCATATTTTGATCCTCAAAATGCAGAAGTTTGCTCCTCCGGACAAACTCACACCATTAATAGGATCTTGACGGACCCCCACAAAAAATTTGGCAAAAAATCCGTCCGGATCTCCTATCAACAAAAATCCATGGACTATTGTACACGAAAAACGGCAAATATGGCCATATTCCCGCTCTTGCCTATTTTGAACCTCAAAATGCAGACATTTGCCCCTCTGGAAAAACTCACGCCATTAATAAGGTCCTAATGGACCCCCAAAAAATTTTTTAGCCAAAAATCCGTCCAGACCTCCTATCACCAAAAATCCGTGGACTATAGTACACATAAAATGGCAAATATGGCCATATTCCTGCTCTAGGCCTATTTTGAACATCAAAATGTGGATGTTTGCCCCTCCGGACCATCTCAGGTCATTAATAAGGTCTTAACGGACCCCCAAAAAATATTTCGGCCAGAAATCCATCCGGACCTCTTATTACCAAAAATATGTGGACTATAGTACACTTAAAACGGCATACATGGCCATATTCCCTCTCTAGGCCTATTTTGAACCTCAAAATAAAGACGTTTGCCCCTCCGGAAAAAACTCATGCCATTAATAAGGTCTTAAAGGACCCCCACAAAAAATTTCGACAAAAAATCTGTCTGAATCTCATATCACCTAAATTATGTGGACTATAGTACACGTAAAACGGCAAATATGGCCATATTTCCATTCTGGGCCTATTTTGAACCTCAAAATGCAGACGTTTGCCCCTCCAAACCAACTAACGCCATTAATAAGGTATTAACGGATCCCAACAAAAAATTTGGCCAAAAATCCATCCGGACCTCCGATCACCGAAAATCTGTGGACTATATTACACGTAAAACGGCAAATATAGCCATATTCACGCACTGAGCCTATTTTGAACCTCAAAATGCAGACGTTTACCCCTCCGAACCAACTCACGCCATTAATAAGGTCTTAACGAACCCCCACAAAAAATTTTGGCCAAAAATCAATCCGGACCTCTGATCACCAAAAATCCGTGGACTATAGTACACGTAAAACGGCAAGTATGGCCATATTTCCGCTCTGGGCCTATTTTGAACCTCAAAATGTAGACGTTTGACCCTCCGGACCAACTCATGCCATTAATAATTTCTTAATGGACCCCCCAAAAAATTTTGGTCAAAAATCCGTCCGGACCTCCTATCACCAAAAATCCGTTGACTATAGTCCACGTAAAACGACATATATGGCCATATTCCCGGTCTAGCCCTATTTTGAACCTCAAAATGCAGACGTTTGCCACTCCGGACCAACTCACGCCATTAATAAGGTCTTAACGGACCACCAAAAAACATTTCGGCAAAAAATCCGTCCGGACCTCTTATCACAAATAATCTGTGGACTATAGTACACGCAAAACGGTACATATGGTCATATTCACGCTCTGGGCCTATTTAGAAATTCAAAATACAGACGTCTGCCCTTTCGGACCAACTCACACCTTTAATAAGGTTTTAACAGACCCTGATAAAAATTTTGGTCAAAATATCCGTTCGGACCTCTTATCACCATAAATTCGTGGACTATAGTACACGTAAAACGGCAAATATGGCCATATTCCCGTTCTGGGCCTATTTTGAACCTCAAAATGCAGACGTTTGCCCCTCCGGACAAACTCATGCCATTAATAAGGTCTTAACGGATCCCCACAAAAAATTTTGGAAAAAAATCCGTGGTCTATAGTACACGTAAAACGACAAATATGGCCATATTCCTGCTCTGGGCCTATTTTGAACCAAACAATGCAGACGTTTGCCCCTCCGGATCAACTCACGCCATTAATAAGGTCATAACAGACCCCCACAAAAAATTTTGGCGAAAAATCTGTAAGGACTTCCTATCACAAAAAATACGTAGACTATCGTACACGTAAAATGGCAAATATGGCCATATTCCCGCTCTGAGACTTTTTTTAACCTCAAAATGAAGACGTTTGTCCCTCCAAACCAACTCATGCCATTAATAAGGTCTAAACGGACCCCCACTAAAACTTTCGGCCCAAAATCCGTCCGAACCTCCTATTACCAAAAATCTATGGACTATAGTACACGTAAAACGAAAAATATGGTCATATTCTCGCTCTGGGCCTATTTTGAACCTCAAAATGCAGTCGTTTGCCTCTCTGGAACAACTCACGCCATTCATAAGGTCTTAACGTATGCCCACAAAAACTTTCAGACAAAAATCCGTCCGGACCTCCTTTCACCAAATATTCGTGGACTATAGTACACGTAAAAAATCAAGTATGGCCATATTTCCGCTCTTGGCCTATTTTGACTCTCAAAATTCAGAGGTTTGCCCCACCGGACCAACACACGCCATTAATAAGGTCTTAATGGACACCCATAAAAAATTTCAGCCAAAAATCTGTTCGGACCGACTATCTCCAAAAATCCGTGGACTATAGTATACGTAAAATGGCAAATATGACCATATTCCCGCTCTAGGCCTATTTTGAACCTCAAAATGCAGGCGTTTGCCCCTCCGGATCAACTCACGTCATTAATAAAGTGTTAACGGACCGTCACAAAAACTTTTGGCAAAAAATCCGTTCGAACCTCTTATCACCAAAAATCAGTGGACTATAGTACACGAAAAACAGCAAATATGACCATATTCCCGCTCTGGGCCTATTTGGAACCACACAATGCATACCATTGCCACTCCGAATCAACTCACGACATTAATAAGGTCTTAATGGAACTCCACAATAAATTTCGGCCAAAAATCCGTCTTGACCTCCTATCACAAAAAATCTGTGGACTATAGTACACATAAAAAGACAGATATGGTCATATTCTCGCTCTAGGCCAATTTTGATCCTCAAAATGCACACGTTTTACCCTCTGAAAAAACTCACTCCATTAATAAGGTCTTAACGGACCCCCACATAAGATTTCAGCAAAAAATCCATCCGGACCTTTTATCACAGAAAAACTGTGGACTATAGTACACGTAAAACGACAAATATGGCAATAACCCGGTATGCGCCTATTTTGATCCACAAAATGCAGAAGTTTGCCCTTCCCGACAAACTCACACCATTAATAAGGTCTTGACGGACCCCCACAAAAAATTTGGCAAAAAATCCATCAGGATCTCCTATCAACAAAAATCCATGGACTATTGTACATGAAAAATGGCAAATATGGCCATATTCCCGCTCTGGACTTATTTTGAACCTCAAAATGCAGACATTTGCCCCTCTGGAAAAACTCACGCCATTAATAAGGTCCTAATGGACCCCCCACAAAAAATTTTAGCCAAAAATCTGTCCGTACCTCATATCACCAAAAGTCTGTGGACTATAGTACACGTAAAATGGAAAATATGGCCATATTCCTTCTCTGGGCCTATTTTGAACATCAAAATGCGGACTTTGCCCCTTCGGACCATCTCAGGTCATTAATATGGTCTTAAAGTACTCCCAAAAAAAATTTCGGCCCAAAATCCATTCGAATCTCTTATCACCAAAAATACGTGGAATATAGTACACTTAAAACGACATATATGACCATATTCCCGCTCTGGGCCTATTTTGAACCTCAAAATAAAGACGTTTGCCCCTCCAGACAAACTCACGCCATTAAGGTCTTAAAGGACCCCCAAAAAAAATTTGGCCAAAAATCCATTCGGACCTATGATCACAAAAAATCTGTGGACTATAGTACACGTAAAACGGCAAATATAGCCATATTCACGCACTGAGCCTATTTTGAGCCTCAAAATGAAGACGTTTGCCCCTCCGAACCAACTCACGCCATTAATAAGGTCTTAACGAACCCCCACAAAGAGTTTTGGCCAAAAATCCATCCAGACCTCTGATCACCAAAAATCCGTGGACTATAGAATACGTAAAACGGCAAGTATGCCCATATTTCCGCTCTGGGCATATTTTGAACCTCAAAATGTAGACGTTTGCCCCTCCGGACCAACTCACGCCATTAATAATTTCTTAATAGGCCCCCCATAAAAATTTCAGTCAAAAATCTGTCCGGACCTCCTATCACCAAAAATCCGTTGACTATAGTACACCTAAAACGGCAAATATGGCCATATTCCCGGTCTAAGCCTATTTTGAACCTCAAAATGAAGACGTTTGCCCCTCCGGACAAATTCACGCCATTAATAAGGTCTTAACGGACCCCCAAAAAACCTTTCCGCAAAAAATCCATCCGAATCTCCTATCACAAATAATCTGTGGTCTATAGTACACGTAAAACGGCAAATATGACCATATTCCCGCTCTGGGCCTATTTTGAAACTTAAAATACAAACGTTTGCCCCTCCGGACCAACTCACGCCTTTAATAAGGTTTTAATGGACCCCCACAAAAATTTTCGTCAAAATATCCGTCCGGACCTCTTATCACCGAAAATCCGTGGACTATAGTACACGTAAAACGACAAATATGGCCATATTCCCGCTCTGAGCGTATTTGGAAACTAAAAATGCAGACGTTTACCCTTCCGAACCAACTCACGCCATTAATAAGGTCTAAACGGACCCCACTAAAACTTTCGGAGAAAAATCCGTCCGGACCTCCTATTACCAAAAAATCCGTGGACTATAGTACAAGTAAAACAACAAATATGGCAATATTCTTGCTCTGGGCCTATTTTGAACCTCAAAATGCAGTCGTTTGCCTCTCTGGAACAACTCACGCCATTAATAAGGTCTTAACGGACCCCCACAAAAATATTCGGACAAAAATCCATCCGGACCTCCTATCACCAAATATTCATGGACTATAGTACACGTAAAAAATCAAGTATGGCCGTATTCCCGCTCTTGGCCTATTTTGTACCTCAAAATGCAGAGGTTTGCCCCGCCGGACCAACTCATGCCATTAATAAGGTCTTAGCGGACCCACATAAAATATTTCAGCCAATAATCCGTCCATACCTACTATATCCAAAAATCTATGGACTATAGTACACGTAAAATGGCAAATATGGCCATATTCCTGCTCTAGACCTAGTTTGAACCTCAAAATGCAGGCGTTTGCCTCTCCGAACCAACTCACGTCATTAATAATGTGTTAACGGACCGTCACAAAAACTTTTGGCAAAAAATCCGTTCGGACTTCTTATCACCAAAAATCAGTGGACTATAGTACACGAAAAACAGCAAATATGACCATATTCCCGCTCTGGGCCTATTTTGAACCACACAATGAAGACTTTTGCCACTCCGAATCATCTCACGCCATTAATAAGGTCTTAACGGACCCCCACAAAAAATTTCGACAAAAAATCCGTCCCGACCTCCTATCACCAAAAATCTGTGGACTATAGTACACGTAAAACGACAAATATGGCAATATTCACGCTCTGGGCCTTTTTTGAACTTCAAAATGCAGATGTTTGCCCCTCTGGACCAACTCTCATGCCATAAATAAGGTCTTAACGGACCCCCAAAAAAACTTTCGACAAAAATATGTTCGGACCTCCTATCACAAAACATCTGTGGATTATAGAACACGTAAAACAACAAATATGGTCATATTTCCCGCTCTGGGCCTATTTTGAACCTCAAAAGGCAGACGTTTGCCACTCCGAACCAACTCACTCCATTAATAAGGTCTTAATTGACCCCCACAAAAAGGTTCGTCAAAAATTCCGTCCGGACCTCTTATCACAAAAAATCTGTGGACTATAGTACACGTAAAACGGTAATGATGGCCATATTCCCACTCTGGGCTTATTTTGAAACTCAAAATGCAGTCGTTTGCCCCTACGAACGACCTCACGCCATTAATAAGGTCCAAACGGACCCCCACTAAAACCTTCGGCCAAAAATCTGTCCGGACCTCCTATTACCAAAAACTCCGTGGACTATAGTACACGTAAAATGACAAATATGACCATATTCTCGCTCTGGGCCTCTTTTGAACCTCAAAATGCAGTCGTTTGCCTCTCCAGACCAACTCACGCCATTAATAAGGTCTAAACGGACCCCCACTAAAACTTTCGGCCAAAAATCCGTCCGGACCTCCAATTACAAAAAAGTCCGTGGACTATAGTACACGTAAAATGATAAATATGGCCATATTCTCGCTCTTGGTCTATTTTGAACCTCAAAATGCAGTCGTTTGCCTCTCTAGAACAACTCACGCCATTAATAAGGTCTTAACTGACCCCCACAAAAAATTTTGGCCAAAAATTCATCCGGACCTCCTATCACCAAATATTCGTGGACTATAGTACACGTAAAAAATCAAGTATGGCTATATTTCCGCTCTTGGCCTATTTTGAACCTCAAAAAGCAGAGGTTTACCCCACCGGACCAACTCACGCCATTAATAAGGTCTTAACGGACACCCACAAAAAATTTCAGCAAAAAATTCGTCCGGACCTACTATCTCCAAAAATCCGTGGACTATAATACACGTAAAGCGGCAAATATGACCATATTCCCGCTCTAGACCTATTTTGAACCTCAAAATGCATGCGTTTTTCCCCTCCGGACCAACTCATGTCATTAATAAGGTGTTAACGGACCATCACAAAAACTTTTGGCAAAAACTCTGTTCGTACCTCTTATCACCAAAAATCAGTGGACTATAGTACACGTAAAACAGCAAATATGACCATATTCCCATTCTGGGCCTATTTTGAACCACACAATGCAGACATTTGCCACTCCGAATAAACTCACGCCATTAATAAGGTCTTAACGGACCCCCACAAAAAATTTCGGCAAAAAATCCGTCCAGACCTCCTATCACCAAAAATCCATGGACTATCGTACATGTAAAACAACAAATATGGCAATATTCACGTTCTGGGCCTTTTTTGAACCTCAAAATGCAGACGTTTGCCCCTCTAGACTAACTCACGCCATTAATAAGGTCTTAACGGACCCACAAAAAAACTTTCGGCCAAAAATATGTCCGGACCTCTTATCACAAAACATATGTGGACTATAGTACACGTAAAAAATTAATATGGTCATATTTACAACTCTGGGCCTATTTTGAACCTCAAAGGTAGACCTTTGCCACTCCGGATCAACTCACGTCATTAATAAGGTCTTAACGGACCCCACAAAAAATTTCAGCCAAAAATACGTCCGAACCTCCTATCACCAAAAATTCGTTGACTATTGTACACGTAAAACGACAATGATGGCCATATTCCCGCTCTGGGCCTATTATGAAACTCAAAATGCAGACGTTTACCCTTCTGAACCAACTCACACCATTAATAAGGTCTAAATGGACCCCCACTAAAACTTTCGGCCAAAAATCCGTCCGGACCTTCTATTACCAAAAATTCCGTGGACTATAGTACACGTAAAACGATAAATATGGCCATATTCTCGCTCTGGGCCTATTTTGAACCTCAAAATGCAGTCATTTGCCTCTCCGGAACAACTCACGCCATTAATAAGGTATTAACGGACGCCCACAAAACATTTCAGCCAAAAATCCGTCTGGACCTCCTATCACCAAATATTCGTGGACTATAGTTCACGTAAAAAATCAAGTATGGCCATATTCCCGCTCTTGCCCTATTTTGAACCTATAAATGCAGACGTTTGCCCCTCCGACAAACTCACGCCATTAATAAGGTCTTAACAGACACCCAAAAAAATTTTCTGCCAAAAATCCGTCCGGACCTCCTATCATAAAAAATCAATGGACTATAGCACACCTAAAACTGCAAATATGGCCATATTCCCGCTCTAGGCTATTTTAAACCTCAAAATCTTGACGTTTGCCCCTCTGGACCCACTTACACCATTAATAAGGTCTAAACGGACCCCTACACAAACTTTTGGCAAAAACACCGTCCGAACCTCCTATCACAAAAACTCTGTGGACTATAGTTCATGTAAAACGACAAATATTGCCATATTCACGTCCGAACCTCCTATCACGTTTGCCCCTCTGGACCCCACAAAAAATTTCGATAAAAACTCCGTTCGGACCTCTTATTACAAAAAATCCATGATATTTAGTACACGTAAAACGGCAAATATGGCCATATTCCCGCTTTGGACGTATTTTGAACCTCAAAATGTTGACGTTTGCCCGTCCAGACCTACTCACTCCACTAATTAGGTCTTAACGGATTCCCACAAAATATTTTGGCGAAAAATCCCTCCAGACCTTCGATCACAAAAAATTTGCGGATATTGTACATTTAAAACGGAAAATATGGCCATATTTCAGCTCTTGGCCTATTTTGAACCATAAAATGCAGACGTTTGCTCCTCCGGACCAACTCACGCCATTAATAAGGTCTTAACGGACCCCCACAAAAAATTTCAGCAAAAAATCCGTCCGTACCTCCGATCACCAAAAATCTGTGGACTATAATACACGTAAAATGGCAAATATGGATATATTCCCGCTCTAAGCCTATTTTGATTCTCAAAATGCAAGTGTTTGCCCCTCCGGACTACCTCACACCATTAGTATGGTCTTAACGGAACCCCACAAATAATTTGGGCCAAAAATCAATCCAGACCTCCTATCACCAAAAATCCTTGGACTATAGTACACATAAAACAACAAATATGGCCATATTCCCGCTCTAAGACTATTTTTAACCTCAAAATGAAGACGTTTTCCCCTCCGGACAAATTCACTCCATTAATAAGGTCTTAACGGACCCCCACAGAAACTTTCGGCCAAAAATATGTCCGTACCTCCTATCACAAAACATCCGTAACCTATAGTACATGTAAATCGACAAATATGGTCATATTCCAGCTCTGAGCCTATTTTGAACCTCAAAAGGCAAACGTTTGCCCCTCCGAACCAACTCACGCCATTAATAAGGTCTTAACGGATCCCCACAATAAATTTTGGCAAAAAATCCATACGGACCTCCTATCACCAAAAATTTGTTGACTATAGTAAACGTAAAACGACAAATTTGGCAATATTACTGCTTTGGGCCTATTTTCAACCTCAAAATGCAGACGTTTGCCCCTCCGGACAAACTCACGCCATTAATAAGGTCTTAACGGACCCTCAAAAAAAGGTTCGTCAAAAATTTCATCCGGATCTCCTATCACCAAAAATCCGTGGACTATAGTACACGTAAAACGGAAATGATGGCCATTTTTCCGCTCAGGGCCTATTTTGAAACAAAAAATGCAGATGTTTTCCCCTTCAAACCAACTCACGCCATTAATAAGGTATTAATGGAAAGCCACAATAAATTTCAGCCAAAAATCCGCCCGGACCTCCTGTCACAAAAAATCTGTGGACTATAGTAGACGTAAAATGGAAAATATGTCCATATTCCCGCTCTGGGCCTATTTTGAACCTCAAAATACATAGGTTTGCTCCTCCGGACAAACTCACACCATTAATAAGGTCTTAACGGACTCCCACAAAATATTTCGGCCAAAAATACGTTTGGACCTCCTATTATAAAAATCCTTGGACTATAGTACACGTAAAACGACAAATATGGCCATATTCCCGCTCTAGGCCTAGTTTGAACCTCAAAATGCAGACGTTTGCCCCTCCGGACCAACTCACGCAATAAATAAGGTCTTAACGGACCCCCACAAAACATTTCGGCCAAAAATCCGTCCGGACCTCCTATCACCAAATATTCGTGGACTACACATAAAACGGCAAGTATGACCACATTCCCGCTCTGGGCCTATTTTGAACCTCAAAATGCAGACATTTGCCCCTTTGGACCAACTTACGCCATTGATAGGGTCTTAACGGACCGTCACAAAAAAATTTAGCAAAAATCCATCCGGACCTCCTATTACAAAAAATTTGTGGAATATAATACACGTAAAACAACAAATTTCGCCATATTCCCTCTCTGAGCCTATTTTGTACCTTAAAATGCAGATGTTTGCCCCTTCGGACAAACTCACGCCATTAATAAAGTTTTAACAGACCTTCCCAAAAACTTTCGGCAAAAAATTCGTCCGGACCTTCTATCACCAAAAACTTCGTGGAGTATAGTACACGTAATATGGCAAATATGGCCATATTCCCGCTTTGGGCCTATTTTGAACCTCAAAATGCAGACGTTTTCCCTTACGGACCTTCTCACGCCATTAATAAGGTCTTAACGGACCCCCACAAAACATTTCGACGAAAAATCCGTCCGCACCTCCTATCACCAAATATTCATGGACTACAGTACACGTAAAAAGGCAAGTATGGCCATATTTCTGCTCTTGGCCTATTTTGAACCTCATAATGCAGACGTTTGCCCCTCCGGACCGACTCACGCCATTAATATGGTCTTAACGGACCGCCACAAAAAAATTTGGCAAAAATCCGTCCGGACCTCCTATTACAAAAAATTCGTGAACTACAATACATGTAAAACGACAAATATGGCCATATTCCCGCTCTGGGCCTATTTTGAACCTCAAAATGCAGACGTTTGCCCCTCTGGACCAACTCACGCCATTAATAAGGTCTTAACGGACCCTCACAAAAAATTTTGGCAAAAAATCCGTCCGGACCTTCTATCAAAAAAAATTCGTGGACAAGAGTACACGTAAAACGACAAATATGGTCATATTCCTATTCTAAGCCTATTTTGAACCTCAAAATGCAGACGTTTGCCCCTCCGGACCCACTCACACCATTAATAAGGTCTTAACGGACCCCCAAAAATATTCTGGCCAAAAATCCGTCCGAACCTCCTATCACCAAAAATCCATGGACTATAGTACACGTAAAACGGCAAAATGGCCATATTCCCGCTCTGGCCTATTTTGAACCTAAAAATGTAGACGTTTGCCCCTCTGGACCAACTCACGCCATTAATATGATCTTAACGAACACCCACAAAAATTTTCGGCCAAAAGTCCGTCTTGACCTCCAATCACAGAAAATTGGTGGACTTTAATACACGTAAAACAGCAAATATTCCATATTTTTCACACTGGGCCTATTTTTAACCTCAAAATGTAGACGTTTGCCCCTGCTGACCAATTCACGCCATTAATAAGGTCTTAATAGACCTCCACAAAATAGTTTGGTCAAAAATCCATCTGGACCTCCTATCACAAAAAATTTGTAGATTATAGTACACGAAAATGGTATATATGGACATATTCCCGCTCTAGGCCTATTTTGAACCTCAAAATGAAGACGTTTTCCCTTAGGCGCAACTTATGCCATTAATAAGGTCTTAACAGAATCACACAAAAAATTTCGACTAAAAATCCGTCCGTACCTTCTATCACCAAAAATTCGTGGACTATAGTACATGTGAAACGGCAAATAAAACCATATTCCCTCTCTAGGCCTATTTTGAACCTCAAAATGAAGACATTTGCCCCTCGGGACAAACTCACGCAATTAATTAGGTCTTAACAGATCCCCACAAAACACCTCAGCAAAAAATCCAACTGGACCTCCTATCACGAAAAATTGGTGGACTATAATACACGGAAAACGGCAAATATGACCATAATCCCGCTCTGGCCTATTTTTAACCTAAAAATGCTAATGTTTGCCCCTCGTGACCAACTCACGCCATTAATAAGGTCTTAAGAGACACCCATAAAAACTTTCGGCCAAAACTCTGTCCGGACCTCCTATCACCAAATGGCAAATATGGCCATATTCCCGCTCTGGGCATATTTTGAACTTCAAAATGCAGATGTTTGCCCCTCCAGACCAACCCACTCCATTAAAAAGGTCTTAATGGATCCCCACAAAAAGCTTCGACCAATAATCCTTCCGGACCTCCTATCACCAAAAATCTATGGAAGATAGTACTCGTAAAGCAGCAAATACGATCATATTTCCGCTCTGGGCCTATTTTGAACCTCAAAATACAGATGTTTGCCCCTCCGGACCAAATCATGCCCTTAATAAGGTTTTAACGGACCACCACAAAAAATTTCGGCCAAAAATCCATCCGGACCTCTGATCTAAAAAAATTCATGGACTATAGTACACGGAAAATGGCAAATATGGCAATATTCCTGCTCTAGGCCTATTTTGAAACTCAAAATGCAGATGTTTGCCCCTCGGGACCAACTCACGCCATTAATAACTTCTTAACGGACTCCCAAATAAAATTTCTGCCAAAAATCCATCCAAACCGCCTATCACCAAAAAATTGTTGACTATATTACTCGAAAAACGACAAATATGGCCATATTTCTGCTATGGGCCTATTTTGAACCTCAAAATGCAGACGTTTCCCTCTCGTGACCAACTCACGCCGTTAATAAGGTCTTAAAAGACCCCCACAAAAACTTTCGACCAAAAATCCGTCCGCACCTCCTATCACAAAAAATATGTGTACTATAAGTACACGGAAAATGGAAAATATGGCCATATTCCCGCTCTGGGCCTATTTTGAACCTCAAAATGCAGACGTTTGCCCTTCTGGACCAACTCACGCCATTAATAAGGTCTTAACGGACCCCCAAAAAAATTTCGGCCAAAAATCCATTCGGACCTTTTATCACCAAAAAGTTTTGGATGATAGTACAGGGAAAACGACAAGTATGGCCATATTTCCGCTCTTGGCATATTTTGAACCTCAAAATGCAAACGTTTCCCTCTCGGAACCAACTCACGCCATTAAGAAGGTCTTAATAAACCCCCAAAAAATATTACGACCAAAAATCCATCCAGACCTCCTATCACGAAAAATCTATGGGTAATAGCACACGAAAAATGGCAAATCGGGCTATATTCCCGATCTGGGCCTATTTTGAACCTCAAAATGAGGACGTTTGCCCTCGGGACTAACTCATGCCATTAATAAGGTCTTAACGGAATGCCAAAAAAACTTTCAGCCAAAAAATCCGTCCGGACCTCCTATCACAAAAAATCCGTGGACTATAGTATATGTGAAACGACAAATATGGTCATATTCTCGCTCTAGACATATTTTGAACCTTAAAATGCAGACGCTTATCTCTCGGGACTAACTCACGCCATTAATAAGGTCTAAACGGACCCCCACAAAAAAATTTCAGCCAATAATCCGTACGGACCTCCTATCACCAAAAATCTGTGGACTATAGTACACAAAAAACGGCAATTATGGCCATATTCCCGCTCTTGGCCTATTTTGAACCTCAAAATCCAGACGTTTGCCTCTCGGAACCAACTCACTTCATTAATAAGGTCTTAATGAACTTTCACAAAAAAGTTCGACAAAATATCCATCCGAACCTCCTATCACAAAAAATACGTGGACTATAGTACACGAAAAATGGCAAATATTGCCATATTACCGCTCTGAGCCTATTTTAAAACTAAAAATGCAGACGTTTGTCCCTCGAGACCAACTCACGCCATTAATAAAGTCTTAACAGACCCCCACAAAAAGTTTCAGCCAAAAATCCGTCCGGACCTCTTATCACCAAAAATCTTTGGATTATAATACACGGAAAAAGGGCAAATGTGGCCATATTCCCGCTCTAGGCCTATTTTAAGCCTCAAAATGCAGACGTTTGCCCCTCTGGACCAACCCACACCATTAATAAGGTCTTAACGAACTCCCAAAAAAAATTTCTGCCAAAAACCCGTCCAGACCTCCAATCACCAAAAATTCGTGGACTATAGCACACGTAAAATAGGAAATATTGCCATATTCTAGCTCTCGGCCTATTTTGAACCTCAAAATCCTGACATTTGCCCCTCCAGACCTACTCACGCCATTAATAACGTCTTAACGGACCCCCACAAAAACTTTCTGCCAAAAATCCGTCCGGACCTCCTATCACCAAATATCTGTCGACTATTGTACACGTAAAACGGCAAATATGGACATATTCTCGCTCTAGGACTATTTTGAACCTCAAAATGCAGACGTTTGTACCTCCGAACCAACTCACACCCTTAATAAGGTCTTAAAGGACCCCCACAAAAATATTTGGCCAAAAATCCGTCCGGACCTCCTATCACAAAAAATCTGTGGGCTATAGTACACGTAAAACGGCAAATATGGCCATATTCTCGCTCTGAGCCTATTTTGAACCTCAAAATGCAGACGTTTGCCTCTCCGGATGTAACACCCCAGTTTTTGAAAAGAAGGAAAAATGCAGTTTTAAAATTTTTCTGGTGCTAGTGACGACAGAGGCCATCTACGGACCGCAGGTGGAGTGACGGGCCGTAGATGGCCCTGCCAACTTTATGACTTTTGAGTTTCTGAACCTCGACCTACGGAATAGCAGGACGGTTCGTAGTTCGATTGACGAGCCGTAGATGGGTTCCGTAGATGCCTTCCAGACTTAGCCAAATTTTCAGTCCAAAACGAACTTTCTGAATCGATTGACGGAAGAGCAGGACGGTCCGTCAGTGGATGTACGGACCATAGGTCCTGTCCGTCGATTGACCTCGACAGTTTATTTAAGGGCTTTTTGGACTTTTTCCCTAAGTGTTTATTCCTCATAATAGACGATTTTGCCCCTTAGCCTTGGCCCTATTTATATTTTCTAAGCCCTAATCCCCTCATTTTCCAACTCTCATCTTCCAAATATTCCTTTCTCTAGAAGAACAAGAAGGAGAAGAAGAGAGTTAGGGTTCTGAACCTCGACCTACGGAATAGCAGGACGGTTCGTAGTTCGATTGACGAGCCGTAGATGGGTTCCGTAGATGCCTTCCAGACTTAGCCAAATTTTCAGTCCAAAACGAACTTTCTGAATCGATTGACGGAAGAGCAGGACGGTCCGTCAGTGGATGTACGGACCATAGGTCCTGTCCGTCGATTGACCTCGACAGTTTATTTAAGGGCTTTTTGGACTTTTTCCCTAAGTGTTTATTCCTCATAATAGACGATTTTGCCCCTTAGCCTTGGCCCTATTTATATTTTCTAAGCCCTAATCCCCTCATTTTCCAACTCTCATCTTCCAAATATTCCTTTCTCTAGAAGAACAAGAAGGAGAAGAAGAGAGTTAGGGTTCTGAACCTCGACCTACGGAATAGCAGGACGGTTCGTAGTTCGATTGACGAGCCGTAGATGGGTTCCGTAGATGCCTTCCAGACTTAGCCAAATTTTCAGTCCAAAACGAACTTTCTGAATCGATTGACGGAAGAGCAGGACGGTCCGTCAGTGGATGTACGGACCATAGGTCCTGTCCGTCGATTGACCTCGACAGTTTATTTAAGGGCTTTTTGGACTTTTTCCCTAAGTGTTTATTCCTCATAATAGACGATTTTGCCCCTTAGCCTTGGCCCTATTTATATTTTCTAAGCCCTAATCCCCTCATTTTCCAACTCTCATCTTCCAAATATTCCTTTCTCTAGAAGAACAAGAAGGAGAAGAAGAGAGTTAGGGTTCTCATCAAGGTCACCAATCCCCTTTTATTTCAAGGCATTGGCTTTGAGGTATGATAGTATTTACCATTTGGAGTCTTTCCTCCAATGGGTCTTCTTTTCCTTAAGGTTTTTCAAGGTATAGTCTTGCCCAAGAGAGTTAGGGTTTGACAAATTCTTATGGGTTCTTCATTATGCTTTTCATTGTTGATGTTATGGTTGATAGTGCACGATTTACGTGGTAAAGTAAGCCAGTGCACGGTTTAGCGTGGTTTGCATGCAACTTGATGAATCCCATGAGCTTATGCTAAGTATCCCCCAATTTATGATTATGCTTATGATTGTGGGTTGATTGAGAAAAGATGAATTGCATGAACTCTTTGTGAATTGAGTTAAGGATTATCATGATCAAGCATGAATTTCATGTAAGACTATGAATGATGAAAAGAGGATATTTTATGAAAAGATGCATGATGAATCAAAATCTATGATTTTCCTCTATTATGTGGGTTCCCTCAATTATGACTAAATTGCCTTGATTTATGGCTTTCTAAGTATTTGCTTGCATTGAATTGCATGTTTTGAGGTGAAGCTTATGAACCCATGATTTATGAGTTAAGAGCGTGATGAGCTAAGTAAATATGAAATTTGTGAACTCATGCATGCTTTATGAAATTTATGATATGTTAGTGCGATTGTTGAGTTGTGAAAGGGTTTCTCATGTAATACTCAACCCATGAAGGTGAAAGGTTTTCTCACCCATAATGATTCATAAATTGTTGAAAGGTTTGCTCAACTAAGCTTGAATCTATGATTAAGGAGCTATTCTAATGATGTAAGCTTGGACAAGGTCCATGAAAGATGAAAATCTATAAGCATGATTTTAGCTTGAATTGGTAACCCTAGTTGTACCTTTTCATGTTTGATGATATAATATGTTAATGACTAATCCGTGGGAATTATGCTTAGCACCGAGTGGATATTGAGATGGAAGCCCTCCCGTTAGTAGAGGCCGGGTCTTCTAGTGAAAGCTCTCCCATTAGTAGAGGCCGGGTTTCCTAGATGGAGCTCTCCCGTTAGTCAGGCCGAGTCTCCTAAAGCAATCTCTGTCCCATAACCTATGTGCCACCATAGGGTGATGGTCTATGATAGACACGATCTGAGCAGTTCATGGTATTACCTTGGAAAGTAGGACACCCCTTTTGGGTGTGGGGCAGACACTGGATTCCATGTTGATAGCTCACATGGTCTTATATGTCGGTTAAGGCTATTTCCCACAACTAATGAATTCAAGTGTTCTCATGATGATTTAAAGTAAAGGAAAGACGAATAGCTTGTCTTGGCCATGTTTTATGCTTCATGTTTCTTATGTTCCATCATGTTTTAGCTTGGCCATTTCATGTCATGATTATATGTCATTCTAGCATGATTTATATGCCCTTTATGCATTGCTATCATACTTGGTACTTGATTGTACTAACGCATACTTTTGCCTACGTTGATTCTATTGATGTAGGACTTGGCGCTTCTTCTCATCCCACTCGTGGCTAGTCAGTTCCAGTGAGAGTGAAGACTTGAGGAGGCCTCCTATGTCTGAGGACCTAACCTTGTTACATTTTCATGCTTTTGGATATTGTACTGGGCTGCGTCCCAAACCTTCAATTCTATTCTATTATGTTAGATGGCTTGAGACATAAGTTGTAGACTTTCGCTATTTTTTTATAAAAATGCTCTTTTTAATTCTTTTTCTCTATTATCTTGTATGTTATGTATGATAAAGGCTTGTGTGAGGCCTCTCGGGGTCTTGTACGCCGTGTTACATCTAGGGGCTACCCTGGGTCGTGACACTGGACCAACTCACGCCATTAATAAGGTCTAAATGGACCCCCACAAAAAATTTTGGCCAAAAATCCGTCAGGACCTCCTATCACCAAAAATCCATAGACTATAGTACACGTAAAAAGGAAAATATGGCCATATTCCCGCTCTAAGCCTATTTTGAACCTCAAAATGTAGACTTTTGCCCCTCCGAACTAACTTACTCAATTAATAAGGTCTTAACGGAGCCCCACAAAAAATTTCGGCCAAAAATCCATCCGGACCTCTTATCACCAAAAATCCATAGACTATAGTACACGTAAAATGGCAAATATGGCCATATTCCCGCTCTGGACCTATTTTGAACCTCAAAATGCAGACGTTTGCCCCTCCGGACAAACTCACGCCATTAATAAGGTCTTGACAGACCCCCACAAAATATTTGTCCAAAAATCCGTCCGGACCTCCTATCACCAAAAATCTGTGGACTGTTGTACACGAAAAACGGCAAATAAGGCCATATTCCCGCTCAGGGCCTATTTTGAACCTTAAAATGTAGACGTTTGCCCCTCCGGACCAACTCACGCCATTAATAAGGTCTTAAGGGACCCCCACAAAAAATTTTGGCCAAATATACGTCCGGACCTCTTATCACCAAAAATCTATGGACTATAGTACATGTTAAACAACAAATATGGCCATATTCCAGCTTCGGGCCTATTTTGAACCTCAAAATGCAGCCGTTTTCCCCTCTGGACCAACTCACACCATTAATAATGTATTAACAGACCCCCATAAAAATTTTCAGCAAAAAATTCGTCTGGACCTCCAATCACAAATAATTCATGGACTAGAGTACACGTAAAACAACAAAAATATGGTCATATTCTCGCTCTGGCCTATTTTGAACCTCAAAATGCAAACGTTTCCCCTTCTAGTCAACATCACGCTATTAATAAGGTCTTAACGGACCCTAACAAAAAAAATTCGGCCAAAAATCCATGGACTATAATACACGTAAAACGGAAAATATAGTCATATTCCCATTCTGGGCCTATTTTGAACCTCACAATGCAGACATTTGCCCGTCTGGACCAACTCACGCCATTTATAAGGTCTTAACGGACCCCTAAAAAAATTTTGGCCCAAAATCCGTCCGAACCTCCTATCACAAAAAATTTGTGAACTATAGTACACGTAAAACTGCAAATATGGCCATATTCCCGCTCTGGCCTATTTTGAATCTCAAAATGCAAATGTTTGCCCCTCCGAACCAACTCACGTTATAAATAAGGTCTTAACGGACTCCCACAAAAAAATTCGGCAAAATATCCTTCCAAAGCACCTATCACTAAAAATCTGTGGACTATAGTACACGTAAAACAGCAAATATGGCCATATTCCCGCTCTGGGCCTATTTTGAACCTCAAATTGCAGACGTTTGCCCCTCTGGACCAAGTCATGCCAATAATAAGGTCTTAACGGACTCCCACAAAATATTTCAACATAAAATTTATTCGGATCTCCTGTCACAAAAATTTCGTAGACTATAGTACACGTAAAATGGGAAATATGACCATATTTCCACTATGGGCCTATTTTAAACATCAAAATGCAGACGTTTGACCCTCCGAACCAATTCACACCATTAATAAGGCCTTAACGGACCCCCATAAAAATATTTGGCCAAAAATTCGTCCGAACCTCCGATCACCAAAAATCTGTGGACTATAGTAAACGTAAAACAGCAAATATGGCCATCTTTACGCTATGAGCCTATTTTGAACATCAAAATGCATACTTTGTTCCTCCGGACAAACTTACGCCAATAATAAGGTATTAACGGACTCCCACAAAAAATTTCATCCAAAAATCCATTCGAACCTCCTATCACAAATAATCCATGGACTATAGTACACGTAAAACGGCAAATATGCTCATATTCCCGCTCTAGGCCTATTTTGAACCTCAAAATGCAGACGTTTTCCCCTACGGACAAACTCACGCCAATAATAAGGTCTTAACGGACCCCCACAAAAAATCCATCCAGACCTCTTATCACCAAAAATCTGTTGACAATAGTACACGTAAAATGACAATTATGGAAATATTCCCACTGTGGTACTATTTTGAACCTTAAAATGCAGACGTTTGCCCCTCCGAACCAACTCACGCCATTAATAATGTCTTAATGGACCCCCACGAAAACCTTCGATAAAAAATCGATCCGGACCTCCTATCACAAAAATTCCGTAGACTATAGTACACGTAAAACGGAACATATGGCCATATTTTCTCTGTAGGCCTATTTTGAACCTCAAATGCAGACGTTTGCCCCTTGGAACCAACTAACATCATTAATAAGGTCTTAACAGACCCCCACAAAAACTTTTGGCCAATAATCTATGGACTATAGTACACGAAAAATGGCAAATATGGTCATATTTCCGCTCTGAGCCTATTTTGAACCTCAAAATGCAGACGTTTACCCCTCCAGACCAACTCACGCCATTAATAAGGTATTAACGGACCCCCAAAAAAAATTCATCAAAAATCTGTCTGAACCTCCTATTACAAAAAATATGTGGACTATAGTACACGTAAAACGACAAATATGGCCATATTCCCGCTCTGGGCCTATTTTGAGTCTCAAAATCCAGACGTTTACCCCTCCGGACAAACTCACGCCAAGAATAAGGTTTTAACGTCCCTCATAAAAAATTTCAGCCAAAAATCCGTCCGAACCTCCGATCACCAAAAATCCGTATATATAGTACACGTAAAACGGTAAATATGACCATATTTCCTCTCTAAGCCTATTTTGAACCTCAAAATACAGACGTTAACCCCTCCGGACCAACTCATGCCATTAATAAGGTCCTAATGGACCCCCACAAAAAATTTCGGTAAAAATCCTTTCGGACTTCTTATTACAAAAAATACGTGGACTATAGTACACGTAAAACGGCAAATATGGCCTTATTCCCGCTCTGAGCCTATTTTGAACCTCAAAATGCAGAGGTTTACACCTCCAAACCAACTCACGCCATTAAAAGGTCTTAACGAACTCCCACAAAAACTTTCGGCCAAAAATTCATCCGGACCTACTATCACCAAAAATTCGTGGACTATAGTACACGTAAAACGGCAAATATTGTCATATTCCCACTTTGGGCCTATATTGAAGCTCAAAATGCAGACGTTTACCCTTCCGGACCAACTCACGCCATTATTAAAGTCTTAACGGACTCCCACAAAAAATTTAGGCCAAAAATCCGTCTGGAACTTCAATCACCAAAAAACTGTTGATTATAGTACACGTAAAACGGCAAATATGGCGATATTCCCGCTCTGGGCCTATTTTGATCCACACAATGCAGTCGTTTTCCCCTCCGGGCTAACTCACGCCATTAATAAGGTCTTAACGGACCCCCACAAAAACTTTCGGCCAAAAATTCGTCCAGACCTCTTATCACCAAAAATTCATGGACTATAGTACAAGTAAAATGGCAAATATGGTCATTTTCCCGCTCTAAGCCTATTTTAAACCACAAAATGCAAACGTTTGCTCCTCCGGACCAACTCACGCCTTTAATAAGGCCTTAACGGACCTCCACAAGAAATTCTGCCAAAAACCGTCCGGACCTCCTATCACAAAAAATCTGTTAACTATATTACACGTAAAACGGCAAATATGGCCCTATTCCCGCTCTGGGCCTATTTTGATCCACACAATGTAGACGTTTGCTACTCCAGACCAACTCATGCCATTAATAAGGTCTTAATGGACCCCCAAAAAAAAATTGGCAAAAAATCCGTCCGGACCTCCTATCACCCAAAATTCGTGGACGTACACGTTAAACGACAAATATGGCCATATTCCTACTCTGGCCTTTATTGAACCTCAAAAAGCAGACATTTGCCCCTCCGGACCAACTTACGCCAATAAAAGGTCTTAACGAACCCCCACAAAAATTTTCAGCCAAAATTCCGTCCGGACCTACTATCACCAAAAATTTGTGGACTATGTACACGTAAAACGGTAAATATGGTGATATTCCCGCTCTAGGCCTATATTGAAACTCAAAATGCAGACGTTTTCCCCTCCGGACTAACTCACGCAATTAATAAGTCTTAACAGACCCCCACAAAAAATTTCGACCAAAAATCCATCTGGAACTTCTATCACAAAAAATATGTTGACTATAGTACACGTAAAACGGCAAATATGGTGATATTCCCGCTCTAGGCCTATTTTGATCCACACAATGCAGCCGTTTTCCCCTCCGGACCAACTCACGCCATTAATAAGGTCTTAACGGACCCCCACAAAAACTTTCTGCCAAAAATCTGTCCGGACCTGTTATCACCAAAAATTAGTGGACTATACTACAAGTAAAATGACAAATATGGCCATATTCCCGCTCTAGACCTTTTTTAAACCACAAAATGCAGACGTTTGCCCCTCCGGACCAACTCACGCCTTTAATAAGGCCTTAATGGACCTCCACAAAAAATTTGGCCAAAAACTATCCGGACCTCCTATCACCAAAAATCCGTTAATTATAGTACACGTAAAACAACAAACATGGTCATATTCCCGCTCTGAGCCTATTTTGAACCACACAATGTAGACGTTTGCCCCTCCGGACCAACTCATGCCATTAATAAGGTCTTAACGGACCCCCCAAAAAAAATTTGGCTCAAAATTCGTCCGGACCTCCTATCACCCAAAATCCGTAGACGTACACGTTAAACGGTAAATATGGCCATATTCCCACTCTGGCCTTTATTGAACCTTAAAAAGCAGACGTTTGCCCCTCCGATCCAACTCACGCCATTAAAAGGTCTTAACGAACCCCCACAAAAACTTTCGACCAAATATCCATCCAGACCTACTATCACCAAAAATTTGTGGACTATAGTACACGTAAAATAGCAAATATGGTCATATTGCCGCTCTAGGCCTATATTGAAACTCAAAATGCAAACGTTTGCCCCGGACCAACTCACGCCATTAATAAAGTCTTAACGGACCCCCACAAAAAATTTCGGCCAAAAATTCGTCTGAAACTTCTATCACCAAAAATATGTTGACTATAGTACTCGTAAAACGGCAAATATGGCGATATTCCCGCTCTGGGCCTATTTTGATCCACGCAATGCAGATGTTTTCCCCTCCGGACCAACTCACGCCATTAATAAGGTCTTAACGAACCCCCACAAAAAATTTCGATCAAAAATCCGTCTGGACCTCCTATCACCAAAAATTCATTGACTATAGTACATGTAAAACGGCAAATATGGTCATATTCCCGCTCTGAGCCTATTTTAAACCACACAATGCAGAAGTTTGCTCCTCCGGACCAACACACGCCATAAATAAAGTCTTAACGGACCCCCACAAAAATTTAGGCCAAAAATCCATTCGGACCTCCAATCCCCAGAAATCTGTGGACTATAGTACACGTAAAACGGCAAATATGGTCATATTCCCGCTCTGGGCCTATTTTGAACCACACAATGGAAACGTTTGCCCCTCCGGACCAACTCAGATCATTAATAATGTCTTAAAGGACCTCCCAAAAAATAATTCAGCTAAAAATCCGTCCGGATCTCCTATCACCAAAAATCCGTGGACTATAATACACGTAAAATGGCAAATATGGTCATATTCCCGCTCTGGTCCTTTATTGAACCTCAAAAAGCAGACGTTTGCCCTTCCGGAACAACTCACGCCATTAATAAGGTCTTAACGGACCCCCACAAAAATTTTCGGCCAAAAATCCGTCTGGTCCTCCTAACACCAAAATTTGTGGACTATAATACACGTAAAACGAAAAATATGGCCACATTCCCGCTCTAGGCCTATTTTGAACCACACAATGCAGACGTTTGCCCCTCCGAACTAACTCACGCCATTAATTAGGTCTTAACGGACCCCCCAAAAAAATTTGGCCAAAAATCCGTCCGAACCTCCTATCACCAAAAATCTGTGGAATATAGTACACGTAAAACGACAAATATGGCCATATTCCCGCTCTGGGCCTTTATTGAACCTCAAAAAGCAGACGTTTGCCCTTTCGGACCAACTCACGCCATTAATAAGGTCTTAACGGACACCCACAAAAACTTTTGGCTAAAAATCCGTCCGGATCTCCTATCACCAAAAATTTGTGGACTATAGTACACGTAAAATGGAAAATATGGCCATATTCCCGCTCTAGGCCTATTTTAAACCACAAAATGCAGACGTTTTCCCCTCCGGACCAACTCACGCCTTTAATAAGGTTTTAACGGACCCCCAGAAAAAAATTCGTCCAAATATCTGTCCGGACCTCTTATCACCAAAAATCTGTTGACTATAGTACACGTAAAACGGCAAATATGGTCATATTCCCGCTTTGTGACTATTTTGAACCTCAAAATGCAGACGTTTCCCCCTCCGGACCAACTCACGCCATAAAGAAGGTCTTAACGGACTCCCACAAAAATTTAGCCCAAAAATCCATCCGGACCTCCAATCCCCAAAAATCTGTGGACTATAGTACACGTAAAACGGCAAATATGGTCATATTCCCGCTCTAGGCCTATTTTGAACCACACAATGCAAACGTTTGCCCCTCCGAACCAACTCAGATCATTAATAAGGTCTTAACGGACCCCCCAAAAAAAAATTTGACCAAAAATCCCTCCGGACCTCCTATCACCAAAAATCTGTGGACTATAATACACGTAAAATGGCAAATATGGCCATATTCCCGCTCAGGGTGGAGGAAGATGGATTTTCTAACTTGGTGTGGTCATTATGAGTTTTTGATAATAGCTTTTGATTTGACTAAATCCCCGACCACAATAATGGATTTGATCAATAGAGTATTTAAGCAATATTTTGGCATGTTCGTAATTGTGTTTTTTATGGTATCTTAATTTAATCACGGAGTAAGGATGAGCATGTTGCGAATTTGAGGATTCTGTTACAAATTCATAAGGATTGTGAATTCTATGCTAAGTTGAGAAAGTGTGAGTTTTAGTTGAGGTCAAGTTGATCCTATGAAAACCGTGGCTGTTAAGAATTGTCCTAGGCCTTTGTCCGCTTTAGATACACAGAGTTTCTTGGGTTTGGCCTATTGTTATAGAAGTTTCTCAAATGATTTTCATCTATTTCTTCACCTTTGACTACATTGACTAAAAAGAAGGAGAAAATCTTATGGTCAGAAGCTTGTGAAAAGAGTTTCCAAGAGTTGAATGATAGACTCACTTTAGCTCCTATTTGACGCTACTGGAAGGATAAGATGGTTTGGTGTTATATTTTGATACTTCACATATTGATCTTTGTTGTGTTGTGATGCAACATAGGAAAGTCATCGCATATGATTTAAAGTAATTAAAGGTGCATGATAAGAACTATCCTACTCATAATTTGGAGTTAGCGGCAGTAGTGTTTGCTCTAAAGATTTAGAGACATTAACTATATGGAGTTTATGTATATGTGGTAACTGACTATAAGAGCTTGATGTATGTCTTCACCCAAAAGGATTTGAATATTCACCAAAGAAGATGCCTTGAGTTATTGAAAGATTATGACATGAGTTTCCTCTATCATCTGCGTAAAGAGAATGTGATGGCGGAAGCTCTTAGATAATTATCAATGCGAACTTTTGCTCATATTGAGGATAGAAAGAAAGAGTTAGTTTGTGATGTTTATAGGTTGGCCCGATTTGGTGTTCACTAGGTTGATTCTAATGAAGGTGGTGTAACAATTTAAAATGGTTTTGAATCATCTCTTATATCAGATGAAAGGGCTAAGCATGATCTTTATCCGGTATTAGTTTATTTAAAGAAGTCAGTTTCCAAAAAAGCCATTGAAGCTTTCTCCCAAGGTGGAGATTGTGTCCTTCAATACCAATGTCGCTTATGTGTTCCGAATGTTTATGAGTTGAGAAATTAGATTTTGACTGAAGCTCACAGTTCTAGATATTCTATTCACCAGGGAGCCACCAAGATGTACCACAATTTGCGGGAAGTCTATTGGGTGAATGGGAGGAAGAAGGATATTGCGAAATTTGTAGCTAAATGTCTAAATTGTTAACAAGTGAAAGTTGAGCATCAGAAACTCGGTAGTTTGGCTCAAATCATTAGTATTCTTACTTGGAAGTGGGAAGATTTGAATATGGACTTCATTATAGATTTACCTCGCACTCATTGTTTGTTTGACTCGATTTGGGTCATTGTGGACCGAATGAAGAAATCGGCTCACTTTCTTCCCGTAAAGAATTTTTTTTCGCCAGAAGAGTACGCCAATCTTTATAATCAGGAAATGGCAAGGTTGCATGTAGTTCCCTTGTACATTATCTCTGATCCTGGTACTATGTTTACATCTAAGCATAGGAGGTCATTTCAGAATGGTCTTGGTACTCAAGTGAAACTTAGAACAACTTTTCATCCTCAAATCGATGGGTAAGCCAAGAATAATATTCAAGCTTTATAAGATATATTGAGAGCTTGTGTGATTGATTTCAAGGGAAATTGAATTATCTTTTATATTTGATTGAGTTTTCTTATAATAATAGCTATCATTATAGTATTGGAATTGCTCTATTTAAGGCTCTCTATGGTAGGAGGTGTAGGTCCCCTATAGGTTGGTTTGAAGTTGGTGAGGTCATTTCCATAGGGCCCGAGTTAGTGCATGAGGCTATGGAAAAGGATTTACTCTTTCGTGAGAGTTTGAAATTGGCTCAAAGTTGACAAAAGTCATATGCTGATGTTAATTGAATTATCTTTTGTCTTTGATTGAGTTTTCTTATAATAATAGCTATCATTCTAGTATTGGGATTTCTCTATTTAAGGCTCTCTATGGTAGGAGGTGTAGGTCCCCTATAGGTTGGATTGAAGTTGGTGAGGTCATTTCCATAGGGCCCGAGTTAGTGCATGAGGCTATGGAAAAGGATTTACTCTTTCGTGAGAGTTTGAAATTGGCTCAAAGTTGACAAAAGTCATATGTTGATGTTAGATGAAGAGATCTTGAATTTGGTGTTGAGAATTGGATTTACTTGAAAATTTCATCAATGAAGGGTGTAATGAGATATGTAAAGAAAGGGAAGCTTAGTCCCCAGTATGTGGGCCTATATGAAATTTCAAGGCGTATTGGAAAGGTTGCTTATGAATTGTAGTTACTTAATGATTTGGCATCGGTACATCTAGTATTCCATGTCTCCTTATTGAAAAATTGTGTTGGAGATCCAACGTCCATTATGCCTTTGGAATACTCGTGAGTTAAAGAAAGTCTTTCATATGAAGAGGTTCTGGTAGAGAGTTTCGACCGATAAGTTCGGAATTTGAGAAATAAAGAAGTTGCTTCCATGAATGTTCTATACAAGAATCAATTAGTTGAGGGTGCTTCTTGGGAAGCCAAAGCCCATCTGATGTCCAAGTATCCTCATCTTGTTCCCTCCGCTCCTATTCTTGATTAAGGTATTAGTTCCTCATGGTTCAGTCTTTTATATTCATGCGTTTTAGTCATTCTCATGCTTCCACATGCATGCATGTTCATGGAAAACTTGATTTTAATGTAATTATTTAGCTTGGAGTGATTTCTCCTTGTTTATAAGAATTATGATGAGATTTTCATTATTGTTGGATTGTTCGTTTTTCTCCTACTCTAATTATGGTAGCTTGAGTCCCATTCAAGAACGAATGTTTCCAAGGGAGAGATATAGTAACACCTTAAAAATCAAAACTGAGTTTGGGTTGAAAAGATCAAAAGAAGTTGTAGAAATCCAGTTCTATGAATCGATCTACGTGCCATAGTTATTTCTACAGTGCATAGGATGTCTCTCTACTGTCTCTCTCATAGCTACTGGTATGAATTTTTGAAGATTGTCAAGTCAGTGATGACGAGCTACGATTTAAAAGGATGAGACATCGATAAGACTATGGACCGTAGGTGGTATCCGTATGATGGTTCAACACTTAGAGATTTTAGAGGACAATTGGTCTAAGGTTAAGGACTATGAGTCATAGTCTTTGATATCAGTTGTAGAAGGGTCTCGTGGAATGACTATTGGACATAGGTGATTTTTGAGAATTTAAGGTCTACGGGTGAGATTTACGGACCATAGACATGACGACGGACCGTAGAAAGGTCTCACAGAAGTTGGAATGTTCTTTGGGTTTCTAATGTTTTTTCTACGGTTTACCAGTACTGTCATAACGCAAAGTACCCCCAAAACGTGACATGTCGTACAAGACCCCGAGAGGCCTCATACAAGCCACTTAGCATGCATCATACAAGATAATAGCGATTTAATAGTTCAAAAGACCATTCATTATCAAAAGAGTTTAAGCAATAGCGGAAGTCTACATATAGTCTCAAAAGCCATCTAACATAAGAAATGAAAGAACGTTGAGACTAACCCATACAAAGTCTTCAAAAGAAAATAAATCTAGCTACGTCCTCGAACATATGAGGACTCACCAAATTCTTCAATGATCTTTACTATCACCAACTAGCCACGAGAAGATGGGGATGAGCCGGACCCTACACTTATAAAAAATGTAGGCAAGAGTATGCATTAGGACAAATATGTACCAAGTATGATAACCATGCATAAAAACATTTAAACATGCAAAAAGGGACATTTTCATAATCATGCAATGATCAAGCTAAACCATGAGAAAAGGGTTAGAAAATAATAAGATATGAATCATGATCAATTCAAGCTAAACATCTTTACTTGACTTGAGAAATACCTTAGAAGTCACTTTAGTTCAATGTTTTTGGGAATAGCCTTAACCGACATGTAAGACCATTTGAGCTACCAACACGGAATCCGGTGTCTAACCCACACCGAAAAGAGGTGTCTTACTAGCCAAGGAAAGACCATAAACTTCTAGCTTACGTGGATCCACTAGCTAATGTCTAACTAGATAATCATCCTATGGTGGCACATAGCTTATGGGACAAGAGATTGCTTTGGGAAACCCGACCTCTACTACGGAAAGCTTCCACTAGAAACCCGGCCTCTACTACGGGAGAGCTACCATCTCTATAACCTCTCGATGCTAAGAAAAAATCCCACGGAATAGTCATATATCATAACTCATCTTATTATCCATGAAAAGGTACAACTAGAGTTACCATCCAAGCTTACATCGTTTAGAATAGCTCCTTAATCTTTGATTCAACTTTAGCTGAGAAAACCTTTCAACATGTTATGAATCCTTTATGTGAGAAAAATCCTTTCACATTTCATAGTTTAAGTAATATGTGAGAAATCCTTTCACAACTCAACAACAACATCATTCATGCTTCAATCTCAAAACAATTCATAAATCATCATAATTTTCATCATGGAACATGCATACTTTCATATAACCCATCTTTTGATCATTCACAATTCATCATGAAATCATAGATTTTAGAAATCGTAAATCATGCATGGGTTCATATAAACTTCATAAATCTCATCTTCTTCACAATTCAACCCATCAACAAACCTAATTTCAAAATTGGGGAAATCACATGGGTTCATGGGGATTCATCTTAATTCATGAAATTCAACTCAGTTCATGCTTCATAGCTCATAAAACAATTAGTTAAATTAACATTGAAAAGAACCCATGACATAGAAGAAAAGCCCTAACATCAATGGAGAATTTCTAACTTGTAAAATAGAGAATTTTAGGGACTCTATGGAGGAAAGGATTCCATAGATGAAGATCATCATACCTCAATGCCAAAAATTTAAAATCATTGGAGGATTAGGAGGCTTGATCTTGAAACCTTAGGTTCTTCTTCTTCTTCAAACTTCTAGAGAGAGAAATATTTGGGAGAGGTTTTGAGAGTAATTTGAAAGTGATTAGGGAAAAAAGGTAGATTTTAGGCTTAAGAAGGGTTATATAGTGTTAGGAGTTAAAGGGAACCGACCTAGATTAGTAAATAAGCCGTTGGGTGAAAAGACCAAACGATCCCTAAAACTAATTTCGGAACCACCTCACCAACGACTTGACCTACAGTTGGTAGGGCAACCTACTGCCCGTAGGTGACCAACCATAGGTCATTCTGTCTAAGCCCAAAAATTAAATTAATTTTCTCCCCCCAACCAATAGGACCTACACTCCTTCCCAAACTTGACCTACGGTTGGTAGGTCAACCAACGAATGGTAGGTCAAGTTGTGGGTCACAAAACTTTTCAAAATTCAAAAAATTTTGTTATTTTTGAATCCGGGGTGTTACATTATCTCCCCCTTGGGAACATTCGTCCTCGAATGAGATTCAAAACATCATAAGGAAGGTAAGATCAAGATCTAATAGCCCAACATGCATGCAATCACATAAATGCACATGTCCGAGGAGGAAACATCATCTCCAAGCTAAAGTATGTTCAAAACATAATTTCATAACAGCTTTATGCAACTCATACTCAAATGCACATAATCATAGAGAAATCAATCAAGTTAGCTCATTTTCTCAAAATTTAACTCTTCATGAACATGCATAAACAAGAAATCATGGAAACAACTATGACACATGAAACCAAAAGAATGAACCATGAGGAACTTAGATACCTCAAGCTAGTGTAGAGTCGGTGGGAAAGAGATGAGGATATCGGGACATCATATCAGCCTCGACCTCCCAAGTGGCTCCCTCAACCAATTGATTCCTCCAAAGAACCATCACGGAAGCAACTTCTTTATTTTTTAACTTCCAGACTTGTCGGTCTAAAATCTCAACCGGAATTTCTTCATAGGAAAGATTATCCTTTATGCCAAGACTCTCCAATGGCACTATAGATGCCATATTTCAAACAAACTTCTTCAACAAGGAGACATGGAAAACCGGATGCACCGATGCCAAATCATTAGGCAAGTCAAGATCATAAGCAACCTTACCAAAACGTCTCAAAATTTGATATGAGCCTACATAACGGGAACTAAGCTTCCCTTTCTTTCCAAACCTCAATACACCCTTCATGGGTGAAATTTTAAAGTAAACTCAATCATCAATATTAAATTCTAAATCTCTCCTTCTAACATCGGCATAGGACTTTTGTCGACTTTGAGTCATTTTCAACCTTTCTTTAATAAGCCAAACTTTCTCCATAGCCTCATGTACCAACTCGGGACCTATTAAAGCAACTTCACCAACTTTGAACCAACCTATAGGAGATCTACACCTCTTACCATAAAGAGCCTCAAACGGAGCCATACCAATACTAGAATGGTAGCTATTATTATAAGCAAATTCAATCAAAGGCAAATGATCAACCCAATTACCCTTAAAGTCAATCACACAAGTATTAAACATCTATCAAAGTTTTGATAGTACGTTTCCCTTGCCCATCGGTTTGAGGATGAAAGGTCGTGCTAAGCTTAATGCGAGTACCAAGACCCTTTTGGAAAGACTTCAAAAATTGAGAAGTAAACTGTGCATCACGATCTGAGATAATGAATAAAGGCACTCCATGCAACCTAACCATTTCTCTAAAGCACAACTTATCATAATCCTCCGCCGAATATGAAACCTTGACGGGAATGAAATAGGTTGATTTCGTCATACGATCCACAATAACACAAATCGAATCATATTGTCGCAGGGTGCGTGGTAAACTAACAATAAAGTTCATATTCAAATGTTCCCACTTCCAAGTAGGAATACTAATATTTTGGGACAAACCTCCCGGCTTTTGATGCTCAACTTTCACTTGCTGACAATTAGGACACTTAGCCACAAATTCCGCAATATCCCTCTTCATCCCATTCCACCAATAGACCTCCCGCAAATCACGGTACATCTTGGTAGCTCCCGGGTGAATGGAATATCTAGAACTATGGGCTTTTGACAAAATTTGTTCCCTTAGGCCATCTACATTGGGAAAACATAGATGACCTTGATATCGAAGCACACCATCTCCCCCTTGGGAGAAAGCCTCAACGGACCTCTTGAGCACCGCTTCCTTCAACTCAACCAAATTAGGATATAGATCTTGCTTAGTCTTCACATCGGATACAAAAGACGATTTTGAACCATTGTGAATCATAACACCACCCTAACTAGGATCAATCAACCGAACATCCGATCGGGCCAATCTATGAACACCACGAACCAACTCTTTACCATCCTCAACATGAGAAACACTACCCATGGACAACTGACTAAGAGCATATGTCACCACGTTCGCCTTGACGGGGTGATAGAGGACACTCATGTCATAGTCCTTTAACAACTCAAGTCACCTCCTTTGGCGAAGATTTAGATCTTTTTGCTTGAACACATACTGCAAACTCTTATGGTCGGTAAAAATATCAGCATGCACACCATAAAAATAATGCCTCCAAATCATTAAAGCAAACACAGCCACCACTAACTCTAAGTCATGAGTAGGATAGTTCTTTTCATGAATCTTGAGTTGCCTTGAAGCATAAGCAATGTCTTTTCTGTGCAATAAACAAGAGGAAAAAAAGGGTAACCTTTTACACAAATATTTATAACCTGCTTCGGTTGTAGTAATCTGAATATATTAAATATTTTTGTAATTTATAGTCTCAATATTTCTTTTCAATTCATCCAAAACTTAAAAAGTTTTTTTTGAGACTTACTACAACCCTAATACTATTCCTCCGATAATAACACAATAACTCTTTAAAGCTTACAGTTAATATTTTGTACTATCACATATTCCATGACACCATCCGTATGGTGAACATCTCATTCAAGAAGAAAACTATATTATTATTGTCATGGTCAAAATTATTACAAGCAAGACATGTTTCTTGCTTTACTTTTGTCATACCATAGGTACATAATCAATGACAAATTTGTATTGCCACACAATAATATTATTTTGGTCATAACCACTACCTTTATAGACAAGAATTACTTCTTTCTTTTGCTCTTTTGATAGTTCACAATAAATATATTATAATATTTATGACGTACAAACGTACACGATCATTGACCATTTATGCCAAATAAAATTTATTTATTTCTCTCAAACCTCCTGTAGAGGTGAGTTGTGTCATATATCCGACTCATAATATTTTTATTACATCTTGACTCATTCACTTTCAGAATGGTCGAGCATTCATGATTCTTATCACAAAACACATTCTCTTCAAGGAATAGACTAATCATTTATATGTGCTTCATAAATTTACATTATAAGCATATTGCCATGCCTTTGAAATTCATCATTTTTGCATGACCCACCTCAACATCACTTTATCTTCCTTTCTTTTGATAGAGGATTTATAAATTTATCAAATTATTAGGTCGCACAATGACCACGGGTCCAATGACCTTTCATACCATTATGATGATAAGAATTACCTTCACATTTTGTAGGACTATTTGGAGAACCCACAATGTTCTTCCTTTTTTAATTACCACAATGATGACTATTATAATTATGTCCCTCAACACCCTTATTTATACATTCATTCACTTGTCATCTTTCAGACTTATTATTCACTGCTACCACATTTATACGATAGAATGGAGCAACTGGACGGATTTCAAACTTATCATGTACTGCTACCACATTCACTTCAGGGAATGGAGCAAATTCAATGGGACGAATTTCATGACTTTTCATCAAAGCCTTAGTCATCATTATATCATCACTATGGTGTATTGAGACTCAAACTCAATGTCTTACCCATATAAAGCGCGCCAGGCCATAATTCCATGGGACTCGAACCCAATATCTTATCAGCATGGTGCATCAAAACTCAATTTGATGTATTACCCTCTTGGTGCGATAGAACTTGAATCTACCATTTTACCCTTAAACATTTTTCATTATGTGCATCCGGACATTAACCTGATGTCTTATCCTTTTGATGCGATGGGACTTGAATTCACCGTCTTACCCTTCAATCAATATCATATAAGTCAAAACCAATAGAACTTTGCCATGAGCCTTTTTTAAAAAATCAAGAATTATAGAAGCAAATTTAGTCAAAATAAGACTTAGAGAGTTTTCTCACCTCTAGTAATTATAAATATTAATAAGTTTCTCATAATTATCACTTAGAAAATCAACATGAAAATTTACTTCTTTACTCTTCAATTTTTTTCTGAAACGAAGAATTGTTGGTATAACCATAAACCAATGTATAAAATTGTTAGAGTAAAACAATCCAATATGTTCTACCTCTTCATATAACACATGTATACTAAAATAAATTACTAGTATAAGAGGAACTTTTAAAAATATAAATGTGTAACAAGAAAAAATAAATAAAACCTGTTCTTGCTCACAAGTGTTTCAGCTACAACTCTTTTGCGAAGTGCTACAATTTTTAGAGCATATTCGTGCTGATAACGTGTTATAAAATCAAGCTCAGAACAATATAACTATAAAGAGAAGAAGACAAGATAAGTAGATGAAGGAGAGAACTTTTCTTCTATTCAAGTGTGTTCTACAAATAGTGAATGATATCTCTATTTATAGTGTTGAGATATCACCCCAAAGGTCATCATGTTAAATGCCCCAACAAGTAGGTACATAATTATCCACAAAGGTTCATATCACCTTGAAAATATACATACATGAATTCAAGTAATTCATGAATAAACTTAATGGACGATCCACTTAGTTCAATGAATTTATAACATATAATTCTTTATAACTATTTCCATGTGTGGAACCTCAAGGGTCAAGTACGCAAAAAAAGAATATGGCTAATCAAAAATAAAATTATTTTAATTATTTAAGTTTGTTTATATTCGTACATTTAAATTTTTAAAAAAAAAGAGGGCATCTAGAGACTTATGGTAGACTGTTTATGGAGGATCCACGATTTGAGTATAACATATAAGAATAATGAAAAAGGGAAATCGATAGTGGAGAAACAAAGCAACTAATAAGGAAATAGTAAAAACCACAAAATAATGCGATAACCTAAATATAGTCAACAACAAGTGATGGTGGAATCAAAAGGCAAAACACTAAAGAAAACGAATAAACCCCTCAAAAATCAAGATAATACTCCATACCTACTAACATTTTACCCTAATACGCTACCTCCACACCCTCCTATCTAATGTCATGCCCTCGATAATCTGGAGCTGCACCATGTCTTATCTAATCACCTCTTCTCAATACTTTTTCGCCCTACCTCTACCTCTCCTCGTACCCACTATATCCAACCTCTCACACCTCTTCACTTGAGCATCTGCGCATCACCTCTTCACGTGATAAAGCAAAAAATGACTTTTGCTAATTCATATAGTTCGATCTTATCTAGCTTTTCTTATTGGAATACAAGAAAGAAAAAAGACAGTATATTTGGCTCAATATAAAGGTAACCAAAAGGGTAAAATGTTATACTTTTAAAGATTCAATAGTACATGTAACAATTCAATCACACTTCGAAACAATTTATTAGTCTAAACACAAAAATCGATGACAACACCAACATATTCAGTGTAGTCTCATAAGTAGAGTCTGAGTAGAACAAAAATCGACATGGACATGTATATATAATATAATTATGTAAAGATGATGCAAGTTGATCTCTTCTGCTGAGCACTTTTTGTGGGCTTTCATCTCTGCAATTCCTCAACTAAGTAATTTAGAACATGCATGGTAATCTCCTCCTTTATAATCTCTCTATTGTCTATGTAAAGAAATCCATTTTGCTACAACAATTTGGATGATGTTGCTACACACTATATAGTCCTGGAAAGAAAAAGAAAATATAAACCTAAAATTTGAGTTAGTGAAATATATGGACGCACTACAACAAAAACAGCTTTTATTGATAATAAATATGCATATTAACAAAGAGTGTTAAAACCTTTACTGACATTAGTTAATTGTCATTGGATTCAATGTCGCTATAGCCTATAGGCTTTAAGGGCATTTACTAAGAGTGCTAGAATGCAATTGTCACTAGTAATTGCTTCTAAAAAGACACATTTAGCAGTACTTAAGCTATTGTGGTTAGTTAATTGCCATTAAACATCATTTTTGGTGTAGCGATTAGTGCATGTCAAATCCTCATACTCTTAAAAAAAAATCGATGAGGGCGTGTTAGATCCTCCAAATATAGTGCAATTTTTTTTCAGAGAGTTTGACACTGATGCTGCTGCATTTTTGAAGAGTACGAGCAACATAGATCAAAAGTACATGCACACTAAAGTTATGCTCAAGTAACTAAAAGAATATTAGAATGTATGTACCTTAGAAATGATTCAACAAAATCCATTTTCCATGGAATTATGTCCAAGTCTGTTGAAACTAAAAGTGGAATCTAACCATCCTTCAGCCTTAGCTCTTTCAACATAAACTTTAAATTGTTTTTCAGCATCTGGTACATCTAAAGCCAAATCATCAAGTGATTCTGCAACTCTAGCAAAACCTTTTGTCATTTGATACATAGTTATAAGTCCCATACTAAAACATTCTTTGAGAAAACCCCATAACCTCTCACTTTTCTTCTCAATTATAATCACCAATGATTTCTTCACAACTTCATGGTGAAAAAATGGCATTCCTAAGTCCTTTATGCATCTATATGCTTCTTTTGCATCTCCTCCAGATTCAAATTCCTCTAATAATTTTCGTATTTTATCCTTAACATCTTCAATCGCCCATCCGTTTGTACTACTTCCACCACCACCCCAACACCTTAGTATTCTCTCACCAGATAATCTACCTTTTAGCAATGACTTTGCCATTAGTACAACTTTGTTACCTATTGAATTCGGTTCAAAAAATTGACTCCCTATCTCTTCCATGTGTTGTGGAGTTAACACTTCATCTACTTCTGCTCTAGCCAAAAACATCGCTAAGTCCTCAACGACGATTGGAATGTCTAAAGCTGTATCGTCTGCTGCTTCTATAAGCATTACAAAGCCATTTACCATATCATCTGCTGGAAAACAAACAGATGATAACAGAACAGAAGCCATTTCTTTTTCTCTGTTTTTCCTGTCCATTGCTAAAGTGATTAACTTCTTAACGAATATGGCGTTTAGTTCTGCCAAACATGAACTGTTCTCTGACTCTAGAATACTACTTACTTCTACAATATCACCTGACAAAAAGTACTCTTTGATCATGGATTGAGCTTTCAGTTTGAATTCCTTCACAAGTTTTTCATCAATTTCTTGTTTTTCTAGTTGTGTCGATAACGACTTTAAAGATGAAATACATAACCAACCCTCTGATGCTCCCTTAGAAATTATAGACTGAAAAATCACCCTTGCATTTGGTATATCAAGTGACAAGTCATCAATATTGTCAATAATCCTATTGAACCCTTTTGATAATTGACTTGAATTTATCAACCCTTCTTCTGTAGTCTTCTTTAGTAAGTCCAAAAGGCGATTCTCGGCTTGTTGCTTTTCCATTGCCATGATAATAGCCCTCTTAACAATTTCATGATGGAAAAAACGCATATTCAGATCGTTAATGCATCTACACGCCTCATTCTTCTCTCCACTTACAACATACTCAATAAGCAAATTGTTGATCTTGTCCTTCACATCTTCAACTGTTTTGTTCTTACTTCCACCCCATCTACGCTCGATGATTTCAGCATGTAAAGGAGCTGAAAGGTAACTCTTTTCAGCTCTTTTTATAACCTCAATTCCCTTTGAATCTTTAGGTAGAGAAGAATTTGCTTTTGCTAAAAATGCAGGAGGAAGTATGTCATCAACTACTGCTCTTGCAATGAACAACGCGAGAATGTCGATTGCATCTGGTATGTCTACAATGAAATCATCAGCAGATTCCAAGAGTTTACTGAAACCTTTGTAGACTTGTTGTGGTTTGATAACTTCAGCATAAAGAGCAGATAATAAAACAGCTGCCATTTCTTTTTCTTTGTCATGTCTATCCATAGCCATTGATACTAACTTTTTAATGAAGTAGAAGTCATAACAAGACATCCCAAGTTCTCTTAATTCATTAGCTGTGGATGTTATATCACCATTCTGAAAATACTCTTCTACTAATATTATAGCCTTCTTTTTGTATTCCTCAAATGCTGCAACCATATCTTTCGTACTTGTTCTTTCCGTATCCTGAAAAAAGAAGGGCTAACTCAATTGATGTGTAAGAAAAAGGGCAGCGTGGTGCACTAAGCTCGAACCACAAGGATCTATTGTACGCAACCTTATCCTGCATTTCTGCAGGAGGCTGTTTCTACAGCTCAAATCCGTGAGATCCTGGTCACATGACAACAACTTTACCAGTTACGTCAAGGCTCCTCTTCCTCAATTTGATGTGTTATTTCTGAAAAATACTAATCTCATGCAACTTTGGAAAATGATAGCTAAAATACCTCACTACTGGTGTAGTTTGGATCATTGGGGTCAATAGCATGGACATCATCGGTATCCATTAATCCGCCCCAAGTGCCTTTTCCTCCACAACCACCTGTATAATCATAAATATTAGCAGCAAGAAAGTTATATAAGAACGACAACAGCGGACGCGTTCAATCTTTATGTTCCTACGACTAAACTCATTGTACTTTTGAAATTATGCGTTCAAAATCTAATATTTACTGGAGTACAAGGTTTTAAATAAAAGTTCATCATGAGAAGTACAACTTGATCCAATGTTATTTATTTGTGTGTTATCAAATCTGTATTAGTAAAATACTTAGAACAATAACTTTACATAAATAATAAAAAACAAAGTTCAAAGCATGTTTCCAAAATCAGAAATTAAAACTAGTACAGAAAACAAAATCTTTAACAAAAACAGAAACAATATTGACAAGAAGAAAATCGAGCCTAATGAATGCACAGTGTGTCCTCAAGGAAATTATTCCCTTCAAGTACCCAAGATTAAAGGAATATATCCTCCCGTGTATCGGTACCAAAAACAATGGTGTCAGCGAACCACTCAACGGGAACAAAGTACACTATTCTTTTTAAAAATAAGATCAGAGAAACCCCTCTATTTATAGACAATAAAGGGTGGTGTGAACAGGTGCTTATTGTGCCTTATCAGAAAGGTCCTTTGAAAAAATCACAACTCTTCACAGCCTTTCGGAGAAGTCACAATCCTTAAGAAAAGTCACAACGTTTCGAGAAAGTCACAATTCTTCAGAAAAGTCACAGCTCTTCATTTTCCATTCACATCTTTCAAAACCCAACATTTGTCTACCATAGTTTAAACGTGATGATCTGAATAATCCTGTCACAGGAAAATTATCAAGCATGTAATAAGCAATTGTGAAATTATCAACTTACCTTTCTTTGGACGACCATCTCGCGGAGAATGTGAGCTTTTTTTATGTTTAAGTGGACTTCCCCTATCTGAGCCATGTTTGCTGTGACGATCACCTGGAGACCTTGGGGACTTAGGAGACTTGGGAGATTTTGGAGAGCGCGGTGATTTTGGAGATATTTGTAATGGGGATACTGTTAATGGATCTGCACTTTCTGAAGCAGATCGGAGTTGTTCTTTATGTTCATTTGATAACTTTCCTGCGGTAAAATCCATCCTAAAAACAACCAAAGATCACAACAGAAATATTGTGAACTACTAATCCTGTAAGTAGGATATCGAAAATATCATATCAGGAAACTTATATTCCCACACGAAGTTTGTGAATAAGTAATTGTCTGGTAACAAGCCAGGAATATCCGTCTTTCTGCTAAATCAACTCCAATCAGCAGAAAGTTTTGTAATGTTCCTCTGGATCGATCCGTCGATTATAATTAGTGCTTCAAAGATCCTATAAAAAGGAGATTGACAAATTGATCGATAATTCGAACATAGTGTTACAAGTTGGAGTATGATAACTTGGCCATTTCACTCAGGACGCTATATTTATAAGATTAAAATTATTTTTCGTACAAAAGAGTAAATGTACCTGAAACTGCAACAAAATAGATATGTAATTGACAAAATAGGCTCAAATACTTGAAGTATTAATCTACTATTTCAACTTTTTGGTTAGATTAATTGTGTGATTAGCTTAGAAATAGTCATTATGAGAACAGTTAGACAACAAATTAAGGAGATCTGATAAACACTTAATGGAGCGGAAATAGACAGAGATTACTAAGGTTGCGCCTTTTGAAACGGGAAGTTATGGTCTACTAACTGTCATTATAACAGAAAAAACATTGATTATTCTTCTTTTTCTTTCTTTATCATAATGTTTTTTTTGTTTTCAGTTTAATCATCTGATATTTGACGTCTGCGGAACTAAAACTGATAAAATGGTAAATAACCACTTTTCGGACGGTGGAAAATGACACATTTTAAAAAGTAATCAACATTTAGCAACTGTATAATAAGTTGGACAAAAATATTCTTAAATTAAACATGAAAAACCTACATTGTTCTTGTTCGATTCTTTCTTTACCTCATTGAAACCCATGAATTGTCTTCCCATATTTGAATTTATAAAGGTTTGAACTCTGTGAATTCATGGGATTTGACGTTCTAACAAATTCACATACTTGAAAAGTTTAAATCACATGAATTATTCTTGGAGTTCGAATTTATAAAAAATTGAACTTCAGAAAACGTTTACGAAGTTTGAACTCAAGGACTCTTTCCTTGAGAACTCGATAATTTTGTCCATGAGTTCGAACTCCAACACAATATTTGTGTGACACTTATGATGGAAGGCAGGCTAATGAGAGCGAGTCTAGCAAGACTGCATAGTTTTAGGCTGACAAGCTTCTGAAGATGAGGTACACATGACATCTTAGGCGAATCTCACATAAAAATGAAAGAGGAAAGTAAAAAGTTCTATAAGGCATTACTCAAATCCACATGGTATGCGACTATGCGTGCTTTGGGGCTCAATATTGTAGCACAACCCGAAAGACAAATTTGTGCAGGCCTAAATCCAAAATGAATAATATGTTTCATGAACTTGAATCGTAATAACTTGTCAAAATGAGAATTCAAAGAAAGAGAGGTTGATTTTGAATTAAGAAAAGACTCTTTGTGTTTATGATTTTACAGACAATGTAAGAATTCAATCCTTGTCGCTTGTCAAAATTTTGAACTCCAAATATTGTGTTTTTTTTAGGAAATTGTTTACTTCCTAACTTCTGTGAGCTTATCCACTGCAACTTCAATCAACCCCCTTATAATGTTAGCTTTGTACTATTCCTTTTTCAAGTCATTTGTACACTCTTAATAAAGTTATTAATTTTATATTAATGGCTTAAGACTTATTTCTAAATATTATTAAATAAAAGTGTTAAGAAAATTCGTACAAGTATTAGATGATAATGTACTTTTAATGGATATACTGAATTATATAAGCATTTGATTCTTTTCCAAATGCTTACCTAACTTATACAATAATAATGTTACAATTCCCTGCTTCAATTGAAATTAAAATTAACAAAATCTTATATAAAATCAATAATTTAAGAAAGATTAAATGAATTAGCTCTATTATTAATTACAAACAAATATTAGAAAAATTAATCCTAATCTTTGTATATAAATTTCAACTAAAACTAAAATAATTACAGATAGTATATTCTTTTCTTCTTTTTTTTTTAGAGAAAATACATGTCTAAATCCTTTAAAATTTCATTATTTCGTCTGAGTTTACATTTGTGTTAGGCATAATATATAAATGAGATAAGTATTGAAAACACCCCTAAACTTAGCCTGAATTATTATTTTAGTCCTCCAACTATTGATAACCTTAAAATCACCCCTCTACTTGGTTAAGTAATTTAAAAATACCCCTCTTATGCCACATGGCGTCCACCTATGCATATATGTGGAATTTTCTGCTGATGTGGCATACACAGATATATATATAATTTTAAAAAAAAACATTCAAATAATTAAATGCTAAAATTTAGTAATAAAGAATTTTTTAAAAAATATTAATTTTTTAAAATTTTTTTTCTTACCTCACCCATCCCCTACCAAGGTATCCCAACCCCACCACCCACCTCACCCCTCAAAATTTTTAAAAAGTTTTTTTAAACTTTTTATCCACACCACCGTGTACCCCGACTCCCCCCCCTCCCCCTTAAAATAAATTACTTTTTAAAATAAAATACTTTTTATCCCACCCTCTACCTCTTCCACTCCCCGTCAAAAAAAAAAGTTTAAAAGAATTTTTTTCCGAAGTAAATGGGTAGTGACGTGTGAGGTTGGGGTACTGGGTAGAGGATGGGGTGATGAGAAAAAATAAATTTTTAAAAAGAAAAAAAGTTCTTTTATCTTCTTAAATTGCTAAATTCTTATCATTTAATTATTTAAATATTTTTAAATATTTTTTCTATTACATATATTTATGTGTATACCACGTCAGCAGAAAATTCCACATATATGCACATCATAAGAGGGGTGTTTTCAAATTCACTTAATCAAGTAGAGGGGTATTTTTAAGGCTGTCAATAGTTGGGGGACTAAAGTAATAATTCACGCTAAGTTTAGTGGTGTTTTCAATACTTATCTCTATATAAATGTATACTTTGATTTTGCTTTAATCGACATCTATTCACCTAACTGACATAAATATCAGTTAAGATCAAACTAAAGGTATTATGCCATTGTGTCATTAGAACCTGTTTGAATTGACTTATTTTAGATGTTTTTAACCCAACATAGTAATTAAACATTTTTGAAGTATTCGAGTAAATTAAAAAAAAAAAAAATTACATGGTTAAGTAAATATATACTAGTTAATTAGTCATCATAGCTATAGTTTTAGTTAATTACCGCACACGACCAACATTCAATGATAATTACATGGCAGGATTTTCGAGTTTGTATGATTCGCACGTTTGTATAATTTGAAATTTGTATAACATAATTTGTATAACTTTTGTATAATGTAATTTTGTAAAGTTCAATATTTGTGTTTGTATAAATTGGTTATTTCGTTTCTATAAAACATAGCGCAACTATACAAACATAACCGCGAATTATACAAACTCACCCACGAATTATACAAACCCGCAAATATACAAACGAGGCAGCTTAAACTGTAACTACAATCTGTAAATATGCAAACTATAGCTATGAAGCATAATAAAGTTTATTATAGTGGCTATTTGCGAAAATTCCCCTAAAAAGTCTATTTTTGTTAAACTCTCAATTGAACAATATCAAAAATAATAAATAATTTGAAATAGTTATTTTGACACGGTGGGAATAAAGAATATGAATTATATTGATGACAGTTCTTTATTGAATAGCATGAATATTTGGTTCATTTTTTTTATTTTTTTTGTTTCCCATTCGGTGTCCGAAACCCAGATTGAAGTCCCAACTAAATTCTGATCGCACACTGCAGGGCCCAATTGGGGTGGCGCTTTCAACAGGATTTTCTCCATATCCAGAACTGAACCCGAGACCTCTGATTAAGGGTGAAGCAGTTCCACCACTACACCATAATCCATATTCGTGATTTATTAGTCACTCATATGACTAGCAAAAATAACTGCAGGGTCCCTCAAAAGATTGAAGATCTTCAGAAACATTTATACAATATGGTCCATCCCCATTTATTTTGTCGGACATAAAATAGTGGCATTTATGGTTTATTTGACTCTTCTTTCAGTTGACTGTTGATTATACCTATTCAGATCATGTGTGGAACACTATAAATGCTTTATTATTCTTCCAAATCTTAGAGTGGAAAATAGTCATTTTCTGGTTGTGTAATTAAAAAATAGTCATCATTATGAAGATTACAATTTTACTTTTGAAATTTCATAAAAGAATTATTTTTTGAAGATATAATTGAAAAGTGGCTAATAAACTCTATATCTACGTACAAGTGTTGATTCGGCTAAAATTATTATTTTCAGTTCAAACTTTATACAAATGTATAAAAACAAGTCCAGAAGTCACACTTTCAATTTAAGACCTACGATGATGTTTAAATCTTGAATATGAACGTCTTTGATCAAGGGCAGAGCTAGAGCCTAGAGGTGCATAAGGGGGTCATCTGAATCCCCTTTCACTGGAAAATCAAAATACATATACAAGAATATTCAAATTTCTTTTACGTACATATGGACTATGGTAAATGATGAACTCATTTAGTAAAATTTTTGTAAAAGTCGCTTCCTCCAATAGTGATTTTTTGCTGTTGATGGTGGTGTTAAAACCAAGGTTAATAATTGGTTTAAATTGTAGTGTTTTTTTTAATGAAAGGAGGAAAAGAATAAATCTCAACTAATTCAAAGATCAAATATGTTTAATTAATATTGCATCGATGATGAAAATACCTTCTTCCTTTTTTTCCATTGCGTTTTCAACAAATAATATTAAGGAAAAAGTATTCAAAACTGTTGAAGATATCCTCAAAGAGATAGCTTATCTAATGTGTTTGTATAACGAAAACTTTGTAAAATAGAAGCAATAAAAACAGACTCATCATCATCATTATCATCATTCATCTCAATCTTCATGCAATTATTTTCAACCACTTCCAACTCCGGCGTTGACGGTTGTGGTGGTGGTGGCAGAGGTGGTGGTGACGGTGGTGCCGGAGAATCATAATAAGGTGAAGGAAAAGACAAAAAAGGGTACACAAAATTAGTACGTGCATTTTCGATACCACAAAAAGCAATAGAAGAAACATCATAAGCTAAAGCAGCTTCTTCAGCGGTATCAAATGTGCCAAGCCAATGCCTTTGTTTTGTATTTGGATTTCTAATCTCAGCAGCATATCTACCCCATGGCCTTCTTCTTACACCGTGATATTTTGTTGAATGTCTTGAACTTCTTCTAACTAAATTTCTAACATGCAATTTAGGAATATTAGTAATATTTTCCATTTTTTTTCTTTTTAATTAATTAATGAGGGTGAGTGTGGAAAAAATGAGATGGGGTTTATATAGTCATGAAATGACATAAGTTTAATGTTTTTTTATTGATAAGATAAGACAGCACTGATTAGCACTAAGATAAGTTAATTAGTAAATTAGTGAGTTAAAATGAGTGTTTTTTTGTGTCTTATTTGTGGTTTGGTCAAGTGGAGCAAGTGGGAAGCATTCCCCATATGTTATATATTTTAAAAGGTGTTTAAGTACAAGTTGTATTTTGTTTGTGTCAACTTTTATCCCTATTTTTCTCAATTTTGGCATGATTAGAGCAAGCATAATGCGGAATTTCTGAACTTTCATATTATTTATATGTTAATTCTTTTGATTAAATTTGATCTCTGTCTGTACTTCCCCCTATCACTTGTTTCCCTAAATCACATGTTCATTGGTTAGAGGTTTATTTTTTTTAGATTAGAACAGGAGTGATTACACCTTGATTCTAAATTAATTGAGATAGACTATATTCATAATTCATTAAATTATAGTAAAATCTCACCAAATTAATACTCGATAAATTAATAATATCTTTAAGATAATATTTTTCTCCGATCTCGATTTGGGTCAATGAAAAAAATCACTCATTTTGATAAGATAATAAGATAATGTATTTTTAGAAGACACCTATATAAATATATGATCTCATTAATATTATAAATTAATAACTATTTAAAAGTACAAATATATCTAAGACAATTTAATGAAATATGATTCTATTGTTTTTTATTTTTTTGTTAAAATTTAAATCTAGTTGAAAATCATCTCTAACTTTTCTCATTGCATCTAAAAATTCCAACCATAAAATTGTGAAGAGCTCCAGCAGCTATAAGTGCTTTTTTACGAGTAACTAGTTTCAAAGATATTGTCTCATCTTCAACTTCTTCATCAACATTGATATATTCATTGTACTTTATGTATAATAATTTTATATTTTTTTATGTGAATTCAATAAATATGATACATAAATTAGTAAGATACAATGATTTTGATGTAATCAAAACTAACCTTCATTGAATCTCAAAACACTCTTTAAATTAATAAATATGAATTTATCGATTAAATAATACCTCTACAAAATAATAATATTTCATGATCTCATATATATTAATTTAGTGAAATTTTACTGTACATTTGAACAATTTTCATTTTCTAATACAAGCTAGAAGCATCTAAAATCAAGTAATGTAATATTAACGTACGGCCATCTATCACCTATGGAACTAGTAATGTAAGCTCAAATAAAGTGCTAAGCTAATATAGACGTCAAGTAATCATTTGTACATACATTTCTCAAAGTTTGAAAGAGTAAAGAATCATCCCATATACTATTTGAGTTTCTAAAAAATATATAAATTGTGTTTCCACATTTGTATTTCTTGGAACAGTGTGGCTAACTAGTTGAACGTCTAATTGAATCCCTTTGAACACATAAAGTTCGCAATACTAACAAACTTACGAGTTTTTATGCTACAACAAAAGGGATCGCGATCTGTTCATTATTGGAACATTTCAAGAATCAACACACACACAGAGAATGAACTCAGCTGACCTATTATTTAACAATCATTACAAGTAGAACCAGGAGCGAGTACGCTGAAACCCTAACGGATGCAAAATTGGAAGTAGCTAAAATGATAATGGAATGAATACATATTTGGCAAAAGCACCTACTATCCGAATAAATGAACTAAATAAATCAGATCATATGAAGACATAGAAAATAGTCCCAATCTGTACATTTATGACAAAGACATGTACAGGAAATTTTCAGCGACTGAAACAAACGATTTGTTGCAGCAGCTGTCTAGGTGAGCTTTCGCCATATTGAATGTTTTGCCGCTGACAAGGACTTCACCCTGGGGAAAACAAAACCTGTTTTTGGAGGATTTCCATCTACCAGAGAATTTTCATAGATTTCTTTGCATTCTTGAACAACCTAATTCACAAAGAAATCCCCATCAAGAAAGCGATAAAGAGAAACAAAGTTATCTTCTCAAAGGCGATGAACACGGGGACGCTGTAAATGCATGAGATTCAAGAGCAATATCACTGCTCTTGCAATAAATGTTGATGAGGGATAGACAAATATTTTGGAGAAATCTGCATACACGGGTTTTGGGCATAAAGAACACCGACAACTGACAAGTTTCTGCTTTATACATAATGAATATATTTATAGCTAGAATGGATATTTATCAAAAGTATGGCGAAACAAGAAAATAAATGATGTATATCCAAAGCAATGATACTTAATCAAAACTTACTAAAATAACATGATAACTTCATTTAATGCATTGGCAGGGATTTAATGTAGAAAAGAGCAAACAAAAGAACTAATAATGAGTAGCAACATCTTGTTTTTGATAAGTTTATGAGTAGACTTTCTCAAATAGTTCAATTCTGTAATAAAATTTTGAACATGTGTGCCACTTAGATAACACATATATACCTCTTTTGCGTCTTTTCGTGGTATGCCTTCTCGCAGACTCACAATCTTTTCAACTACTTCTGGCTGCAGGTGAGAGTAACAATGCTCAATAACAGGGATCATTAGGAGACAAACTAAAACAATAAATAATGATTTTAACCAGCAGCTTCGAGGGGGAATCTTAGTAGCTCAGTTGGTTGGCTTCGTGAACTCCCACCTTGTTGCTGAGGGTTCGGTTCCCCACAATGCAATCCTCTCCCCGTTTCCCTTTCCCCTATCCCCAATTTTTTTTAAAAAAAAAAACCAGCAGCTTCCCCACACTAGATTTCAGTTTTTAACTGAGATGTAGATTCATAATGATTCATAAGTATTTGCAATATCTCTGTATGGATGCAAACTTGAGAAGAGTGCAGAAAACTTACCGGACAGTCTGGTTGTTGTTCTAAAATATTTGTGTAAACCAGTGTGAAAGTATCAGGGCTCTCAGATGAAGCAAGTTCCCTCAAGTCACTGAGTATCCTTACTCTGCTCTCTACTTTCTGCAGTGGATTGAAAATTTGGGATAAGTTATAAAGGTACACATCATGTACTCCTTGTCACATTGACATACAATGTCTTCGCCATCAAAAGACAACTTGGTAGTTACCAAAGTTAAGACAGCATATATATAAACACAGACACACACATACTGTATGTTTATGTGATTTAAAGCACACCAGTAATGCAGATAAATAAATTTCAATTGGAAAAGTAGGATCAACTTATTTTTTTCTATAACTGAGAAATCCCCAAGGGCCAGATGGCGCATGGTTCAAAACTCTGAGCGTAATGAGCCGGTCTCTCTATAATTTTCCATTTAAATACTAGGCACTTCTATTATGATTCGAGCTAGTGACGTGCAGCTAATCCACAAGCATGCGTTGCGGTCTCTTTTCTTTTTTATAGGTCATCACGTGTCTGTGCTCTTATCACCAGACCAAAGCTCTGGGCAGTAGGATCTTTTAAATTATGTCAGGATTTCATTAGAATAGCTTGAGATTGAATTCATATCATAATGATATATTAGATGTAACCTTATTTTTCAGTTGACAAGAAAATCTTTAATTAGAAGAAATACATCTAAAGACTAAAGGGGAGACAACAATTCAGTAAAGTAAATTCCTTTATTTCTTCCTAGTACCATGACTACATAAAATTTCCAATCTCTTCAATTCTCTTGCTAGTTGCTTACTTATTTTGACTCTCCTTTTGCTGTTAATTTCTGTTTTTCATTCACATTTCATAGAATTTGGTGTTTTATATCTAGACAACCAATATAATACTTCTTGGATCCAATTTCAGAAGTATAATATTCCCTCTATCCTTGAGGCTAGAGTTTTAACACAACACTTCTTGGAACCAATTTCAGAAGTATAATATTCACTCTATCCTTAAGGCTAGTATGAAGATGATCCCTGCTTGCATTTTTTGGTATGTCTGGACAGAAAGAAACAATAGATGCTTTGAAGGCACTTCTTCCCACGCTACAATCTTAAGGCAAGAGTTTTAACAACTCTTTGTACCTGGAGCTATTTCTCCCCTGTCAATTCCCCTGAAGCTTTTTTGGACTTTGTTAGCTCCTTAACTTTAGATTAGCCTATAGTATAGAGCTAACAATTTCTTTAACTTTTCTATGCCCAGTAATTTATGCATCTTCTTGATGCCTTCTAGAAAATCCATTATTTTATCAAAAAAAAATAATTCTATCCTTCAAGTTCTATAGAAGATATATTATAAAATATATATGGCCTTTTCATCTCTAAAATGTTTTCACCAAGTTTTTCTTATTTACAATTACATGTAAATCACATGATATTGTAGTATAAAGTTGAAGTTTGATCTCCAAATATCTCGATATGATGGTAAAACATAACTGAGGGATTAAAATCTAGTGGAAGCATACATGAAATAAAGCCCTTATACAATATAAAATATTTTTTTACAATTATTTTATTTATACTCTTTAACGTTTCAAACCTTAGTTATAGTTTGTGTATCTGAGCAAATATCCTCTTTTCTGCAATTTGGTCTGCATCTTCTTGATGCCTTTTAATGAAATTCTCCTTACTCATAAAAAAAAGTCTCGCTGCGAAGCCTGATATAACTTTGAGACACAAAAAGCTCTTCGAGCCTGTGTTGGATTGGCTTATTTTAAGTGCTTTTAAGTTAAAATAATTTTTAAGCACTTCACAAATCACTTTTTTCATTATTTTAAGCAAAGTATTTTCTCTTGTTTTCAAAAATGTTTTATAAATCTCTTGCTGGCAAGTTGGTGCTAAGTATCCAATGGTCTCCTAGAGTTACAATCTAAAACTGAAAAATAAGAGATTCCATGCAATATATATGTTCTTTTTTACATGTAGGATTCAGAGTGAATTCAAATCCTACTTTTATATTTGTTGCACTTGGCCATAACGTTATATTACACAAATAGTCTAGTGTTTTTCATTCTTATTTTCTGTTTAATTGCTACCAAATTGAACATAGGATGAACAAATTGCCACCATTTTAGCACAAAAACAAAAAAAAATAGCCTTAAATTGGCACTGTGAATGGTAAATTAAAATAAATAAACCTTAGAAAAAAAGTTAATTAAAAAGGCAGTTTCTTACACTGAAATTGGAGTTTAAGTTCTACATTAAGCCAAAATAATGATAGAAGAGACTGGTATAGTAATTTGTGACTCTTTTGTAATTTGAAGACATTAAACTCATAAACTAGAACATGAAATTCACATAAAGGATTTGGCAAGCTTTCTAAAGACAGAAAGGCAATACTTATCCATATCTGAAAATGCAGAAGTAAATGGGATAAGAAAAGAAGTAAAAGATGTACACACACGCTGAGGTGCATACCTATTTGCCACACTCACCAGCGAATTAAGTGCAATATGTGCATGAGTTTCGAAATTCCCCAAAACTTAAAATATATCTCAGGTAATAGTAAGAGCTCAATAAGAAAGTTGTTGGGCTTACAGATACGCTAATGTACTCCCGAAAGAAATCCATGAGAACCTCTTCATCAAGCCTCATCCTCTCAATCGTTTCTTCTTTAATATAGTTTTTCTACCATAGGGAGACATAAAATAGTCAATGAAATTGTGTTACAACCCAAAAATAAAACTTGTATCAAATAAATGAACCGTAAGGAACTTTTCGAATAAACCTGGGTAAGTAGATGATCCACATATACAACAACAGTCTCCTCCAGGCAAGCCTCAACAAAACGCCTAAATGATCTTTCTTCAATATACCTTTAAAAATTGTGAAACACACAAAAGTTAAGGATATGTGTCACTCATTCTAGGATATCTCTCAATTAGAAACTGTTGCTGCTGCTGCATATGAACAATAGAATATTTTAATAGCTCAAATGAATAGGAGAAAAAGCATTCCATGGGAGGAGCACAGCAACATGATGATACCATTCAAAGCTATTATAAGATTTAAGCACAGAAGAAAACTCACATCTTAACATCAGTGAAGTAGTCTCCAAATGTTGCAACTAGGAACTCGGTAACCTGTCCTTCCAGCCAATCTGAGATATGAAACATAGAATATTCAAGTGAAGGCCAGAGTTTAAAATTATGACAATTGACAACCTAAATCATTTGCATAATATCTGACTTGGATTAATTCATTGACGGAATGCTTGACATATTTTTTTGATAGGCACGATTCACGAAGATAATAGAAAGCTTTTATTTGGTACAGTACATAATGGTTAGACTCCTTTTATGTGGCTAGAAATATCTTGCTTCTAGCGTCCATTGCAGATCTTGTTCTTAACATCAATTGCTAGGCAAATTCCATAAGTTCGTTTCAAATTGGTTACATCCATCTTTTCTAGCAATCCCTTTATCCAAACACAATGTCCCAGTTTGACGAATTAGAACTGATTGTTCGTTGAATCAACAAAGTGTAGTAGTCAAAAACCGTGAAAGGGAGGACAAACCGGGACTTGAATAAAATGCATAGCATGCCTGCCCAGTTAGCAAGAAAAGGAGCTGCTATTGATTGTATGAGGGAATTGGAAAAGGGACCATGATATTTTCTGTCTTTAGAATAGTAGAGGAGTAGTTTGGACATGACATGACTTTTGGTAATCAAACACAAATTCCAAAAGCTCCTCATCACAAAACTGAACATTCACTTTGTGATAACTGAGAACGGAAGAGAGATAATCATGGGAATTGGGATAGGAGGAGATTTTCTTATTCCTCCTAAAGACAGGCAACTAATGTACCACCAAGTATATGAATACAGCTGATGGGGCTTCTACATTGTAAGAGCTGAAATTGGACAATATTTGCACCATAGGCGTCCTTTCGCTTCTAACATATTCACTGTCCGATGGAAAATTGTCATGATACCAAGGAATGAAAATTGTTGTAAGATGTTTACAAAATAATTTATTTTAATATTTTATCCATTCTACTATCATATTGCCATAAGATCTCATAAAACTAGAACAAGAAGCAAGTCTGTACTGCAGGTCAAAAATAAGTAGGACCACCATGCTATGAGTTAGGGATGACCTTGTTTAAGAGAAGTGTCTAAAATCCTTTCAATAAATTTTGATTGTGGCATCCTTCAGTAACTTTCCAAGCCTCTTAAAGATCCCGAATTAACAAGATGATGGCCAGAGTTATTGACAGCCCCATTCTATGAAACAAGAAGAAAAAAGATTCTATATCGGGTTTTCTTTGGTTATCAAAGAAATGACCGACATTTTAAGCCAAGTCACACAACTAATGACTCCACAGAGAACTATGAAATTAAATTTCACTAGTAGTATCTTCATGCATTATCGTTCCATTCACAATTACATGACCAACTTTTCTTGTTTGTTTGTCAAATACCAATTCAAACTACGTAAGTAATATTTATATTATCTTAATCTTGACGTGATATATTTTCAAAATAATTATCCTACGAGTAATTTTCAGTTAACATTCTATGATACTAAGTAAACACTTCTCTTACTCTAATGTTCAAAATAGAAGTACAAAATAATTATCCTACGAGTAATCTTCCGTTTGTTTAAAATTGGAAGTACAAACTTCTTTTAGAAAAACTGTTGAAACTGTATATTTTGTCATGTGAAACCATGTATCAGTTTTTGTCTTCCAAAGTAATAATAGAAAAAGGGTTTGTAATGAGGAACAAATGAAAATTTTGTGTTATTTATAACCTTGTGTCGCAAATAAACGAGACCTTTCTCTTTTTGAGTAAGAAGAGTTGACATTTATATTTTTTAGACACCAGAAGGAAAGATGGAGACTCATTTTGGGGATGAAGCCATGAAGGGAGAAATGATCAACTCATGCTTCTTCTCTTCATCTTTGAGCAGATACTTCAATATATTGGTAATCATGATGACAGCATTATCAAAAATATAAAAGAAGCAAATACATGTATACAATCAAAATAATCCAAATGGGACAACAAAACAAAATGCTCAAGAAAATACAAGCAACTGCAGACACTGTATGACGTAATCTGAGATAAATGCTTTCAACAGATGGAGCGAGAGCTCCTAGCAACAGAAAGAAATCTGAGGAACATCTCACCTTTCTGATACAATTTAACGAGCAATTCCTCTACTCCTGGATCTTCAAAGATAACACTGACAGTTTGATGAACAGCTTCCTGCAATAAGTGAGACCAAGTCAGATACGAAGTATTTGTAAATGGAAGCATATGGTTGAGAGTCTACTCCTTGAACTTTACTCTCCCCATTCTTGCCATCGCAAGTGTCAAGTCCACTAGTCTGCCCCTTCTCAAAGATCGTCTGTTCACACAAGACTTGAGACCTCTAAGCAACAAACACCGACTATTACAGGTCATTCGCACAATTGCCCCTATTTTGGGGTGGTGTTTAATTTTTTCCCTTATATCCGTGGTCTTTAATTTTTTTTCCCTTCAGCACTTTTAAGTAAAAAAAAAAAAAGAAGAGGCCGAAAATACCCGACATCCAAAAGAAATTCACTAGGCATAAGTTTATATTTTTTGTATCATAGCATAACACAAATTATGCCGCTTAATTCCTACCATAAGTTCAGTTCGGTTCAAAACCTACAAGTTACGCTGTAAAAGGCATAACTTAGTTCCTACAGAACTTAGGCCGATAGAGGCATAAGTTCAGTTTCAGAACCCACAAGCTATGTCATAATAGGCATAACTTAAATCCAACGACAAGGCAATAGTTCTCTATCTTATGCCAAGCGAATTAGATACTACACAACTTATGCCGAATAAGGCAAAAGTTCTCTAAGCTTATGGCGAGTGAATTAGATACTACAAAACTTATGCCGGATAAGGCAAAAGTTCTCTAAACTTATGACAAGCGAATTAGATTCTACACAACTTAGCCGGATAAGGCAAAAGTTTTCTAAACTTACGCCAAGCAAAAGTAGGCCATCGATAATGGTAGTTTAACCCACAGATTTTCATTAAATCAACAGTAGGGGCAAAACTAAAGATCACCCCGAAATAGGAGCAATCTGTGCAAAAACTTCGACAGTCACCTTCGATGGTTGTTCAATTTGGGCTTACACAAAAAAAGGCTTTTGGATTTATGCTGTTGGGTACTTGGTACTGATTTTTAAACGTACTGTGCGGCAGTGTGGGTCTGGTTTTATTTGTAGGGTTTGAGAGGCTAAGTCTTAATTGTCAACAAATCCATCAATTAAGCCTCAATCCAAAGCTAGGCAGAACAAAAACAAGCCCTCATATCCTAATTCCTAACATAAAAAAAAACAAAAAAGCAATCCCTCCATATCCATTAAGCTCTGGTCCATTTCATTCCAACACTAGCAAATTAACTTGCCTTTTAAGGAGAATTAAGAGTTCCCTAATGCTAAAAGTTCTTTAAATCTCACACTTATCCCTTATCCCAACACTAGCATGGAAGTCCCAAAACAGACAACAAGGAAACCAGGCAAACACCCAATCTAATAGAACTAAAAAAACTTATCAAGACACAACCTAATATAAATATAATAAACTAAGCCTTAAATTAGCTCTGGTATTTCCAATATGAATCATTTACTTCTATTTTCTTGAAAGGCAAGGATGATACAGATTTTGGATGAGTTATACAATTTACATAGGCTACTTCAATTTTCTAAAGTTTTGCTCCTCAAAGGGTGCCTCCAATGAATACATGTTCTTTAATATCGTTTCGGGAAAGAGACGTGTCATGGACTTTACGATCCTTGACTTGAGACCTTCAACCTTAAGCAATATTGAACTAATGCACCTATATCTAACTAGAGGTGTTAAACTGGGCTGAGTTAATAAATAACCCGCCAAAAAGTTACTTGGGCTGAAATGGGCTAAAATGCAGGCCATAACCCAATCCGCCAATTTTTATTAAGTTTTAGTTGCTTTATTTATTCATTTATAATTTTAGTACCTAACAAAACTAATTTTTTCTTTGTTATGGCTATATATAACACATCAAATAAAAAAAAATGTCTTTTTAAAAATATTTTGATAAGATTTCTCATGGATCAATTTGGACTACATATAAGCCCAATTTTTGTTGGGTTGGAATAGGCGGGCCAATAACCCACCCAAACTTAGGGGGTTGAATGGGTTATGTTTCAAGGGCTAATTTTGCCATCTCTACATTTGGCTTATATCTAGTTTCCAGTAGGCCGTCCCTTAAACTCCTCGATAAAATTGAGTGGGGAATTAACTCTAGAGATTGTCGCAAAAAAAAAAATCAATCCTCAAAATGAGATAGGATGTCCACTTAATTATAATATTAAAGTCACATGCATCCATGAAATGAAGCCTTTAATATACCTTTGCAACCTCCAGAAAACCTTTGCAAGTGTCCTCAAAATTAACCTGAGAAGCAATCAAAGAACTTAATATAAGGGAAGTTAACTTGAGTGCGAGAAATACAAGTTTTAGCACAAACAATTTAGGACTTGAAAAATAAGCCCATTGAGAAGAGCTAGATGTGAGTGTCAGAAATGCAACTTCTAGGCCAAATAACTAAGGATTAACAAATAATCACATTGATAAGAAAAGTTGAATGCAGAACTCTCTCACCATCTCTGACATCCATATTTTTTTGACAAAGCATTTCTGAAAACCATATATTCAAAACATATCATAGTCCACAACATCAAAGAATAGAAATACTTACTGGTCTACATCAGGCATTAGCGGGTCTATGTACTAGATTAGATTATCTTAATTGTAAAATATGGTAGTATCGAGCCATGAAGGTTGTACCACTGCTGCAGCGCAGAATCTCAGCTTTCACCGACAATGAAGGGGAAATAGCAGGAGTTGCTTGAATGGGAAGGCTTGTGAGAAGGAATCTTTGATCGAACCATACACACACGCCCACACATTCAAACGGAAGTATAGAAACTTCATAGATGCTCATATTTCTGCACCTAACTTCTGATTCTTCTATGTTACATTGCCTCATGATTTACTCACATGAAGCGAGCTATTCTGATTTTAGGTCCTTTCTGGATTAGTAACCCACATCATTATTCATTACATTTGGTATAGAAGAGCAATGTGACCCTTTCACATTTCTATTTTTCTTTTGCAAGAGCCTGTGGCAGAGGTTATCCAACTGTTTGATAAATTTTATGCGCTTCCACTTCATTTCTTGAGTCTTTAACTGGAAAACACTGGGCTTTCATTGCAGAAAAAGGGTGAAATTTTCTCTGGAAACATACATAATTGGATGTCATATTAAGTTTTTGGTTACAGCCCAATGTCAATACTTCTAAGGTGAGTTTCTTTCAGGACATGTTTAGAATATTGTGCTCTCCATCTTCTACATGGTATCCTTTTTATTGATGATTAATTTTTATGATCAGCAAGTATTTACCAACCCTCAGCGAGATTGGATGGTTTATATTAACAGAATCAGAAGTAACATTTTCCTACAGTTGTGGACACCAGTCCTCCTGTACACCCTTTCTACCTTATAAATGAGAATCTATTTACACCTATCAAAAGAATGTGACTCTATTTCCTACCCAAAAAGTAAAAAAGCAAAATGATAAAAAGTAAAAATATAATAACACCAGCAAGATGCACAAGACCACAGCAATATTATAACAATAATAAGAACTGAAGACATTGACATATGAACCACTTCTGTCTATTATCTTTTTACTCAAAATTGACATAAAAAAATAAAAATCAATCAGATTAATCCTAGATGTAAGCTAACAGTCAAGATGATTGAAGATAAAAGGGCAGTAAGCACAGAAGATTTATGCAGCAGTCAAGGAGGAGGGAAAAAACTAATAAGGACCTGCTCAGCATAGTTCTGTGGGAGAGCTTCAAGAGTACTAGAACTTAGTTCCATCGCAAGATCATAACAGCGAAGATTGTTGTTAATCTGCCGAGTGTCCATCTCTTAGCATAGTGGCAAAGCACAGTGTAACTTAAAGATTTTTCTACTTCACAATAAACAGTTCAGATTTCCAAATTTTACAAACCATTGCACATAGGGATTCCAGACCAATTTCGGAAGCAGGTTCCTCCAATCTCTTCCTCTCAGCTGCTTGAAAATCAATCATTACCTGGAAAGCAACATTATCAAGTAATCATTAGATAGAGTTTCTTTTCAGAAACCTGAAAATCAAGCTGTTGCCAATCAAAAACTCATGAATTCATATGGAGTAGATTACCAGCAATATATCATAAAGGCAAGAGAAATAAGAATAAGTCTCTTCAGTTTCTGGACAAGATTTTTGACGTCTGATCAAGCAGGTTATCTTATAAACACACACATAAAAGAGGGGGAAACCCATTATCATAAAAACAAAAGATTCATTCCCTCCTTTTCTCTCTCCTCATCAAAGGATAGAATGACAACTAAAACTGGAGAAACAAATGTTCTTCTTGAGCAAGGATATAGAAGATGAAGCATTTCAGGAGAACTACTTCTCTCAACAAAGTTCAAATAATACTTCAGTCCTCATGAAATATTTTCTATAAAAACTAAAAGTACTTGAGAATCACTTGTACAAATTTGTTGAGAAAAACTACTTCAGAAAAAATGCTGACAGAACCATGCACCATCAGGCCCTACCTCAAAGGAAAATTTTAGCAAACAATCCAGAAATTTGAGTTTTTTTTTTGTTTAACATATGCATGATTATGATGCAATAGAATGCAAAGCATTGAAGATTTTCCCTTGTAGATGTATATAATGAACTAGCCAGCTAAATTCACTGTATATAAGTACAAAATACAAGACAATAGATCTTAGAATCTTGAAATACCAGAAAAATTACTCCAGCTGCTAAAACTAGAGCACTAATGGAAGGATCTCTAATAAATAGAACAAGTCCTCCCACTCTCCGGTAATAAAGTGCAAGACAATAGATCTTAGAATCTTGAAATACCAGAAAAATTGCTCCAGTTGCTAAAACTAGAGCACTAATAGAAAGATCTCTAATAATAGAACAAGTCCTCCCACAATCTGATAAAAAGGCAGCCTCTAGTAAAATATCCTCAGTTCAGTATATAGGCGAGACAGTGATGTCTTGAGAAGAAAGGGATGGAAGAGAGAGAGAGAGATGACAGACTGAAGCAGAATGCTCCAGTAATAGTGAAGAAGTTATTTTAGTTCTTAAAATTAACATAATATCTGTCCTCGTATAAAATGAAAGCAACGAACTAACCTGAATGAGAGCCAAAGCAATCCTGTATAACATGACATCAGTGCTATTTTCTCGCACAATTTGCACCTGCTCCCCCAGGATCCTAAATAAGTCAACGGCAGCAGGTGTATATAGTTTCCCATCATCAGTCTTTTTAGGTGGCTGTACTCTGTCTGCCTCAAGGATATTCAAGTACCATTTCTATATTACAAAATGACATGAAAGAGTCAGCATTTTGTATGTCCTAAAATAATATGAAAAGCAATAATGATAACAAATCAAGTTTAAACCTTTGTTGTAGCTTGCATTCTCTCAACATACGCATTCATGAGAGGATCCATTGCACCACTCTCTGAGCAAACTTGAGCTAAAGAATCATCAACTCCAAGTTCAATTAGACTTTCTTGGTAGTCGACCACCCAACCTGTTACCTAATTCATGGATTCAAAAAACACCTCAATTCTGAATCACAGCAACATCTCTTGCAAAGGGGGGAGGGGGCGAGAACGCATTTGCTAACCCATAAAAAAAAGATTATTGGGAAGATGAATATCTTCATGCTGAGATGATGATGGGAAGTGGTTATAGTTAATTATGCGTGAGCCAGGAAACTGAACTTTCCTTTTGCAGAATTATGTAGCTCATGGACACAACAGCTCAGTTACCAAAAGAATCAGAAAGGGGGATAGGAAACCAAAGTGAAACCCTTAGACTTGACTGTCTTTCTCATGATAGAAATTTATTACTGGTTGAAAGAAGAACCAAAACTGAGCCATGAGCCTATTAGGTGAACTGTTAACATGGATAAGGAACTTCGGACTACTGCCCCACGGGCCACGATTGGATGCTATAGCTCTACCCGTGAAAATTTACAAGAAGGATGGAAGCACAATCCAGTAACATTTAGATTAATTACAAGCACAGATAAGAAGGTAAAATTGAACCCCCTAATTTGTAAACAAGTCAAAATAAAGAAAGAAGCCCACAAGTAGTAAAAGAAACAATCATATTTGACCAAATTTTGACTCAAAGCTATGAGCCTATGACCACAACATAGGGATTAATGTCAAATATTCATTAGATATGGAATAACTGGTTAAAATGCTTTTTTTTATGACTTCCCTATTCTATAGTATATAAAATTCAATATTTTCCAGCTTTTAATTTAACAACAAATTCAAATGCCAACATAATCCTTAACTTATCCAAAAGAAAAGAAAATGCCGATATGATTAAAGTTGTATTAACTTTAAAATCTATATACTCATCATATTATTAGCTTGGTCACTCATCATTTAAAATCTATGACCTTAAAGTGATGAGCTTATGACCACAACATAAAAAACTAATACCAAATATTCTTCAGATTAGAGAAACTGACTGAGATGCTTTTTTGTGACTTCCATATTCAATAATTTATAAGATTTCTGTATTCTCAAACTTCTAATCAAACAAACAACAGAATCTCATGCCAAAGTAATCCCTCAGTAACCCAATAGGAAGAAAATGCCAATATGATTAATGTTGCATTACCTTTAAAATCTCTATATTTGTCATATTATTAGCTTGGTCACTCATCTTTCTCAGCCACTGAACAAATCTCTCTGTGTAAAGATTTACCATGAGCTGGAAAACTTCATATCTGAGACCATATAAAGTATAAGTTAGAATGGACATTTGCGTACGGAAAAGAAACATAAGTAGATCACGTGTTAAGAGATATTAGGGTTCAGATTCCTCTGAGTTATTTCCCTTTTTTGATGCCTCTGAGTTGAAAGTGTTGCATGATAAAGACCAAAATTCAGGCCTATTTAGCATAAGCAGTAGCTTACAGCTAACAAAAGCTTTTGAAGAAAATTATACCGACAAGATGCATGTGAAACTTCTCTTATCAACAAATATATTAAGAACATCACATCATGTTGATCGACTATATAACATTGAGTTATTCAGAATATTATACTTCATCAGTAGGAAGCAATTAGTAGCAATGAGAATCATTTCAGATTGTGACTAATGTTAGAGATGAGAGTTATTTTGACAAGTAATTCCAAAATTGAGGAAACACTTCCAATGTAGTCTATAATGGATACGACAGAGCCAAAAATTGACTTTATTTTTTATCATCGGGAACGGCGTTGTCCTGATTAAAAAGAGTTATTTTCCCAAGTAATTTCCAAAATTGAGGAGAAACTTCCAACGTAGTCTCTGATGGATACAACAGAGCCAAATTTGAGATAGTGGGAATGTCCTGAGGACAATCTTAAGAGTATGAGTAGGAGGTTATTCTTTAATCTAGTTGTTCCCAACAAATGGAAAAGAAAATGGCATTACATAGGTGTAAAGAGCACAGGACGAACCTTGGAGGAAAACAAGGAGCCACATAGTCATATATCTCTCCAAGCTCTTCTCCTATCTGAAATTGATGAGATTGCATGTCAATACCAATATAAGAAAGCATAACTGCAATTATTATGAGAATAAACACATATCACCGCAAAGTTTAATTTTCCTCTACTTTGTCATTTATCTCTGGCAGGAGGATGCATCTCTCACCTTGATTTCTTCCGCCTACTGTTTACAGATTCTCTTTTTTTATCAAGCAAAGAAACAAATTGGGATCAATTCTAAAGAACACCTTATCTAGTCATCTTCTCAACAAATTTATGTGTTAATATAATATGTTAAAACCCATCATGACATGTCTTACGGAGAAAAGCATCCTGATTTTTTTCAAACCAAAAGGCTTTAAAAAGAAAAGCATGGCATGCACCTCCATGGAAAAAGGGTTCTAATTGTTTACTATTTGGATAAGAACTCAATTCTCACAACATATGTTTTATTTGTATCATCACATGCACTTTGTCTTTGATTGTTAGCAATTTCACTATTTAAGGAGTGTAGTCAATTGTGAATCTTTTCCCAGAGTTCCATTTCTCCTTAGTTTTCTTCTCATTGCTGTGTCCCATGTAAATCCTTTAAGGTGTTCCTGGACCATTTCCTATAACTAATTAGGTGAGATAACAGCCTTTCAATTCAAGCAGTTCTTTGGCATGATGGCAATTGGACTCAAAAGAGACGAGATAACAAAGGTGGCAAACTTTGCCGAGTTGGGGAGAAATGTATTGAATTGTATTGAATCTTTACTTCTTTGGTGTAAACTACTTTGTATAGAAGATATAGATCAGATTGTAGATTTGATAGGAAGCTTGTCATTGCTCTCTTTTCGAGGTGGCCAGCATACCCTTAATGCTGATGAATACAATTTACCAATTTCAAAAAAAAAAAAATGATAGTCTAAGATCTAGTGATCTACAGGTGCCAAATGTGTCAAATCACAGAATGTCTGCTCCATCAGAAATCTAGTTGAGTCGTTAACAAGACGTTAGTTAGGAAGGCATGATATCAGCAACTAAAATGGGGCACGTGCTCGGGAAAGCTTGGTATTCTGTCAGCAAGATGAAGGAAAATGGGGACAATTCGTGTCAATATGTATGACTATACCTGACAGGCGAGGAGGTCCTTGATAAGCATCAAGAGTTTCATCAAATGGAAAGACGTCATAAAAGATGAACATATGTTTTTTTACCATATCAAAGTCTACTTTAGAATCATTGTCTTTCAATTTGTCGATTTTAAAAACTGTCTTTGGAGAAGTAAACAGTTTTAACTTCTAAATGCAGGCAAGTTGAACACAACGACATTTAAAATCTAACCACTCTAGCTTCCTCTATAGCTGTTTTAAGGTCTTTCTCATCGAGCAATTTGTCAAAACGTGCTTCAACGGATTTCCTTATACTTTCATAACATTTGTCCTTGTAGCCTTTTCCCTGAACCTTCAACTTCTGCTGTGTGAGATTTTTAGAAGAAGTTGTTTTTCTGCAGGCCAATACAGTAATCAGAATATACATTGATATCTTTGACATGTCTGATGCACGCAGAAAGTTAAACAAAGCACAAACCAGGCAAGATAGAGCACCTACTTGGCATTTCTTCGAGGATTTGCTACGGAAGCCATAGCACCACCTCCCTCAGCCTCCTCTGCTTCTTCTGCGAGTTGCTGATCTAGGATTTCTTGCATTTCAACAACCCTGAATAAGGGTGAATAAATTATCAGTCTAGATCGTGGATTCATGAAACATATATTGATGAGCATGAAGGTACTATACACTGTAGATGTGCAATATACGCCAGATTATTGGCATAATAGGGGCAGCTCCAACACAGTACAAGTACGTTAAATAGAAATGGAAAAGAATGTCTTATTAATCAACTCAGCATTGACCATGAAAGTTCCCATTTAAGCTAACATACCTTATAGCTCGGACAAGTGTTTGTGGGCTGCAAATTATGCCAAACAAACAAATATCATAATCAGAATTCAAAAAATAAATAAATGAAATTTAAGAGATTCAGCACAAACTAGAAGAAGTCAATTAACACATGAAGAATAAGTTTACTCATTTTTTCTGTAAGGTACATGAAGAAATTAGTTCACTAGAAAATAGAAATTATAAATGACATGCACAAATCATAATATTTCAATAAAGATAGATGGAAAGCAAACTAGGTCTATTAAAGTGGTTATAGAGCAAAGATTCAGAGTACGGAACCAAGAATAAAAATATGAAGTTAAAGTGATACTGTAGCTTTTGAGTTAACTGATTGTATGTGGACAAACAAGTAGGATCTAGGTAACAGTGCAAACATATTACATGGTGTTGTCTAGCCTAGATACCTCGTTGAACTATTAATCTTGCACTTCGTCTCCTACAGATTAAGATATGAGTGACGCAACTACAATATTTCATATATATTATCATTTGTTCGTTCATTAGATCATTCGTCCATCTATGCATTCTTTGTAATCATGAATTATGTACTTTCTAATCACGAATCACAAACTATTAACTCCCAAAACGAACAAGATTATCGTAATGCAAGCAGCATGATTGGACAGCTTGATAAATGATTCTTTAAACAATAACCAATACCTATCCTTAGCCAGTTTAGAGAAATTTGCAATATGGGCCCACAGTGTCTTCTCAAACGTCTCCCATGTTCTATCCACATCTTCAAAATATTCTCTGACAAATTTCAAAAGTTCCAAATCAAAATGGTCAGATTCCAATGCAAAGCAAAGCCCAATTAAAAGGTTTGGGCCAAAGCAAACTAAAGAAAGGGGCCTGTTAAACAAAAAGTTTGACATATCATGTGAAAAGCAAGGGAATTTTCTCGAAGGGTTAAGCGACATCAAGGACCTAGCGTCTCAGTTCCTACAGGCTTACAACAAATGGGAAAAAACGAATATGGTGGAGAACATCAACATCTCTGCAAATCACAATTGCGGAGAGTCGATTAACAAGATGAAAGAGGCGGTCGAACCAACTAGCAGTGAAACAAAGGGGAACGATCAACCTAATGATGTTGGGGAGAACTCAGGTGTACAAAAATTGCCAAAAGGAGACATGCAAATTCAGCAGATTCATGATGCTGAGCCGGTATCCATACAAAATCCTGGGTACCAGACAGACGAAGAGGTCGAAGCATCCAATTGGATAAGTTCACATATTTTGGAACTTAGCAGAACTTACGGAGTGGCGTTTGAAGGTTTCAGGGGAGAAACACATGCATTACTGATGAAGCTCGATGAAAGAAAGAGGGTGATGGAGAAGAAAGGGGAAAATAGTGAAGCATCAAATGAAAGTAAATATACTATCATGGAATGTTAGGGGGATTAACAAGATTTCAAAAAGGAATCTGGTTAAGAGCTATCTTCTTAAATGGAGAGCTGATGTTTATTGCTTTCAGGAGACAAAAGTCAGTAAAGATATAGAGAGGATTGCCAAACAACTGTGGGCTAGTAGATGGATGAGGTGTGGGTACATTGAAGTGGATGGTAGTAGTGGGGGGGTTCTAATTATGTGGGATTCAAGAGTTTGGGCGGGCAGCAATGTAGAGGAAGGAAAATTCTCAATCACATACAAATTTGAAGCTGTCCAAGATGGGTTTTGCTGGTTTCTTACTGGTGTGTATGCTCCACACACCAGAACTGAAAAACTGGAATGCTGGGAAGAAATCACAGCAGTCAGGGAGTTATGTGGAGGTCCTTGGGTCACTTGTGGGGATTTCAACACAGTTAGAACAATGGCAGAAAGTAGAGGATGCAGGAGAATAACCAATGTAATGGCTGATTTCTCGAGTTGGATAGAGGATATGGAGTTACATGACCCCTGTCTAAATGGTGGAAATTTCACTTGGTTCAGAGGGCCTAACCATCACAGTGTTGCTAGGTTGGATAGGTTTCTCTATTCAATTGAGTGGGAAGAACAATTCAAAAGCATTAGACAACAAATTATGCCTAGAGTTATATCCGACCACAGCCCCATTATGCTACAATGTGGTGATTGGGAACAAAGGAAGTCTTACTTCAAATTTGAAAATTGGTGGACCAATGTAGAGGGTTTCAAAGATTTAATCCAGAACTGGTGGAATGGTTTTGCTGTGGAAGGATGCCCAGACTTCAAACTTAGTATGAAATTAAAGATGCTAAAGCAGAAACTCAAAGAATGGAGTAGTAACTTTCGGGGAACTCACCAACAAGAAAAACAAGTTACTAAATGAGCTAACTGAGATGGATTTGATCCAGAATGACAGAATACTGACAGAGGATGAGATGATTGTTAGAGCAACAATCCTAGTCGAGCTAGAAGTGTTAGCAAAGAATGAAGAGTCCAGGTGGAGACAGAAGTCCAGAGTATTATGGCTAAAGCAAGGAGATAATAATACCAAGTTCTTTCAAAGAGTGGCAACAACACATAGGAGGTACAACACCATCGACCGACTGATTATTAGTGGGGAGGAGATTAAAGATCCAAAAGAAATCAAAGAGCATATAACAGATTTCTACAGGAAGTTATACACTGATTCAGAAAGCTGGAGGCCACCTTTTGAAATGAGAAATTGCCCCAGAATAAGTCAAGAGGAGCAAGAATGGATGCGTCTCTCAGAAGAGGAAGTGGTACACATTCTCAAATTGTGTGATGGGGATAAAGCCCCTGGCCCAGATGGTTTCACTATGTGTTTCTTCAAGGAGTGTTGGGAGATCATAAAGGATGATGTGATGCAAACAATTCATAACTTCCATCAGAATGAAGTGTTTGAAAGATCCTTGAATGCCACTTTCGTAGCATTAATCCCTAAGAAGTCTAGAGCAGAGGAACTCAAGGATTTTAGGCCAATAAGTTTGATTGGTGGAATGTACAAAATCATCGCTAAGTTGACCACTGGAAGAATGAAAACAGTTATGGGGAGACTGATTAATGAGCATCAAATGGCTTTTTTGAAGGATAGACAAATAATGGATGCTTCTTTGTTGGCTAATGAGTTGGTGGACTCCAAGGTAAAGCAAAAGACACCAAGAATCCTATGCAAATTGGATATAGAGAAGGCATACGACCATGTCAACTGGAACTATCTCTTTAAAGTTTTGAGTGACATGGGGTTTGGGAGGAAATAGGTGAATTGGATCAAGTTCTGTGTGTCAACAGTGAAGTTCTCAGTCATTATAAATGAGAGTCCAGAAGATTTTTTCCAATCGCAAAGGGGACTGAGACAAGGAGATCCCATGTCTCCTTTCTTATTCCTCCTAGCAATGGAGGGGCTCAACTACATGGTCAGAAAGGCTAACGAATTGGGCTGGATAAGAGGTTTTGGTGCATATACTAACAGGGCTAATAGCATGGAGGTTACACATTTACTATATGCAGATGATTCTCTTGTGTTCTGCGGTGCAGAAGTGCCACAAATTAGACACCTGAGGGAAATGCTAACCATATTTGAAGCCATATCAGGTCTACATGTGAACTGGCAGAAGAGTTGCCTGTTCCCAGTCAACCAAGTCAATAATATGCAAGGCCTAGCTGACAACCTGGGTTGCCAAATGGCCTCTCTTCCTACCAAATACCTGGGGATGCCCTTGGGAGAAAAGAACAAAGAACTGGAAGTATGGAGTGAAGTCCTGGAGAGAAGTGAAAGGAAAATGACAAGGTGGAAGAGTCAATATTTATCTCTAGGAGGTAGAGTGACTCTCATAAAATCAGTTTCGAATGCCCTTCCTACTTATATGCTAAGTCTTTTTCCATTACCAAAAAGTATTGGAAAGAAACTCAACAAGTTGAGAAGGGTGTTCCTCTGGCAAGGGAATAAAGAGAAGCAAGGATACAACCTGGTTAACTGGGAAGAGGTGATAATGAACAAAACACAAGGAGGTCTGGGCATTAAGAACCTGAGTATTCAGAACACTAGTTTGCTGCAAAAATGGTTGTGGAGATTCTGTTGCGAAGATACAACATTATGGAGGAGGTTCATAGCTGAGAAATATGGCCTACAGAACAACTGGATAACTGAAGAGGTGAATGGCACTTTTGGGTGGGGTGCACAGTAAGGAAAACCATCAGGAGATTGTGGACTGATTTCAATGCAAAGGTGACTTTCAGAGTGGGGAATGGCCTGAAGATCAGTTTCTGGAATGAGATCTGGTTAGGTGATGTGAAAATGAGGATACTTTTTCCTGATTTGTACATTATCAGTCTACAACAGAATGACATTATAGCGCAAATGTGGAGTCCTCAAGGCTGGGACCTATTGTTCAGAAGGGCTCTAAATGATTGGGAGGTTGGAAGAGTAGCAGAACTACTTCAGGCCTTAAACTTGTTCACTGGCATCACCGCAGAGCCCGACAAACCAGTTTGGAAATTGCATCGCAAAGGAGTTTTTACAGTGAAGTCTTGTTACTGGGAAAGAAATACAAATCACTTTTTGCCAACAGTGTGGCCCTGGAAATTAATATGGAAGATTAAGATCCCTTCAAAAGTTGCATGATTCACTTGGTAGGTAATTAGAAGAGCTTGTCTAACCCACGAAGTGCTACAAAGAAGAGGTATACAGATCTGTTCAAGGTGCTATATGTGTGAACGAGAGGCTGAAGTAAATGGTCATTCATTTCTGCATTGCAAGATAACTACAGATCTGTGGAACATGTTCGTTTGTATACTCGGGGTAAATTGGACAATACCCAGAACCACTTTTGAGGTACTAACACACTGACAAGGAATTGGGAAAAGAGGATCAAAGGAAGATTGGTGGAAAAATGTCCCTGCTTGCATATGGTGGACACTATGGAAATAAAGGAATGCGAGGTGCTTTGAAGGAAGGGCTAACAACTCCCAGATGATCAAGATGAGATGTCTTAGTCTTTTGTATTTTTGGTGTAAGCAAGATTTAGTGGGGGAAGTAGATAATTTAATGGAGTTTATAGGCCAACTGTAAATTTTTGAATATTTGTTTTTGGATTAGAGAATGATGGCACCCCCTGGGAGTTTGTAAATCCCTTCTCATCAATTTCTTGATGAGTTCTTTTGTGTGAATACAAAGTTACCTATTTAAAAAAAAAATGGTCAGATTCCAATGCCAACAAGTAAGAGGTCTTCTAACAATCAGTGGATTAAAAGCATTTTATATGTTTTACTATAATAATTAACAATTCACTGCACACACAGTTTAAGTAGCATATAATTGTTCGGATGAGATCGAGACAAGAGCACTATCGGATGTCGCTGCAATGTTCTTCCTTTATTTGTTCTTTGATATGATATGTTGTTGCAACGTTCCGTCATCATCATAATTTACTACATCAGCTATTGAGAAATTGATACTAGCACGTCTAAGTTGATAGTCACTATTTTTCTCCATAAAGAGAGCTGCAAGCCCTCAACTGCAGCGATTCTGAGTGTATTTATCCAAATTCCAACATGAATGGTTCAATTAGGTTTTCTTGCACTGGATAGATATTATATCAAGAACCAAAAGCAGCACAGGTAAAATGCGAACAGTCGACAAACTTTAAAATTATGGGATCAGAAAAGAGGGCCTTGTTCTATGATCCATACCTAAATGAACATGCAATTAAGTAAAAACAAGATACTGACCTTAGTCTACCGACCTCTTCTTTATGGGACCCTGCAGCAGCTAGCGCGAACCTTCGCTTTCCATCAAGAGCAGTTAACCTCTGTAACCAACTTAAATTAGACGCACCGGACTATCGGCGCAAGACTAGGGAGAGAGTTGATGATTAAGAAAGTGATAAATCTGAGAAGAACCTACTTCATAGGTGTTAATTAGTTCCTTATCATCTCTAAGAGAATCCCGTGCTTCAGACGCCTCTACCGAAATTGACATCATTCCCTCCACATCCTACGAGAGACGAAGCAATTATATGGACTGATAATCAGCGAAGCATCAAAAAGTTCCAAGCTTTTGGACTAAACTAAGTAGGCGTTTGGACATAAAAATGTGACATTTGAAAAGTAGTATTTGAAGTTAAGTTGAAAAAGTGTATTTGGAAATTGAAGCTGTGTTTGGACATGTAGTTGACTTGAAAAATAATTGAAATTTTGTGAGTGGAAAAGATCTTCACATTTAAACCTTGTCAAAACCACTTTTTCAAACTTGAAATTCATTTTCAAAAAATCAGTTCAACCATCGATGTATAACCAAATGCTACTTTGGAAAAAAACAAAAAGAAAAAAGTTCCATGGACAAATGGCTCTTAAGTCACTGTTATAAAGATAGGCACAACACAATACTTACCTATGAAATAAATAATGTAAGGTGCACAAGCAGAGTTTATCATAGCAGAAATACTAGCAACCTATATGACATTGTGCAGTTGACTGTGCAGCGACAGTGTAGCGTGATTTGATGGAAGATATCATCTTTAAGGAAAAGGTCATATAAAAATTTCACTTACCTGCTTTACCTAAAAGCTAGTCACAAAAAGATATGAGCAAGACATACCTTCAGAGGTCATATAAAAACTTCACTTACCTGCTTTACCTAAAAGCTAGGAACAAAAAGCTACGAGCAAGACATACCTTCAGAGTAGTGTTCAAGTTATTCCTGGTGTTACTGAGAATCTTTATCTGGTCATGATTTTCGATTAAAGTTTGGCACTCTTGACAAAGCCTGGTTCAAGAAGAAAGAACTCAGCTCAAGCTCAAGACATAATGCCATATGTAACTACAATAGTGAATCATTATTATACTTTTCAATAGAAAGGAAGTTTTCTCGGAGCTGGTTTATAGTCTTCTGAGACAAGGAAAGTGATTGCAGACCACCTTGAGCTTGCTCAACCTGCATTCCAGAAAATTATGCAGCAGCTAGAGTTTAGTATCTGGAGACAGATAATGTTTCTCATATCAAACATTTCTCTCCATGTAAGAAAAAATTACAAGGTGGAAATTAGAGCTTCAAAAGCTTTCCAAGTAAAAATACAGCAAAAACCAGAAGAAATTGCAATAACATTATCTAAACATAAGAATGAGTCGTTTAAACATTAAGTTGAAGCATCCACATACCTGTTCAGCGACCATCGTACTAAGTTGTGCATCATTTGCCTGATCCAACATGAAGCAGTACCAGATCATAAGTAATGTAGTGCAGTTCAATTTGAGTTCAGACCACTAAGTTGAAACTACGAGGAAACAAGAAGCTTCTCGACAACAAAGCCACAAATAAACATGACCAAGAGCAACAACATCAGCAAAAATTGGACCTTCATGTTATTACAATGTGTGATAAACTAAGCGAGGCTAAGAAAGCCAGTTAAGATCCATAAACAACTCGTTTATAATCACGAGAACAAATCCTATTGCTTTTAGCAGGTAATTAAATCACTTTAACAGATTACCACAACGTATCAAAAGCTGAAATTTAATTCATTGCATTTATGACATTTTCTACACTAGTTTTAGATTTTCAACAAAGAAGCAATGTGAAAAGCAACTGAAATACAGGGACAATGACTTAGTGACCACTACTAAACGTTATGAGGCAACGAAAAAAGAAACAAAAATGACAAGCTATCTGATACCAGATGCATAAGGTAGCTCTTTAACAATTTCCTGATCATGATAGTTTTTTTCCGCAATTTAAACTTGAATTAAGAAATAATCATGTTTGTCTCCAAAATTTGCATTGCTCAATCACTATCTACTTCAAAAAGACTGTTCAACTACTCAATAACACATTCAACAACTCAAATATTTCTTATAACAGTTCCTCTACACAATTGAACTACAAATGACAATAAATTTCCCTAGACAGAACAAATAAAAACTTCACAAGATACTCCAAATTTAACAAAATTTCACCATAAACAAACAAAAGGAAAATAAGCAGTGGATCTATGTGAAACCTGTTGACGAGCAATGTAATCGGATTTGATCGACGAAATAGACTGTAAAAGCTCAGGTAACGGCAATAGCTTAGCAACCTCACGAACGGAGGCTTCCTTCGCCTCAACACCGAGATCATCAGCCATCATTTTCGCAACTATTTAGAAATCTCACAGCTTAATTCACTTAGAAATTTTTGTTTGTTTGAATTGAAATTGGAGATGGAGTATATAGGGATCTCGAAGGAAAAGACCTTCGAAGGGTTGATTCAAAGAGTGAACAATCAATCAGCTCGATTTTTCAAGGAGAAGAAAGAGTTTCTGCAAATCGGGTCGGGTTTCATGGTAATGGGTTTTGATATTTTGGACTATTCAAAGATGGAAAACTGAAAATATTTAATATTTATAGCAATAACTTTTTTTTTTCATTTGGTTACTTTTAATACATTTATAATATAGTTTTGATACATAATACATTTATAATATAATACAAGTTTTATTGATAGATAATACATTTATCACACATTATAATACAATGTATCAATTTCTTACCAAACAAGCATAATATATTTTAAAATAGTTATAATACATATATATTATATACATAATTTACTTTTAATAAGATTTATCATAGTATTGTTATATATTGCTATGAATAATAATATATAAAAAGTATCACTAAAATCAATAATTATTTATTAAAAGATGCCTATTCAAGTATTTTTTTCCTTCAAAGATCAACCCATCAGATGAAATGATACCTTTACGTTTGGTAAAAGGTAAAACATGCATGTGGAAACATTTAATTTTTTTTATAAAATGTTTTTTAAGAAATAATAGGGCTTTTAATTATTTTTTTTGTGTTCAATATACAAATTAAAAATATTATTTTTAAAATGTTTGTGTATAATGTAGATAAATATTTTCTCTGTCCTAATTTATGTGAGTTAGTTTAATTTGATTCGGAGTTTAAAAAAAACTTTCGAAACTTTTGATATAAAATAAGTCATAAATGTTTGTGTGACTATAAATCATTTCACTAAAAATAAAATGGGCTTTTTAAAATTAAATTATTGCTAGATATAAAAATGTGACATTTTCTTGAAAACTGACTAAAAAGAAAAGTAATCATATAAATTGAGACAAATGGAGTACTAAAAAAAATGGGTGAAAGTAGAGGGGGGCTATAAGGGCACGGACGGATAAGGATGGAGATAAGGTATGTAAAAGAGCTGGGAGAACATTACTTATGAAACTTATTTTCTATAATGTAAAGAAATTTTATTTTATATCTACTAATTTATAACGACAATAGCATATAACTTTTCATATTAAGCCTGATATAATAACTTGAAAAATAAAATACCTTTATGTAATCCGTTTTAAAAAATCATTTACTCTTTCAAGTAAACTATCCCTCACAACTCTTTTATCTCTTTTTAAGCTACTTTATTTTCTTGATTCCCTTTCCCTTATAATGGTTGGGCAGAAATTTTTAAGCTATAGGTGGAAGTCTAGGAAGAGATATCTACTAAGGACTATAAATGTTGCAATGAATGAAATTCTCTTTTTTGGAATTGCAAATCATATTCTAACAATAGTTAGAATAGATGAAAGCTACATAAAGCCTTGAGTGGCAAAATCAATCTCAATCCGTTTAATTCGTCCAACCCGTTTAAGATTGGGCGGGTCAATCATTAGCTCAACCCATTTTAACCCAACCCATTAAAAATTGGGTTGATGTGTAACCCGAATTGGCTCATAAAAAATCTTGTCAAAATATTTTTTAAAAACTTTTTTTTTAATTAGGCACGTTGTATATGATCATAATAAAGAAAAAAATCATTTTATTAGATAGTAAAATAGTTTAAAAGAACAAATAAAACAATTGAGTTTAGTAAAAATTGGGTCGGGTTGGGTCTTGACCCGTAATATAACCCATTTTGACCCTAGCAAATTTGGATTGGGTTAGATCTTGACTCGATTATTGTCTTAACCTATTATGACTCGTCCAAATTTGACCCAACCCGCCTAATTGCCACCCCTAATAAAGCCCTTTACAAGAGACTATATTGCAATTAGCCCAGGACAAGCAATTGATTGCATTTTAGATGCCAACCAAAAACATGTTCATTAGTACTTTTTAGCTGCCAGAGCATATACTGTGAATATATGAGATAATATCTCATATGGTCACTCAACTATGCATAGTTCTCCTAGAAAGTCACTCAACTATGCATAGTTTTTTTAGAAAGTTACTCAACTTTATTTTATAACTCAAAAGTTACTCAACTAATGATAGTTTTTTTAGAAAGTCACTAAACTATTGATATTTTACCTAGAAAGTCACTCAATCAATTTAAATATTTCTATAGCTGAATTTTATTTAAATAAAGTTTTTATTTAAAAATAAATTCTTAAAAAATAAAAAGATACCCATTAGTTATTAAAAATTATTCAAATAAAAAGGTACCCATTCTTTATAAAATAAATTATTTAAATAAAATGGTACCCATTAATATATACTATTTCTGAAGTCATTCTGCTTCATTTTTTAAAATAAAACAATCAATATCTGCTCTAAAGATGATTCCGCTTCATTTTTTTGGTTTTGAAAAGCAGAGAAATAATTAAAAAGATATCCACCCCCCACATACACAAAGCAATAATTATTTTTTTTTGTAGAAGCAGCAATAAAATGGGGAAAAAATACTGATGGGAAAAAGAGTCGACAAAAAATCAACAAGATAAATGAAATATGTATTTAAACAATATATATTGAGTTTCTATTTTAAAAATCAAATAGGATAAATTAGTTCTACTAATTAATATGCCCTTTGATGGATTTATCGGATATTTTGTTATCTTTTATCAATATATATTTAATAATTTTTAAGAAATAATTTGTACCTTTTTATTTCTTAAAATTTAGCTTAAAATAAAAAAACTAGTTCAGTAAAATTTAATCAAAAAATCATTTGAATTGGTTGATTGACTTTCTAGGTGAAATATCAATAGTTGAGTGATTTTTCAAGAAAACTATACATAGTTGAGTGGAGTTCTGAGAGAACAACCCTTAGTTGAGTGACTTTTGAGTTACAAAATAAAGCTGAGTGACTTTTTAAGAAAAGTATGCATAGTTGAGTGACTTTCTAAGAGAACTATTCATAGTTGAGTGACCTTAAGAGATATTATCTCGTGAATATATGTAAAGTGATTATTTTGAAGAACAAATATCATAGTTTTCTAATCAAGTTTCTAGAATAATTTAGTGTAGTCACTTGGATATTAATATTGTTAAAATATCTATAAATTCGAGAGTAGAAGATAATGTTACTAGATTTTTTTGTAAATGTTCTAGAGAATTAGATATTTGCAATGAATGATCGAATAGTCTAGATTTTATATTATCTAGAACCATCTGTAGGTAAGTATAAATAAGGGATGGTATTGTACATTTGTAATCTACCAAATCAAAGAGTCTTCTTATATAACAAAGTTCTCTTATCCAAAATACACATTTTTCGTCTAACTTCCACTTCTTAGTTGAATCTTCTAATCTTAGTTAACGATCTTGGGCAGCAGAAGGTCTCTCCTAATATACTTTTCTTCTACTATTTTCAACCACGTCAATGCCATAGATGTTGAATTTGATAACACTACAACAATTTTGATGTACCAAGGGGGAATATTACAGTTTCGATCCTCCAAAAATGAACACAATGGCTGTCCTTAAAAATAGTTGGACTGTCATTAAATTCAAAGCAGACAACCCTGGTAATTAGTGGTAAGTACAAAAGCATTTTTATTACTATGATTTTTTGTTAGTACTAATTAATTATTGCAATGTTAATTAGGAGTTTGGTTTATGCATTGCTGTAATGAGCGTCACATATCATGGGGAATGAAGACAATGTTTATAGTGCAAGATTTTATTGTAATTACGCGATTCATAGATTATATATAGTTTAACGATTTAAATTGGGATTAAATATATAGTGTATAAATAAATGTAGTGTGAAATATATGTACAATTGTGAAAGTGTACATATAATTAGTTTTTTTATTCCCCTTTACCATTATTTATAAATTAATAAGAGTGATTCTTCCTGCCTTAATCAGAGGCCTCAACTTCGAGTTTTATTGGGTATGGAGTCGTCTTTGTTAGGAAGCGTTTTACCTCCAATATGGGACTTCTCGGCGCAAATTTGAATTTAATCAAACTCCTATATTAATATCGAACACCGAATGAAAAACAAAAAAAGGAGTGATTCTTTCATACTAGATAAGATTTTAGTTTTTCACTCATATAACCTCTTTAAAATCTTTTCAATAATATAATCAAAATGGTAGAAAGAAACCTTTGAGGTAGAACAGAGGAACACTTAGTTACATTCTTTTTATTATTTTTTATTTTTATTTAATATTTACATTAAAGTTCGACTAATTTGAATTTGTGGAGGGTAAAGCTCATTCAGGAGTTGTGTTTTCTATCAAAAAAAAAAATCATACTCAGGACTCGAAATCGAAATGTAATGTCTCATTTCTTGTGAAATTGTTTGTAATTGTGAAATGACCATTTTGTCCTTTCCCTTAGCATTTTCATGCTTAGTTTATGTTGCGGGAATGGTTAGTGTGATTCCCTATGCGATCGGATGTGATTTGGGTGCTTTTGACCCTTTTGAGTTGAATTGTATTGATATAGCTGACTTTGGTCAACATTTTGAAATTCGGGCATCAGACGGTGATTCCATTAGTTTCATTGCTTTCGGAACGTTGAGTTTGAGCTTGTAAGGTGGTTTGTCAAGGTTCTGAGGCCTTAGGTTGAGATTTGGGTGTTGAGACGAGAAGTTGAGTTTTAAGCCTAAAGTGAGGTCCGGGAGGGGTAATTTCGTCATATGACCTTTTTTTTGAAATCTGACGATTATTTTGAGTTCGAAATGTCAAATTTAGTGGGGTGACATATCTAGTTTATTTTCATTGGACCCGAATGATTTTCGAAGGCCCATTCTGAGGCATTTTTCTTGAGTTGAACTGCTGATTTTTCTGGTTCTGGTGCAGGTATTTTAGACCATCGCGATTGCGATCATTGGGCTCGTGTTCGCGATGAGTCCCCTTCTTGCCTTCGCGATCACGGCCCAGGAGCTCGTGTTCGTGAAGAGTCTTTGTAACCTTCGCGATCGCGGCCAATAGACTCGTGTTCGCAATAAGTTGCCTCAGTGTTCCTCGCGATCATGAGATTCGTGGCACGCGATCTCGATGAGTATTTAGCACCTGGACATAACCTAAATTTTGAGATTCTTCCTATTTTTTTCATTTCCACCATTTTCATTCGATTTGAGCTTAGAAGAGACGATTCTATGTAGTTTTTCTTGGTGAAATTCGTGTGGGTAAGTTCCCCGATCAATTCCTTACCGTTTCTTTCGATTTTTATCTACCGAAACACCTTTTAAATTATGATTTTAATATGGGTTTGGGGATTTTTCTCCTAAGTTGGAAAATTAATTTTTCTTGATTTGGAGCTCGTTTCTTGCTCGACTTTAATGAAATTTTCAACTACTATTTCCTCTTGGATTGTAGAATGTGTTTTTCAAATAAAGTTCTGATTTTTACTATTCCGATTTACGAAAAGATTTTTTAAACTATTTTACCTCCATTCATAGTCGTATTGGGGATCGTTTTTTAATAATTGGGGATCGTTTCGGTGATCGTTTGGTATAGGGAGAGCTTCGATAGAATTGTTCAGTGAAATTTCCGACTTCGAGGTAACGGCTATCCCTCTTTTAGACTGAGATGAATAGTTAATCTTTCTTATGAAGTCAATTGTAGAATGAGATTATAGTATGAAATTGAGTGATTGGTAAGTGTGAACGTTATTATTTAGCCCGTGAGAGGCTTATTCGTGATGTTTAGCCTGTGTGGAGGCCTCATGTGATATCTTTAATTATTTTGATAACTTGTGATATTTGAGAATTGCTCGAGAGGGGGGTTTTGTTGCCAATTTTGACATTTTGCCTTTGAGATGCTCGAGTTAGGGGCTTAACTGATTTTGATCATCTTAAAATGAAAGAAATGCTTTCTAAATGGTAAAAGTTGATTTCAAATGAATTCTTCCACTACTCTATCTTGTGTGGATGTACTACATGACTTATTGAACTTGAGAACTTTGTACTCCTTATATCCTTGTTAAAGTAATTATATCTTTGTGTTGTGTGCGTTTTGATGCATTCATCCTCAATTATCATGCCATTGTTTATGGGAGTATAAGGAAACTTGGAGAAATACTATTTTGAGAAAGAAAATGAGATACTTTACATTTATCCTTGACCACGAGCTAGGTGGCAAGTTGATGAGACATTGAGACTGTGAGATTGGTATATGGATTATGAGTCCCCCATGGGTCCTTGCTTGGAAGCTAAAGCTCGGCAAGGTGTATACAACAGGTTGTGCGACAGCCTTGATTTCACCATATCATTTCATCATTCCATTGCATTGACCAGCTTTGTTTTGTTGTGTAACTTGCTTGCATGTTGATATGTGTATTATCTGTCGCCTTATGTGCTTTACTTTATTTGCACCGTTGTTATATGAATTGGCGGCATCGATGTCGGAATGAGACTTTTCTATATGCAGGTGGAAACGTTTCATAGTTTATTTCTTAAGTCTGGTTAGTTGCTTATACTCAGTCGGTCTAACCTATTGAGTACATGCGGATTGTACTCACCTATACTTCTGTTATCTTTTTGATGCAGATCCTAATCAGGGTGTTCCTCATAGCGGTTGATTGGATCTAGCGGGTGTTTCTTTCGGAGTTGTGGTGAGATCTTGCTTTCCGGATCGTCAGTGGCCTCCCTCTTTCATTTACAGGCTTTATACTTCTTTTCGGAGACTTGAGATGTATTGTGGATTCTAGAAATGTATTAGATGCTCTTTATGCTTATGATACCAGGTTTTGGAAACTTCTTGTTGTCTTTCATTTCTCTTCGGGTGTGGTCTGACTTCCCTTTGGGAATCTCGTATGTGTTATCTTTCCCCGAATTACACTCTGATGGAAATTGGGGTGTGTGTCATCATGACCTCAATTTTTGGATCGTAACACGAAATCTCTTATTATTAGATACATTACCTAAGTCATTCCTTAAGGAAATACCTCAATAGAATTTTTTTTAAATGTAAAAACCATGTATTAAGTAAGCCTGAGGAATTGACAAATGACAATATTTATATAACTTTCGGATAGAATTGACAATATTTCTAATCAAATATTTTATTTAGCAAACTAAGTCTAAAAGCAATGACACTAAGAGCTCGTTTGGATTGGCTTAAAATAAGTAACTTTTAAAAAGATACTTTAAAGTCATTTTAAAAATAAGTAGTTCTCTGTTTATTAATGTGTTTGGGAAAAAGTTATTGAAAGTCACTTTTTTTTATCAAAATGTCTGAAATACCCTTAAAATTGTTAACATTATAAAAGAATTAAGGGTAAAAAAGTAATATACTTGGTCAAAGTAGAATGATTTATAAATTAAAAAAAATAAGTAGGGGGCACCCTACTTTTAACTTTTGACTTACTTTAAGTTACTTTAGATTTATTTTAAGTTATTCGTATAATTGTCAAACACTCTAATAAGTCAAAAACTGATTTAAAAATTAGTTTGACCAACTTAAAATCTCATCCAAACGGGCTCTAAATTTACTTTACTAATAGGCTCACTTTAACTTTAATTCAATAGTTATCTTCAGAAGTTCTAAAATTTTAAACAATAGCCAAGTTTTCATTTTTAAAAGTCGAAATTGTCTAATTGAAAATTTGAAATATATATTTTTATATAAAAGTCTAATGTTTAAGTACTAAACAAAATATTTTAAACAATGCATTTAGGGATGACATAACATCACATGTAGCACCTTAATAACTTCACAGAAATAATAATAAAACTCGTCTTTCTCATATAGATTTTTTTTATAGTAAATTTTTCATAAGTTTAATTATTTTTTTCATTTTGTTTATTATTACATAGGGAAAAAATGATTTCGTATCATTGATCTTTATTTGTCTATTAAAAAATATTTTTTCACAAGTTAATGGTACTAAACTTATATTAAAGAAAATCAACATATTTGAATAGGACAGAATGAAATTAAAAATGCGTGTTATGTGGGGAATTGGTCGAAATGATTGAATTTTAAGTGTATTTTCTCTTGGACATGCCTAAAGGAGATACTACAATGATAACAAATCAACCCACAAATTTTGACACTATGAGAAATATGATTAAAAATTACTAGAAGGGTGCAAAGAAGGAAAGATAGAAAGTGGATAGAAGACATGATAACGAGAGCAGAAATGGAGAAATGTATATTTGAGGGAAGCTAATGAGTAGAAAGAGCACATAAACTTATTTAGTTCCATCAAGACAAGTCAGCCTCAACCCAACGAAACGAAAGAAATGTTAAAAGATAAAATAAAAACAAGATAAAAGTGGAAAACTTAATCATTCTAATATAACTCTAAAACCTTGTTGTCACATGTACAAGCCACGAAAACATAAAGTGTGAAAATGAAAATGATTACAAGTCTCAATATCTTTGATTCTCAAATAGAACAAAGCATAACAAGAAAGAAAAAAAGGGCCCGCCGGAATGACAAGCAGCTACCTCTCAAAGTCCTTCAACAAGTCTCAGAACGGAGGAAGAAGAGGAAGAACTACACAAGTGTAAAAGTAAGGAGTGAGTACCAAACAACACGGTACTCAGCAAGCAACCTAATAAACAAGCAAACTAGTTAGAAATCGAATACTCCTTTCATCCCAATCGAACCTCCTCAAACTACAACCTGCATAGAAATCAGTCTAACCTAACAATCACAATACACAGTTCACAAGACTTAACCACACAGTTCAATAGTCACAGTTTCAATAAACAACACGTATCAGTATGCCAATACGCTAGTAACAAATAGATCACTCACAAGTAACAAGTAGATCAATCACAAGTATCAAAAGGTACTAAAATCTTATTAATGAAACTCTTGTAAGCATTTCCCTTCGACTTTATATCACATCACTAGTCGGAACCATTTTTCCTTCGGCTTTATGTCAAATCACTAGGCGGAACTATTTTCTTTCGGCTTTATGTCAAATCACTAGCCGGAACCATTTCCCTTCGGCTTTACATCACATGTCTCATCACGGTATTCAACAATCAATACAAACAAGCAATATCACACCATAAGGAAGAGATCAAAATTCAAGCAATTCAAGTCCACATTCATGCCATCAATGCATTTCATCAATCAATCACATAGGGATCACAACAAGGCAATTCACAAGCATTATAATCAACAAGTTGTCTTTCCTTAATCTCCTTTTTATTCATTAAGATTAAACAAGTGAAACAATTAACCCTTCCTCAATCCCATTACTCCCCAACGCACATAATGAAGGGAAATAGATGATTCTACAAGGTTGCAAAATTTAAGAGATCACTTGCCTTAGTTCAATCAACTAATCAATCTAAAGGTTGAGTCTTCTCCTTTCAAACGATATCCAATGCCCCACAATCTAGTTCAATCAAGTAATCACAATACGATTCCGGAATCAACACGACCCAACTCAAGCAATTTAGACAAAATGGTCAATCAACTCAAAAATTCAATTTTGAAATTGAGGTTTAAATTCGAAAATCTTTACTTGAAAACATTACCCAAGACATTTGGAATTCATTGGTGAAAACCATTTCGAAAAATAAGCTAAAATCATATCAAAATCACCATTTTACTAAGTTTTTGGGTTCTTGAGGATAAACCCCAATTTTTCATTTCGTAAGCTTGATTTGAACACTTTAATTCATAAATAATCATGGGTAATTGAAGATTTAAGGTTAGAAATCGTTATCCAAATATTTTCTCTCGAAAAATTTGATCAAATCGCTACACCAAAGCTCCCAAAACTCAAAAATGATGAAATGAGATTGAAACCCCAATTTTTGGAAGATATTATGTCCAGGGGTCCTCCGCGAACGCGGACCCTCGGCTCATTAAAGCCCCGCCAACGTGCCTACTGATCCGCGAACGCAGAGGTCAGAGCTTTGATCTCCCCCGAACGTGGTCCTCTCTCCGCGATCGCGAAGAGTTGGCTTTAGCAACAGAACAAAAAAATCAGTCCACTCAAAAATCATCGAAAGGGCCTTTAGGATTCGTTCGGAACCCGGTACACACAATTCATATATGCAAATTGACTAAAATCGACGTTCCGGACACAATGGAACCATCAAAACACAAATCTGAGGTCTCCTTGACCCAAAACTCATGAAAGTCACAAGAAATGAACATAACGCCTAGAAAAGGTCAAATCAAGCTCGGAACCTCTAAAAAATCAACTATAACCTTACTTAGGCCTAAAATCGTCCTTCGAATCCAACGAAGCTTTCAAAATTCTAATCCGAGCATCCGAATGTTGACCAAAGTCAACCCAAATGCTAAAATCTCAATAATTTCCAACTCAGGACCTCAAATCCTTAAAACAACTCCGAATCTGCAACCGACGACTCTCATAAACCAATTTCCACATTCAGGGACTAATGGAATCGACGAAATTCCTTTTCGACAGTCGAAACTCTAAAAGACCCCGAAAACCACTTTTAAGCAACTTAGCCTTTCAAAATCACAAATTTACTCAAATTCTCAATTTTTTACTCAAAGTTCGAAATCAACTTTCAAAACTCAAACATAAAAGACTCGGGGTCATGATCGGGAGAGTAAAATAGTAATTTCACAAAAATATCCAAAAATGACCAACCGGATCAATACATATTTAATTTTTTTACATATGATGGAACTAGTATTCTGTCTCCTAAGTCTAAACGCTCCTTCAGTATTATTTTTTCTAGAACTAGAACTAGAACTAGTATCGTGTCTCCCAAATCTAAATACTCCTTCAGTATTATTTTTTCTAATTTTTAATGACAGGGTAATAGGATCTTCACAAAACATAAATGTGTAGTTATAAAATCTAACAAGTTAAAAGATGTTTTCATACATTTCCCCAATTTTTATTTCATTAAAAACAAGTTTTATATTTTCCTTGACGTGATGACTATGGAGAAATGAAAAACTTTCAACCTTTATTGTTGACTTTTTGTTTCTTTTTACGTTTCTTAAAAGTAATTAACATATGGGTTATACATGAGGAGACTCTTTCAAACTTTTTTTCCCTAATTTTGGGGTAAAAATGTTGAGTTTTCTACAACGGCACTTTGAAAAACTCCAAAATTTCCTTCACAAAATGTCGAAAGCTCTTTTAACTTTTCATGTCTAATTTTTCAATACACAAAATTGAAACATTCACCAAGCTCCTCTTCTTAGACCTTAACAACAACAACATCATCTTATCGTTCGTAAAATCCTTCTAATTGGTATTGACCTTATCTCTACTTTTATTTTGTCGTTGTTTAAACATGACCCTTAACTTGGCGTTAGCTGACAACTATGACCTTTAACTTTGGATGTGCACAAGTAGGCACTTAAACTTGTATAAAATTGAACAAATGGACACATTCGTCCTACATGGCACCCTACATGACAATTTTGTATCATACGTAGCGTCCTATGTGTATTATGCCATGTAGGACAAGTGTGTCTACTTGTTCAATTTTATACAAGTTTAAATGTTTATTTGTGCACACTACTCAAAGTTGGAGGGCATAGTTATCCGCTGAAACCAAGTTAAGGATCATGTTTATGTATTATATCTTATTTAAAAGACAAAAGAACAAATCTTAATCCTATATATTGCCAATGTAATTAAACAAAATCTTATATATCCTTATTACAATTACCACTATTTTTTATTTTCTCACCTCTCTAAATAAAATAAAAAACAAACTAATAAGGCAAATAAAATAATATTAAATAACACAAAAATACACGATCGATTAACATAGATAAAAGTCAAAGACTAACATAAAACCAGATTCACATTATTATCATGATCAAATACAGCTCCAATAAGCTATATGAAACATCAATTTTATTACAAATAAGAAAAACAAAGACATAAATATATATATATATCCAAGTATGCCATAGTAACGAATTAATAAAATCAATAAGCAAATACTTTTTTCTTTCTCCCGTCATTAGAGTATGTTCCAAAATTAAAAATAAATTATAGTTAAATGTGAAGTATGTTTAAATTCAACATTGGGGCATATCAGGAGGGGGAGGAAGCAATTTCTGTTGAGAGCCTTTTCCATCTTTCACAATAAATGCCATTTCCATTCCCCAGCTTACATGGCGTTCTAAATGGCAATGCATAAACCATACTCCTGTTACATAAAAAAATAAAAATAGCATATTATTAGATAATAAATTTAAATTATATACATTGACGATATAATTTTTTAAATATATTTAGTATTATATAATTTGATTTGATGTAACATGTAATAAGTTATGTATTTATCATGTTTTGCGGGTTTACAAGACTACATGCATATATATAAATTAAAGTTGAGTTAAACTTCTAAAAACAACTATGGATAACCATTTATCTATAAAAAAAAATTGTGATTAGTTGTAAAATAATTTTACATTGTCAAATTGTCTTAATTTTGACTAAATCAGCGTGCTTAAAGCACATCACGTGCCATTAAAATTTGCAGCATCAAATAAACTTTACTAAAATTAGCTCATTAAAATATGATGACTCGCCTATTCCGCCTATTATTAACTCGGTCTATTTTGACTGATGGAAACCTTGGCATTTTTTTCTTTTTGATAATTAAACAAATTATTAAAGAACAAATGAAGAAACTAAAATTTGGTATAAGTTAGACTGGTTGGATTATGTCCCATATTTAGCCTGTATTGATCCAGCCATCTCAACTCATGTAACTTTTGTACTACGAGTTAATAATCAGTCCATTTATCAACTCAAGTCGTCGATCCAACACAGTAACAATAAATGATAATGTATAGAAATAATTTGATGAATTAAAATACCTGGATTATCAGCTTTGAACCTGATGGCAGCCCAACCATTCCTAACAATAGCAATAGTGTTCTGAAGAGGAGGATCAACAAGATTATAGTTCAAAGGGTCTTTATCTTTGTCAAAATTTCCAAAACCTGCTCCAACAACATAAAAACTATATCCATGCAAATGAATTGGATGATCAACTCCACCCAATAAACTAGTTCCTTGCAACACAATCTCTACATTTGCTCCATATTCAAGAACATGAACCTCCGTTCGTCGATCGGGACGTTGCAATTCCACGGGAAGTGAACCACCCGTAAAATTAAAATTTAAAGGTGGAAAACTAGGAAATTCATCTCCATAAACCCCTTGAATGTTTTTATAATAAGCTCCTAATATGTCGATACGAGGTAACACAAAGCTTATATTATTCACACTAGCCGCGAATCGATCCCCATTAGGTCCACCACACGATTCATCCTCGCAAGGCAAGGTGTTTACGGAAAATGTGAATAATAAATTCGTTGTAATGTTTAATGGTACGTTAATGGGGTGTGTTTTATCGGCTAGGCTTTTTAATGACCTAGTGAAATTAAATGATGCATTCGTATCGTCGAAATTCGGGAGATCCGGTTGGATTGGTGGTGATGAGGCGGTGTAATTTCCGCGATATTGAATGATGGCGGTGGTGGTTGTGTTGTCAAAATCAACTCCAACTACGCTATTATATGCTCTTGCGCCCATATAATAGTGGTTAGGGTTTTGATTTGCTTCGAGTAAAACATCAATAGTTTCACCCGGGGAAATTGTGATGTAATTTGATTTGAATGGTTTAACGTACGAAGCGTCGGTTCCTACCACGGTGAGTTGGTGATTTGCAACGGAGAAAAACATGAGATTGTTCATTACGGCGTTTACAATTCTGAGCAAATATGTCTTGTCTTTCTCCACTGTTAACTTGAATGTGTCTGTTGAAAAAAGAAAAAAAAAACTTATGTTCATAAATGATTTTTCAACAAATATAATTTGCATCATCAAAACTATATATTACGTGATACAAAGGAAAAAACAATCCATTGACTAGTTTGAATTTTACAAAGTGTATATATATAGTATCATGACTTTTCTCATTTCTCCTTTTGAATTATGTTAACGCGGTTATGCTTTGAAAAGTAACACTTCCTCCGTCTCAATATATATGGCGAAATTTATAACTGATTTCACACTTATGATCAAAAATAAGCTATAAACATTTATCCGTCTATAAATCATTTCAGGGGCGGATTTAGCTTTATAACTATAGATTCACATGAACCTAATAGTTTCTGCTCAAAACTTGTATATTTAACTAAGAAATTCACTAAATATAAATATTTAATTGTGATTCCAGTTATTATAGTATATTAACTTAAAATCGTTATAGAAATTCTTACATTTTAAATCCTGAATTCGCTCTTTGTCATTAAGTGTAAAAATAAGAAGCTTAAAATTAAATTATTTTTATATTAGGAAGCTAAGGATTATTGTGCCACCTAAAATTAGAAAAGATGAAATATAATTTTAAATGAGTTTAACTTCTATAAATTATTGATATAAAAGAATTATTGTGTCACCTAAAAAATAAGTTAATTAACCAGAAAAATAAAATAGGTAACCTACTAGCTAGCTAAATCTACAACATATTAGTCCAAAAAAATATTTTCATTATCGGTACGTATATATAGGCTAAAACCTGCAAATGTTTTATATAATAATATTCTAAATTATTTTTCTAGCGAAACTATAGAGAAAATAAGAAGAAAAAAATCAAGGGGTTTTATAGGTATTATTAAATATTTCTTTTACCATTTCTTGAGCAAGGATATAGATCTCCTGGTTGACCATTTATAAGAAAAGCATCAGATTTATTTGCATCTCCTCCACTTGTAAGAAACTCATTTACAACTGCCTGTACATCACTTTTCCACCACTCTCCTGCAATTTAATAATTTTAAAAAATTTCAAACTATGGTACGTACAAACAAACAAATTAAAACGAAACGAGTATATATTCATACGTACCTAAAATGATGGGAATTTCAGCAGCAGGTCTAGGAAAAGGATAATTAGTTTTATTTGCAGGACGTATAATAAGGGCACCATTAACAGTAGCTCTTGACCAATCACTATGAGCATGCCACCATAAGGTTCCTTCTTCGTCTGAAAGATTAATCCTTTGACTGAAATTGGTTCCGGGTCGAATCGGACATTGAGTGATAAATTCAGGACCATCTGACCATGGATATCGCGGTTGTTTCACTCCATGCCTGAAGTTTTTATTTCCAACTTGTAATTTTTTTTGACAAAAAAAATTTCGGGCTCGTACATGTTGATTGTACTTTGATCGTATGGAGTGACGGAGTGTGCCACGTAAGTCAAAAAGGTGTACAAAATTAAAAAAATGGGTTCAAGGGGGTAATAGGACCTTAATTTAGTTAAGGTGTGTCTCTGGGATTTCGGTCATAGTCTAGGGGATACTTATACCTTATCCCTAAAATAAATAAAAGTGTCTTTTTTTGCGTTTAGCATTTTAGATCATGAGATGGTCATACAGTTCATCATAAATACAGATTAATTAGTTGAAGAATAATATTTACCAGTGGATTGTTATATTTTGGCTTCCATCATTTTGGACATTGACAACAAGTGTATCTCCCGTATTGGCATATATAACTGGACCTGGAAATTGGCCATTCACAGTCAAAATATTCTTTGAGCTGCAAAGCTTTGAGTATGGTGCTTCTTTAATCTGCATGGATACTCAAAATTAAAAAATATATATATTTGGTATGACAAAAAATGTTAATTTATTATTCTTAACCAAACTATATATATGTTATATTAATAATTTGATTAAGATATATTTCGTTATAGGAGCGTAAAATTAGGGAATATACAATTGCTTCATTGAAGGGTGCAAATCATTTTTTATCATTGGTTTTAAATTTTAATTAAGGGATAAGGCACAATTATCCCTGGACTATGACTGAAGAGACACACCTTACCTAAACTAAGGTCCTATTACCCTAAACCCATTTTTTTGTAATTTTGTACACCTTTTTGGCTTACGTGACATCCAAACATCTCTCACGCGCCTCAACTACGTGGAGTCACGGAGTGTGCCACATAAGCCAAAAGGTATATAAAATTACAAAAAAATGAGTGCGGGGGTAATAGGACCTTAGTTTAGTTAAGATGTGTCTCTGAAATTTCGATCAATATAATCTAGGGGTACTTGTACCTTAACCCTTTAATTAAAGAAAAACAACCAAAAAAAGAAGGTAAAGAGGCTACTTACGACAAATCGATGACGATGAACAAAAGCATGGGCAGGTAAAAGAGCAACTAAAAAAAGAAATCCTATAATTTGTTGAATGAAAATCTTCACTTTCAACCTCATTTTTCTTTTTGTGCAAACAAATACTAATAATATGATATGAAATGTGTAAAGGATGTTAATGTATTTATAGAGATGAAGTTATCAAAAGAGAAAAAGATGACAATATTGTCGTAGCAAACTTCAAAACAACTATCATTACCATTAATTAGCGTACAAAAATAATTAAGCTGTTTCTCATAATGTGTCTGGTTTTTTACTTTTCAAGATTTTGAATATATCTTTTCTGTTGTAAAGTCAATTTTGCAAAGAAAGTCAACCCTACTCCTGTACTAATTTAAAGTATATATTACTAATATATATTTTTGTGAATCAGATGATCGAATGATTCAAGTTCATAATTTAAGGAAGTTTACATATAAATATCCTTTGAATGATCTTATAGGCTGAAAAAATATTCTAGATTGAGCATGTGTATAACTTAAAACCCAAATTATTATTTTTTGGATGAGAGAAGAAATGAAAATTTTCTGAACTTGACGCAAATTATTAGTTTCGTTCTTGAACTATGGACCGTCTTAAAAACACCCGTCTACTTGACTAACTAAACTTAGATACACCCCTGATTTGTCATATGACATAGCAAGTGGTCTCAAACTCTTGTAGAAACATGAGCTCATAATATAAAACCAAGAGAAGTGTTGAAAACACCCCTAAACTTTGTAAGAATTTAAGGGTGTATTTCACTCATGTTGCAAGATCGCGGATTCAGTTAATTAAATAAAGAGGTATTTTTAAGACTATCAAAAATGAAATTAATAATTTACACCAAATTTAACGGTGTTTTCAACACATCTCTCTTTTTTGGATTGCTACAAAAGTTGCACTCAAATTATTATATTTGGTTAAGTACTTAAATCCTTCCCTTATAGGAGTAATTTCAAGAATTGGTCATCCAACTTTTATCTTATTTCATCAAAGTTAATTACTTAGCTATCTTTTCGACTTAATTAACTTTAATAATCTGAATATCACGAAAGTCACTAAACTAATATTACCTATATATTCCTCGTGGAATATTTGTATACGTACAGTTTACAATTTTTGAAAAAATCATTAGCTACCCATTGTTTAGATCTGAAATTGTAAAAAAAAAAGAAAAAAAAAAGGTATTTGTTTGTTCAGTTTTGAAAATTCAATAGTCTCATCATAAGTCATAAATCATAATACGTGTACATGAAAATATTGAAATTCTATTCTTCAAAATGTTTCATTAGTCAAACATTTTTTTTAATCAGAGGGTTAATTTATACTAAAACTAATCTATTAAATCGCTAAAAGTCGATTTCTAGAATTAGGTAAATTTCAATTGTGAAATCTTTATGTAGTTCTTTCAATGTAATTTTCTTCTGGCGGTCTGACTTTTCTCTTGAAATTAATTACTAAAATATTTGTGTCTGCTTAATTAATTTACTCGTCTTCCTTTTACACCTAATTTTGACCGGAAAATACTCCATGCTCAAGAAGATATATATCCTTAGAAGAAGAAAGAAACTAATTCTTCAAATCCGAGACTCTCTACTCAAGGGGACTCAAATCCAAGACCTCTGATTAAGGATGAAGAAGCACTTACCACTCCACCACAACCCTTATTAATTTAATTAACAATTCAATTTTACCTTGAAGAATGAAAAAAGTCCTATAATAAAATAACTAATCTCCTTATATGATCTTGGACGATTCTTCCGTTATAAATTAACTTTGGAGATTGAGTTAGACTTCTTTACATGATATCAGATCAAGACTCATATCATCCAATGTTGAACCCCCAAATAAAAATTGTCATGCTCCAGATGTTTAACGTTGGACATTAGATAGGATATTGAAGAGTTAAAAAATAAGATGTTGCATAAATTTTTATGAGACCCATCAAAGTAATAACAATGTAGATAAATTTATGAAAATCTCTCACATTTTTTGGTCAATATTATTGGTTTAATAATATATGCTACTATATGCCACGTAAGAGGTACATAATTGTCGAATAGGGAAAAGTTGATGAAAATTGTCAATTAGGTAGTAGTAATACCGTGCAAGGGAAGAATATTAAATATCAGACAGTCAATATTATATTTTTTGTTTGAAGAAAAATAGAACACAACTTTCTTATTTTGGAGATTTAGAAAAGTCAGACAATTAATTTTCTAATCCTCTATTTTCTTTATAAGAAAAAAAATCTCTCTATTAATATTGGGACAAAAAAATTCACGAATTATTGACTTATTGTGATTGATGACTAAAGGTTTTGAATGTAAACGATCCTGCAAAAAAATAAGAGATAGTGATTCTTCGTTTAATGAGCTTTATGTGATACAAACTTAAATTAGTCGAGACATCAAAGTGAGTATTGAACACGAAATTTTAAAAAATCGCATAGCATATAATTTCCATGTTTTTTCTCTGAATGAGTTGGTGTTCTTAACCTTTTTTTTAATCAATTACTAATGCATATCTAGTGTTTGGCATATATCACAACGTTTAAGATCATCATTTTTTCCTAACATTAATGATTTGTCCTTTTTTCCCCAATAATTTTTCATTAAATAATATAGCTGGCTTGTGATTTGTGAACAATATTCTCCCCTCATTGGGGGTGAGGGTGGAGGATTACCTTACAAAACATATTCAAACTATCCTTCAGTCTCTAATTAGTTGTCGTGTGTTATTTTTCGAGAGTTAAATTATTTGAATTTTGATTAATATTTCAAGATGTATTTATTCATTAAATTAATTAGTATGAGCAAAATGAAACTTATATTGTTTTTCGTACAGTTTTTAAATATCTAAATTTAATACTAAAATATTGAATAGATATAATCTAATTTAACTTAAGAAAATAGTCAAATTAAGAGAAACATGACAATTAGTTTGAAATTGATGAATATTATATTACCACAAAATATTATTTGGAAAAACTACACAATTAGACAAACATAATTCAACAATACTTACTAATTCTTTTTATAGTTTGAAATAATTACATATTATCTCACTAATTAATAGTTCCATATCATATTTCAAGTAAGATACAACTAGATATATGTATTTTTGCTGTCAAATTCACTAAAATAAGGAGAGAGACGAGCAAGATAGGAGGGAGGCGAGCAAGATCCCCATATACACGGGATATCAGATGCAGGGGGAGAGGCGAGCGAGAGAGTTAGATACATGCGAATCCACTTGGATACAGTGTATCTAGAACAAAAAACCTAATTTTAACCCATGTATTCGTGATACATGTATCCGAAGTCCAAAATATGGAAAGTTTCATGATATTACATACTAACATAAATTTATTTAAGAGGAACTTTCACATATAGCCACTCAAAATATTTTAATTATGCTTTATAGCTATAGTTTGATAATTATGATTCGTAGCTACATGTTATAGGGAGGAGAGTGGCGAGCGAGACTGGGAGAGAGAGGAGAGAGGTGAGCGAGAGAGGGAAGAGAGTGGAGAGAAGCGAATTGTATATGTATATCTGTCAAAATAATGTATAAATGTAACTGATATACATATGTATTTGTATATCTGGCAAGCAAGACTGGGAGAGGGAGGAGAGAGGTGAGCGAGATTGGGAGAGAGTGAAGAGAGACGAGTGAGAGAGGGCAGAGAGTGGAGAGAGGCGAATTGTATATGTATATATGTCGAATTATACATATGTATATATGTCAAAATAATTGTATATATGTATATGTATCAAGTATTGTATTTGTATATCTACATATAATTTGAATTCGTATACAATTGAATCGAGTTAAAACATTTGTATTGTATATCCAATCTCTCTCGCTTTATACAAACACAAATTATACATTTGTGTTTGTATAAAGAGAGAGAGAGAGATAGACAAAAGAGACCTGGGCAGGGCAAAATCCAATCTCTCTCGCTTTATACAAACACAAATTATACATTTGTGTTTGTATAAAGTGAGAGAGATTGGCAGGGCAGGGAGAGGAGAGTGGCGAGAGAGAATTCCAGAGAGATGGGGGCGAGGCGAGAGAGAGAGGAAGAGAGGAGAGAGGCGAGAGAGAGAATGAAATTATACCTTAAAGTTAGTTTCGAATTGTAATTAATGCAAACTATAGCTATGGTAGATAATTAAGTAGTATAAGTTTGCTTAGCTACGTAATTTTTCCTTTATTTAATTAGTTCCAAAACTAGTAAAATTTCAGTAAGTTACCCTTATTTTTCTACTATTCCCTAGTCGAACTCACTGGGCTTGTTTCGGCCGGTCGCCCAGAAATCCTTAGGTTTGGACTAATAAATGGGCTCATCTGAAAAGGACAAGTTTTTCTATTTAAATATTAAATGGATAAGAGATCTCATTTACTATTTAATGTCCGAATTTATGTGACATTTCTCATCTTTTCAGGTTTAATCCATGTAAACTTTGATCAATATTTAAATATATATTTAATTATATTGACATGAAAAAATTATAACTTGTAATACTTTTGTTAAAAGCGTTTTTCGGAAAAGTACATCAGGAGAAAACAATTTTACTTGACGAATTAATTTTAAAAGCACTTTTAACAAAATTATAGCAAAATTTGCACCTGAACGGATTTACAAAGTGCTTTTAGAGAAATGTTTTTTTTTTCAGCTTCTAAAAAACAATTTATTCCTCCTATTACTCAAAAGTATCTTCTTCTGTTTTTTCTAAAAGCTTGATGAAACACTTTTAACTTTCTAAAATAAGTATACCTTGACTCCTTGAGAAAAAAGAATTGATCAAACACTCAACTCTCTAAAATAAGTAACAAAAAGATTAACTTCTAAAAAATTTGATTGAATACTTTAACTCTTTAAAATAAATATACAGTATTTATTAAACTATAATATAAAGACTTTTAGCTTTCGAAAAGCTGATTGCCCTTTCCTTAATTGGAGGTCTCGAAATCAAATTCTGAATATAAAAAAATCATTGATAAGAAGGATTCCCTCAAATAAAAACCTATGTAATATGAATCCAAATTAATCAAATTATAAACGAATCCTAACAAAAGTCTGTAGTACATTTGTTGGCCACTGGAACAATGACTACGAACCTGTTTGGCATTACTGTTGGAAGGCCAAAAATGCTTTCTTTTGGAGAAAAAACACCTTTTTTGAAAAATCAAGTGTTTGGCAAACTCTTAAAAGTGCTTTTAAATAGAAGCAAAAGCAGTTTTTCTGCTATTGGGAAGAAGCTAAAAATTTCTGCTTCTTAAAAAAAGCAGAAGCAGAAGCAGAAAATTAATTTTTTGAAGACTAAAATATCCCTTACATATATACATATTTACCAATATATCTCTTATTAATTAATTAGCATATCTCATAAGTTTGATTAAATTTCATTCAAGAATTTTATTTTGTACTTTATATGATAAACTTTTTATTTTATTTTATGTTTATATATTATTATTTATATTTTATATTATATATTTTATATATTATTTTCCATATTATTAGAAATAGGTAACAACAATGTTTTTGCAGGATTATAAAAAAAAGTAACAAATAAAGATTTCGGTCCTCACAGAAAAAGTAACAAATAAAACAATTTTCTTTTCTTAATTTTCGTATTATTTTATTTTAATTTTTTTTAAAAAAAACTTTAGAGGATTATGACCAAAAAAAGAAGATAATAGCTAAAGATTGAATCCAAAAAAAAAGAAATAGGTAACAAATAATAAAAAGATTCTTCTTAATATTTTTAACAATACTTTGTAAAATTTAAAAAATAATTAAAAAATAATAATTAAAGATTTAAATTCCCCTAAAAAGGTAACAAATAAAAAAATTTCTTTTTCGTAGTTTACATATTATTTTTTCTGATTTGAATTTTTTTTAACTTGAGGGGATTATAACATACAAAAGATAATAGTTAATGCACATTGATACTTGCCCTTTTTTGTAATTTGACTCTCAAAAGCACTTTTTTTAAAAAAAAATAGTCACACACAGATTGCTTATCAAAAACACTTTTTAAATGAATTTGCCAAACACAAATTGCTATTTTTGGGAAGCACTTTTCAGAAAAGCTATTTTTAAAAAGCACTTCTAAAAATAAAAGCTCTACACGAGGGCACTCACTCAAAATGAGTCTCTGCTGGTCAACTTTCTACAAAGTTTAATTATGAAGGTTCGAATTAATATTTCCTCTGTTTATTATTTCTGGTACATTATTAAAAAATAAATATTTATTTTTATTTATCTAGTTTAAAAAGTTAAAATATAATTTATCACTTAATTGATAATTTATTTTTGTTATTAACTATAATAAATTTTTATTACATTTCACAAAATATTGAATTTGTTATACTCAAAGAATAATATAATAAAATTATAATTCTATTTATTACTCCCTTAAATATTTGCAGACCCCAGTTATGTCGGTACTCGGTAGCAACAGCCATGGCCGACAAGTTTCAGATACATAACCGGCATAACGTCACGATCGGTATATACATGATCATAGTCTGTCAACGTCATTGTTGATCGAATCCATAACACATTATTGATGTATCTGACATATTATTGAGTTAAGATTATATGTATCTAGTTTTATCATAATATCTGATTAAGTATATATGTATCTGACAAAATATACACATGTATGTATCGGAGATTTACACATATATCTGACACATTATTGAGTTGATTCATGTACTAATATGATGATTTACTATTTACTATTTAATTTATTAAATTATTTATAACATTTAAATTTAATATAAAGATAAAATCATAATTTAACTTTTGTCTAACATTCTTTCCACTTTTAATATAACTAGTTCTTGAGCACGTGCGTTGCACGTGTATCTCATGCTAATTAGTAATAATGTTCTAAAATGATATAAATAATATTGAAGTATGTATGTGTTGAAAATCGTAGGAGAAAAATACGAGTGCAAATTGATGAATAATTTGCTATAATTTATTTACCAATTCTTCCTGGTGTGGTACCTCAGTTTTCGTTGAATTTAAAACTTATTCAACTGTTACAAATCACACTATTTAAAAAATTGTAGTGTAAAAATGAGAGGAAACCCCTCTATTTATAGCAAACAAATGGTAGTTCGAATAGGTGCTAATTGTACCTTATTAGAAAATTAACCCCTCTATTTATAGCAAACAAATGGTAGTATGAATAGGTGCTATATTTAGACATAATTTTAGAAACATATTATCCTAAAAGATAGAGCAACAATACAAACTTAACATGATACACAATGTAATTAAATTTGTGAAGCGGTTAATACTTCAAGAAAGGTATCAAAAATGCACATTTCAAGTAATTAAAAGTTAAATATACTTAATTAGATATCACACGGATTAAATCAAAATACATCAAATACGTTCTTTCCTAGAAAAAAAAAGTAAGAGAGTACAAGACACATTTAAGATCTACTAACATGAGTTGTGGTTAGATGGTTAGAATCCCTTCACCCTTAGTTAAAGATCTAGAGTTAGAGCTCCTGCAAATGGATAAAATTTTGTTGGGACTTGGGAGTGTCACCCCAAGAAATAGGTCGTGCAATGAGCAAATTCTATTTTAGTGGGCTCCAGGTGGAAAACTAAAAAGAAAATAGAAATATTATTTAAGAGCTGCCTAAACCATATACTCTGCATTCATAACTCAGTCCTAACTTTTGAAACGAAGAAAACTCTTTTTTGTTCCAATGGCTACCAATTCATCAGACAACAGCCTTCTTCATCTTAATGAAGTGACTCTAGTCATGGTGCCATGGCCTGAACATGGCCATCTCAACTTACTCTTCTATCTCGCTCGAATTATCGCCTCCCACAATATTCCTGTCACTTCCTCTGCCTCACTGCTAGGAACCAAGATTTAAGAAAACGCCTCCAATGTGGTCTCAAAGCCTCTGGAGAAAACCTTGGAGATTCAAACATCCATTTCAATGACCTCTTATTACATTCATCTCCTACAGAAACAAAAGATGATTTCTTGGAAAGGCTAGGTGAGTCCATTTGCAGACATGTCATGAACTATCGACCAATACAAAAAGATTGGTCATAATTCATGACTGTTTGATGATAAGTTACATAGGTGATTATTTGCATTTGATGTCCAACTTCAAGTGTTATGCTTTACACCCCACTTCAGCTTTCACCAGGTACTCTACACTTGGACAAACTATTCATGATATAGGTGATGAAGATCACGACGAAATGATTCAGTAACTTGGGGATGAGTTTCCAAGTGCAGAGAGTACATTTGGTCCGAATATGGCTGAGTATGTTGAGGAGGAACTTACATGGAAGCAGAACACTGGAGATATCATTAATTCCTGCAGAGAATTGGAAGGTAAGTTTATAGATTCACTTGCTAAGGTAAAAGAGAATACACCATTGCTTTTGGTCCATTTAATTAACATGCTGCCTTAATCACTAGACTCACTTTCTAATTCTTCATCTGGCAACAAAAGTAGTCGTCACAACTGTCTCGAATTTCTTGGCAAGCAATATGTAAACTCAGTAATATTCGTGTCGTTTGGAACAACCACTACATTATCACAAGAGCAAGTGAAGGAGTTAGCACTTGGTTTAGAACAAAGCAACCATAAGTTCATATGGGTAATAAGGGAAGCAGACAAAAGGGTAGACATGGAGAATGGTGAACAAAGACATGAGAAGATTGAATTGCCACAAGGGTTTGAAGAAAGAGGAATGGTGGTGAGAAGTTGGGCACCTATTGGAAGCAATGAACACCTCAAACAAAGAAGAAGAAACTATCATAGAAGAGAAAATATCTTCATATCTGAGAGAAACCAAATTATACAAGAGAGTGGAATGAATTACACCAAAATTAACTACATGTTCTTACTTATATACAACTCTATTTCTACCTCCTATTGACAGCTGTACATTCTCTAACTAACTAATTAATATAACAAACAATTTAACAGAATCTGTTATATAACTAACTTTAGCTAACTACCACTACACTTAGCTAAGTCACTGCACCAGTTCCATCACTCCCCCTCAAGCTGGCAGGTGTGAATACATTCAGGATACCCAGCTTGGACACTAAGTACTCATGTTGTGATCTAAACAATCCTTTTGTCATAATGTCTGCTTGTTGCTCTTGTGTTGCTAGATATAATGGTCTGATCAATCCCTTTTGAATCTTTTCTCTTATAAAATGACAATCTATTTCAATGTGCTTGGTTCTTTCATGGTATACTGGATTTGCTGCTATCTGTAAAGCTGCTTTACTGTCACAAAAAACTTCCACTGGCATTTCTAGTTTTTCTCCCAGCTCCTTGAACAATGCTGCAAGCCAAACCAATTCTGAGACTGTAGAAGCCATACTCCTGTATTCTGATTCTGCTGAACTTCTGGATATGGTTGCTTGCTTCTTAGATCTCCATGATATCAAGGACTCTCCATGTTTGATTAAGAAACCTGTCACAGACCTTCTTGTATTTGGACATGCTGCCCAATCTGCATCACAGTATGCTATCAACTTGTTTTCTTTCTTGCTACTCATCAATATGCCCATAGCAGGCTGTCTTTTAACATATCTAACAACCTTAATAGCTGCTTCCATGTGTGACTTCTTTGGATTCTGCAAAAATTGACTCAGTGTTTGGACCGCGAAGCTAATATCTGGCCTTGTCATTGTCAAGTACAACAACCTTCCAATCAGCCTTTGGTATGTACCTATATCTGTCAAGATGTGATCACTTGTGACTCCTCCTGCTTCATCTACTTCTGTTGTAGTCAGTTTCATATTAGGATCTAATGGTGTCCATGATGGTTTAGCACCAGTTAGTCCCAACTCTTCTATCATTTCTAGAGCATATTTTCTCTGATTCATCAAAATTCCTTTAGGTGATCTGCTAAACTCAATCCCTAAGAAGTATCTCAAAGTTCCAAGATCCTTAATCTTGAACTTAGCATGTAATTCCTCCTTAGTTTGTTCAATCATTTTTAGATCACTCCCAGCTACAAGCATGTCATCTACATATACCAACACAACTACAATATGCTCATTGTGTCTTTTGGTAAATAAGGAATGATCCAAAGTACTTTGTATGAAACCAGAATCCACCAATGCATCAGTGAGTTTAACATTCCATTGTCTACTGGCTTGTTTGAGACCATATAGGGATTTGACTAGCCTACAAACCAAACCTGACTTCTCCTCCTGGCTAGCAAAACCCTCAGGTAGTGTCATATACACCTCATCAAAAAGGTCACCCTGTAAGAAAGCATTGTAGACATCTAGTTGATGGATATGCCATCCAGAGGCTGCAGCAATAGACAACACACTTCTCACAGTAACAATTTTAACAACAGGTGAGAAAGTATCTTGGTAGTCCAGACCAGCTTTCTGATTATACCCTTTTGCCACTAATCTTGCCTTATACCTCTCTATGTCTCCATTTGCTTTGAACTTCACTTTATACACCCATCTGCATCCAATGGGAACCTTACCATGGGGTAGTTTTACCAATTTCCATGTATGATTATCCTCAAGTGCCTTTATCTCTTCTGTCATTGCCTGGATCCAATGGGGATCTTTACATGCCTCGTGATAATTCTGAGGCTCAGAGATACAAGAAAAAGCCTTGAGATAAGACTGGTATTGAATGGACAGGTTGTCATAACTCAGAGTGTGAGACAATGGGTAAACAGTAGATGTGGAAGTATTAGCAACATTAGTGATGAAGTCATTCATCCAAGTAGGAAGCTTCCTTGGTCTGGTAGAGTGTCTAGTATCTCTAGGAGAAATGTCTGGAGGCTCAGACACCTCAGCAGGGACTGCAGTGGATGTAGGCATTTGAAGAACTGAAGGTGGTGGATCAGGTAGAGCATGAGGAATCACTGGAACAATATTATCATCAACACCTGTAAGAGTATCTAAAAACACAGGATGAGATACAGGATGTGTCTTAAAGGGAAAGATATCCTCTTTAAAAACCACATCTCTGGATATGAAGAAAGAATGAGTATCCAAGTTATAGAGAACATAACCCTTAGACACATCTGAATAACCCATATGAACTGCAGCCACTGCTCTAGCTGTGAACTTATCTCCAGTTGGCAAGACCTTTGCATAGCATAAGCAACCAATGATCCTGAAATGATCACATGCACTTTTGCACCCATGAAACATCTTAAAAGGTGTACTCCCTTTCAAGGCAACCGAAGGCAATCTATTTATCATATAAACAGCCCCTAAGACACAATGACCCCAAAACTTCAATGGTATTGAACCTTGAAATCGTATAGCTCTGGCCAATTCTAAAATGTATCTATGTTTTCGTTCCACCACTCCATTTTGTTGTGGGGTGTAAACACAAGACTTCTGATGGATAATACCATGAGTTTTGAATAGGTTGGCACATTCTGAATTGACAAATTCTGTACCATTATCAGTTCTCACCATTTTAATTGTCTTCCCAAATTGAGTTATAATAAGTTTGATGAAATCTCTCAGAATTACTACAACATCACTCTTGAGTTTCAACAAGAAAATCCAAGTCATACGAGAATAGTCATCCACAACTGTTAGAAACATTTTATTTCCATCAAAAGTAGGTACATGAAATGGTCCCCATACATCCAAGTGCAACAAATCAAAAACTGAAAGAGATCTATTATGACTATCAGGAAAAGGAATCCTAGTCTGCTTAGCAAGTGGACAAATATCACAATTACTAAGAACTTGTTTACATTCATCATGATTAATATTGAAAAGCTGTTGCATAGCCCCAACAGAAGCATGACCAAGTCTCTTATGCCAAAGCAAAATATCTATGTTGTTCCTTCTAGCTAACAGCCCTCTAACTGAATCCTCATTAGTGTGTGCTGATCCTTTATGTTTTAACAAGTAAAGTCCCCCATTTTCTTCACCAATCTCCAACACCTTCCCACTTGAGAGGTCCTGGAATACACAGAAGTTAGGGAAAAATGTGACTGAACATTGTAACTCTTTAGTTAATCGAGAGACAGACAATAGATTGTATCTAAAATCTGGAATATGCAGGACACTACTCAATGTTTTTCCATCCATGATCCCACAACTACCAATGTGAGAAACATCCACCGTACCACCATTAGGTAAAAACACCTTTCTATCTGTAACACTAGCAGGTTCCTCAGTTTGTAGCATTCCTCTATGTGAAATCATGTGATTACTAGCACCAGTATCAATTATCCATTCTTCCTTAGAGGCATTGAAACTAGGGGTAAAAACATTACCTGCACTAGAAGCCTCTACAACAGAAGAAGGGAAAAACGTACCTCCCATGTTGGCTGAATCAGACATTTTGCTTCCTGAGCCTTCACCAACAGTGTCCTTGTCTATAATCCTCTGGAATTGACTGTAATGATGTGGATTGTCCATGTGCTGCATCAGGTGATGGTATTGATTGTGTGAGTAACTGGAAGAGTCTACACATTTGCACCAATCATCAGAATATCTTCCAGTCATGCCACCCTCACATTGAGATTCAGGCAGCATTACACCTTTCCCATTGGAGGATACATCTCTAGACTTATGAACACAAGCAGTTCGAGATTGTCCATAATCAGAGTAGTTTCTACTATCTTCAACTCTCACATTATAAGCCTGACCCCGAGGGTCTCCTCCTCCTCTAGGATCTCCTCCTCTCTGAGTAGCAGCATTAGGACTTGCAGAATTAGGATTTCCAATTTTCTTTCGAAATTTAAAATCTGGTGGATAACCAATCAACTTGTAACAATCAACGCGAGAATGTCCCATCATCTTACAATAATCACACTGAACATTCCAGTTCCTCTTGAACTTCTGGGGATGAGGATTACGTCCAGGAATGAGTGCAGCAACATCGATGTTCAACAGAGGGCTAGCAACATGAGCCATATTCCTTTGTTGTTCTCTCTCGATCATCATTGAATAGGCCTGATTAACAGAGGGAAGTGGTAGTAACATCAAAATCTGACCTCTAGCCTGCTCATATGATTCATTAAGGCCCAACAAAAACTGTAAGAGCTTTTGCCTAGTCATAAACACCACAAAATCTCTGGATTTATCACAAGCACATCCAGGAAAAGGAGCGAGACAATCAAACTCTGCCCAGAGCAAACGCAGACGAGTGAAATACTCAGAGATACTACTCGTTCCTTGAGTCAAGGTAACAATTTCCCTATGTAATTGAAAGATCCTTGAGCCATCAGCCTTAATACACAATACCACTCAATAACTCTTTCGAAACAGAGTTCATGATCCACGAGAGAACAATCGCATTGCAACGTTCCCATAGATCTGTTAGATTTGGGCCAAAATCTTCCTTTCTGCATTTACCATCGATCAGTCCCAACTTGTTTCTCCCAAGTATGGCGATCCGCATCGAACGACTCCAAACTGAATAATTTTCCGATCCAATTAGCTGAATAGAGATCAGAACCACTCCAGAAGTATCAGATGAACTGAGATACAGAGGATGATTATGACCTAACTTCTCCGGTAATTCATTATCTACCACAATTGCCATAATTTCTCCTCACAAGCTTTCAAAAAACCACTATCAATGGCTGTTTTGCTTTGATACCATATTGGAAGCAATGAACACCTCAAACAAAGAAGAAGAAACTATCATAGAAGAGAAAATATCTTCATATCTGAGAGAAACCAAATTATACAAGAGAGTGGAATGAATTACACCAAAATTAACTACATGTTCTTACTTATATACAACTCTATTTCTACCTCCTATTGACAGCTGTACATTCTCTAACTAACTAATTAATATAACAAACAATTTAACAGAATCTGTTATATAACTAACTTTAGCTAACTACCACTACACTTAGCTAAGTCACTGCACCAGTTCCATCAGCACCACAGTTGGAAACCTTGGGGCATCCGTCTACAGGCGGTTTCTTGAGCCATTGTGGATGGAATTCTTCAATGGAAAGTATAAGTATGGGTGTTCGAATAGCAGCTATGCCTATCACACTCTGTTTGTAACAAACGTTTGGAAGATCGGAGTCTCTGTGTGGAGTTGGGCACGTAGGAAGGAAATAGTACTAGCAGCGGCTATTGAGAAAGCTGTCAAGACTTTGATGGGAACGCCTGAAGGGGAAGATATGAGGCAGAGGGCGGTGGAGTTGAGAGATAATATCAACAACTCTGTTAGTCATGGAGGACTTGCACACAAGGAGATGGAATCTTTCATCTCTTATATTACCAACAACTGACTTCTATTCCTCACTTTGTAGTTTGTACTATGTTGGATTTGGCTTGTATGAATTTTCATACTTGATGATGTTTTACTTTAGTGTCCATTTTCGAAATAAGACTTTTGCTTAATCTTCTGATTCTTGTATTTAAACTGTTAGAGCTGAGTTACCCCTTTATATCAACTGGCCAACCTTCAATTGATATCACTCCACCACTAAACTGTAATTCTCTTTTATGTGTATCAACTTATTTTAACGAGTTGTGGCTTGGCTTGCTAACTAATCTCATGTTTCAGGTTATTAAGTACAATTTTTTTTTGAATGATTACGTATAGTTACCTTTTATGTGTTATTGCTTTCTTAATTATGTGTTAAACATAATTAAATTTGATAACTCTCTTTCTCTTCAAGTGTAATGATAATTTACTTGTGATAATAAAAATGACACACTTATATCTTATCTTTCCATCGATTACTAGTGGTTGGAACGAAACAATTGTGTACTAATTTTTTTTAGTTTTCGCCCAATGTTCGATATCTTTTTTAGGGTTTGATTAATCTGAATTTGTAATAATTTTTTTTTCTTATCCTCTTATTTTTAGAGAAAACAAAACGGGTCGGATCCCAATTAGTTCATATGGGCGATTCATGACCCGTGAAATTTGACCCGAAGAATTTGAAAGCTAGCTATTTTAAATAATTCACTAGTAATCTGAATTTAGTCGAGATCCAATGTCAAATACACTAATTGTCAATAGATTATGTACATTTAAATGTTGAAAAACAATCAGTTTTAATTATTTAGTGTTCAGATCTAAAAACAACATCTTAATTATTCAGATGTGCATTCAGATTCAGACTTCTCAATTTTAATGAAAACAAATGAGGTCTTATATTCCAACCATTTTACCATTATATTATTGGCTTGCTCATGAATCACTTTATTTTTTTTGTTTAATAGGCGTTTGGCCATGCGATTTCATCTCATGATGAGAAATCATGACAAGATGAAATCAACGTTTGGACATGCGATTTTAGGCTGATTTCATCTCATGAGATGAAATCCCAAATTCACCAAAAATCATGATTTGGGATTTTTCAAATACAAATATTGACCCACAAATTTATATTTTGTGGGAAAAAACCCCACATTTAATTTATATATATCTATTAGCTATTTGTTTCATATGTAAATAAAGTCTATAATTCATATCATTACTTTTTAAACCGTTTATATCTTATATAACAATTATTCTCGCCAATATAAAATTTATTTTTATTTCAAATCAATTTTTAATGTACCATTTATATTCACCAAATTCATTATTTTTTATCAAATTTATTACTACTTCATTCGAATTAATGTTTAATAATAAAAAAAATTCCATCATTATATTATGTTGACAATATTAATTTAAAAAAATAATTTTCTTATCTACTAACTACTTGAACATTACAACTTATGTTCAATTTTATTTTTTTATGCAATAAGTGTCAAAACCACACCTAAACAATCCCCTTTTTTGAGTTTCATACCTGAAATATTGGGAGTGTGATTTTCATACTTAAACACACCGCTCTCTTTTATTAGTTTGAGAAACACACCTCTCTCTTTTATTACATTATCTTCATAGTATGTGTACTACACACTCTCTTTTATTTAAAAAATTTTGCCAAATCATATTCTACATGGACAAAACATTCCACCTTGACAAAAATTAAATAAATTATTAGTATTAATTAAAATTAAATATTAATAAATTATTATCCCAAAAAAATAATATTTTTTATAAATAAAATATGAAATAATTTTCTTACCCCCGATCTCACTATACTCACCCCCCCCCCCCAAATTTTGTTGTTTTTTTTTTTCAAAATTTCTTTTATAAAAATTTTAATTTTATTTTACTTCATCTTCCCCACCCCCATTTTCAAATAATAATTTAAATATTATTTTATTTTTAAAAAAAATAATTCTATCCCACTCCACCTAACCCTCCGCTTCCAAATTTTTTTCTAGTTTTGTGTTAGATATATACATATGTTTTAAGAAAAAAAATTTTACTTGTCGCAAGACTTTTTTTAAAAAATAAATTTTTATTTATGTTATATTCGGTACACAAGTAGAAAAAAAAAATTCTAAAAATATATGTACATATTTTACACAAAACCAGAAAAATATAAATTAATTAATTAATTAATTAAGAACCGAGGGTTAAATAAGGTGGGGGTAGAATTTTTTTTTTAAAAAAAATAATATAAAAAATGGGAATAAGTGGGTGATTTTTTTTTGGGGTGGGGGTGAAGTATGAATTTTTTAAAAGAAATTTAAAAAAAATAAAAGGGCGGTGGGATTGTCCCAGGGGGTGGGGGTGGGGGTGGGGGTGGGTGGGGGAATGGGGTAAGAAAAATAATTAAAAAAAAATTTTTAATTTTTTTTTTTTGGGGATAGTAGTACTTTAATCTTTAATTTTTAATTAATGCTAATAGTTTATTATTTAATTTTTGGCAAAATGGAATATTTATCCATGTGAAAAGTCACGTGGCAAGATTTTTTCAAATAAAAGAGAGTGTATAACAGACGCCACTGATGTGTGTTTCTCAAACTAATAAGTGATAGTTTAGGTATGAAACTCACACTCTCAATAGTTTAGGTATGAAACTAAAAAAAAGGTGATAGTTTAGGTGTGTTTTTGATGTTAATCTTTTTTTTTATTGAATTAAAGTTTGATCAATAAATGTTGTATTTTAATTTTAGAATAGTTTTGTGATAATGTATTATGTGATTTTATAAATTTTTGCTGTATAAAAAATTGAAACAATTTTAATAGTTTTATGACTTATGAAGTTTTTATGTATATGAGAAAACATACGATATAAAAAGTCCAAATTGCGTATCCAAACAAAACTTCAACCTTTTATATTATGATTTCAAATCATGATATCATATCACATGCCAAACGTAGCAAGTTGCATTGGCCTTACATATGTACAAAACTAGATTTTCTTCTGTAGCATGTTTGTCGTTGATGGAATTTATTGGTGTGCACAGTATAAGAGTTGGATACGATTATGAAAGTGTAAGTATTATTGATATAATGTGGTATTTATACATGTACAAGTATAGAAGAGAAAGGAGTTTGCTAAACATAGGAGACCTAAAGAGAAGAGGAAGTAACTACGTATAACTCAAACATGCAAACGTACTAGGACTCTACATCCTTATCCTTATCATGCCCCCTCAACATTGACTCAATTTGCTTGAGACCAATGTTGCTAACAAAGTTGACAAAGGACCTTTTAGGAAGTGCTTTAGTTAATGCATCTGCTAGTTGTGCTCCAGTTGGAATGTGATGAACGAAAATTTGACTACTTTCCACTTGGTCACGGACAAAATGAAAGTCAATTGCGACATGTTTCATTCTATTGTGAAAGACTGGATTACGACATAGGTAAGTGACACCAATGTTATGGCAAAAAACCTTAGGCGGACAAGGCAGCTTGACGCGAAATTCATGCAGTAGGTTGGTTAGCCAGTTCAACTCAGCTACAGCACTTGCTACATCCCTGTATTCTGCCTCTGTGGAAGATCTGGCAATAGTGTGTTGCTTGTTGGAGCACCAACTAATGGGATTCTTTCCAAGAAAAATAATATAAGCTGAAGTGGAGTGTCTGGTGTTGGGGATACCACCTCAATCTGCATCTGAGTAGGCAAGTAGCT
>JAGDQO010002353.1:0-115544 GCA_018342035.1 Solanum appendiculatum | reverse complement strand
CACAAGTGAGTCACAATAAATACTAGTATAACTCTTTTTTGAAAATAAGGGAAGCCGAAGATATGGAACAGGTTGAACAACGTGGTATAGTCAACGTGTACAACTGTTAATTAACTATTATAGAGTTAGAATCACATAAGGACGTGTACAACGTTGATTGTACCACATTGTTTAACCTGTTCCATATCTCCAGCTTCCCTTACCTTCAACACTTTTCATGTCACACAACATACCTTTACTAATGGTTTTTTCTCCTTGTAATTAATATAGGGATTTTGAGGAAGAAAATCTAACACTACATGGGTGGCCACCAATTAACACCTGGAGAAAAAAACAATTTCATCATCAAGGTCATGCAGGTTGGATTACAAATGATAGAAACAATGATCACAATAATAATATTATTGTTGGAGGAAGAAACTCTATGTATGTAAAGGTGAAGATGGAAGGTGTGCCTATAGGAAGGAAGGTTGATCTAAGGCTCTATCATTCTTATCAACTTCTTACCCAAAATTTACTTCAAATGTTTGCAAAATGTAAGTTCACACCAATACTACTACTGCATGTATTGTTTTTTAATTTTCTCAATTAACTAATTGATACTATTGTTTTCTACAGACCAAAATAGTGGAAATAATAGCACACGCTTTACTATCTTGTACCAAGACAAAGAAGGAGACTGGATGCTTGCTGGAGATGTACCATGGAAGTATGCACTTAATTATTACTCCCTCCGTCCCATTTTATATGAATTAGTTTGACTTACGGAGCTTAAGAAAGAAAGAAAGACTTTTGAAACTTGTGGTCTAAAATAAGTGACAGATATTTGTGTATCTATAAAGCATTTCATTAAAGGATGAAATTGATATTTTAAAATTAAATTGTTACTTAACATAAAAATATGTCATTCTTTTTGTGACTAACTAAAAAAGAAAGTACGTCATATTAATTAGGACATAGGAGTATCTTCTTTGCTAGCTATACATGTTATTTCGACAAAGAAAATTCAAATCAACTCAATTTATTGCTAGTATTAACATTTTGGCACTCAATGGCTTTTTGCAGAACGTTCGTGGATACTGTTCAAAGAATTGAGATACAAAAGAATGAGAAATGAGGGAATTAGATATTCAAGAAATTATATGCTGCATATGCTTATGGAGTAGCATGGACAAGTGTACCTTAGTCTTAAGTTGTGGTATCTATAGAAGCAAAAATATAGCCTTGATTAATTAGCTTGTTAAATGTCAAAATTATATTGTAATATATATGCTATGTATGTCCAATAGTACTAGGAGTCTCCCTACAAAAAGTAATGTGTATATCAAGTCATGTAATATATAGTTTTTATATATATATTATCAATATTATTAAAACAAAGCATTGTGTAAATAATTAAATATCGAAATTGCCTCTGGTTTTCATCATAAAACGCAGCAATCTTGACTAGTATAAGATGGACAGAGAAGCCAACTCATAACAATTAATAGAGAAGAAAGTGACAACAAAAATTGGGTTTTACTTAACTGTCGATCTTTTGTTGATTTATCAAATTCAATATCTATGAAATGTGAAAACAAGATGATTGAGGAAAATAATAGTTTGGTGAAGTGTAGTTACCTAGGGTGCGGATTTGAAGTTTATGGATTTCTAGGATACTCACAAATTCATATACAATAACAATAACAATTGAATATATACTAGTTCTGGACACGTTTTTCGCACGTCACGTGAATCTCATGAAAGCATTATATATGATATGAGTTATGTCAAAATTACATTGTAATGAGTATCACAAACTATTCAAAAAAAATTAAAATAGATGAATAAGCAATGTATTTAAATAATTAACTTCTTTATTGTATGTCAAATGATTATAAATTTGATAAACCTGAAAATTTTGGTTTGGTAATTAATTAAAATAATGAATTACATTTTATGTTATAATTAGGTCCGTAATATATTAGTATGTACAAAAATGAATAAATAGCTTTTATTTAATTGCACAAGGAAATTTCTACATACCTAAAATTGATATACTTCAAGTCCAACACCCATACCATCTAAATGCTTCATGGAGAAAGGATGTATAACACGAGGCAATTCCATTTATTTCTAGGCAAAACACAAGAAAGAACAGACATTTGTACTAGAAGTCCAGAAAATGTGAATACACGCAAAGACAACGATGATATTTGGAAATTAAGCTCAAAGATGAATGATTCTGAGCAAGTACTTTGAACAGCTCTGGAAATTTCTCTTCTGAACCCATTTTTACACTCAAATATCACAACATATATGTTCGTTTATATAAGAATTAAACATAAATTCATCATTGATACTAATTGATAACCGAAGGAACGCATTGACAATTAATAGAATTTGATTAAATCACATACAAACATTCTCAATTAATATTTACATTATCTATCGTTTGGGAAGTCACCACCAGAGGAGTTTAGGAGTCCTTAAGATGAAGAAGACATGTTACCGTGTAGCTTTTTATTATTAAAGATATGTAATATTTAGCCTTTAAAGCCATTAAATAAGACACCCTCTTTTAATATCTTTTATACCTATATTAATTCAGCCTAGAAGTTGTGGTTCAAATATTTGCACGTGAGTTGCACGTGTATTCCATTTCATCTTTTTACTAAAATATATACTAAAATATATAATACTCTCTTCATTTCAATTTGGTTGTCTAATTTTTGTTTTTGACTGAGGTATTTGGGCAAGCTTCTGATCACATTATAAAGTATGGTGAATATGGTTCCTATATCTCTGCGGTAGATTCTGTGTTGGAATAAAAGACATTCTTTCGCGATATTGAAGATCTGGATAAGCCACCCTTAAGTTTTTCAAAATATTAAAACAGTAAATACTTCTTAACATCATCAACTACTTCAAATTCAACACTATAATCATCTTCAAGGCGATTTTCCTTAGTTCTGTAGTCGGTTTTTCGAACTTAATGTCTTCATCACTATCAAAAGATGAACCATCCTGATTTATAACTTGAGCTAGCTGAAGCATTGAATTTGTTATCCAGGAATTTGTTATCAAGGAAATCATCCTCTGTAGGTAAAACATTAGATGAAAGCGGTTGCACAAAGCTTCTGGATTTCCAGTTTACACCAGCTGTGCAATGAGCAAGAGATCCATCAATTGACCGACCTACTTTCAATCTGACAGAGTAATCTGGACCCAAGATCATGCTTTTTGGAAGCACTTCCCCATAGAGTATTCTACGAAGAATGAATCTCTCCTGACAGTGCACTCTCCAGTCAGATTCTTTGGCAGCAGGGAAGAAAGTTCAAGTGTAGCTTTGCAACTTTGAGCCCTGCACCTCTTTTTCTTGATCTCATAATTCGTAGGTATATGGGAGGCTGCCTATATTTTTCGGATTCTTCAATAAATGTCAATGGGTATTATTTGAGAATCTAACATGGATGCGGCATCGAAAGTAAAGAGTCCGCCCAACTTACGGGACTGCAACTGTAACACCCAAAAATTTCTAAGTTAAGACCCGAGCTATTCTTCATTTACATGTAAGGTCGTATCGGGTGATTATTAAATTGATTATATGTGTAAAGGTCAATTCTTTAGTGTGAAAATATATTTGGATATGAATTAAGTTCAATAGAATCCCCTAGCATAAAGTTGAGTTGAAAGATTCCATACCGATTAAGTTTTGAGGTAAGATTCTACTTGGGTCAACTTCAAACAACCACATCTCTTAGCACATAACAAACTATGTGGCCCATGACCTATCAAATTAAAGGTCTTTGAGTCCTCTTACCAACGCCACCAAGTTTGCCTCATTTTGAGTTCGGAATAAAGTTATGCCCATTTTAGTGAAGCCCTGTCAGGCAGTCGTAGAACTACGACTGGACCTACGAATGGTAGATATTTTGATGAATAGTAGACTCTTCCGTGAAGGCTTGATGCCCTTTTTTTTCAGCAACTTTCTGCACACGTTCTAGGGTTATTTTGGTCCTTTTCCAAGCTTTTTAACCCTATTCTAAGTCATTTTTGAGTGTTTTAACGGTGTATATCATTCAAGTAACAAGTTTTCCTCCCAAAATCATTAATCTAAATTTTCAAGTATTTAGAAATCCTCTTAAAACTCACCTAGGATTCCTCTTCTCCATCAAGAACTCTAAAACTTTCATGCCAAAAATTCTAGATACAAAGAGAAGCCTTCCACCCAAGGTTTTTCCAAGTTCTTCCACTCTAAGAACCACAAAAGAGTTTCTTCTCTCAATATCAAGCTCCAAGATTTCAAGCTCAAGATAAATCAAGTCTCCACCAAAGTTTCCATTCTAAAATCTTCATAATCAGGTATGTAAGGCTATTCATAGTGATGGACTGAGTTCGTCCTCATGCCCTACATTTCAATTCAGTCAGTAAAAGTTTAATCTAGGGTTATACCCTTAGTTTCGAGAATTCTTGATATGAGTTACGCTATTGATTCTGAGTTCTAAATCCTTGATCATGAGTTGTTATATATTATTATACATTGAGATCCTTGAGTTGTTGTTCATGTTTAAATTTTGAGTTTCGATTGATAGTCTTTTGAACAAGCATCTTTTGTCATAAATTGATTTTTGAGAAGTTAAAAGCGAGTTCAAGAGTAAACTTTAAAGCATAATTTTGAGTTAAATTTAAGGGAACTATATGATCCCCAAATGTTTCATTTTTACAGGAAGAAAGAGAGTATTAGTTTACGAAAAGTAAAAGAACAAATCTAGGGTTCTATCCTTAGATTTGAGTATTTTTGAGATGAGTTGATGTTGAGTTCTGAGTTCTTGAGTTCCTGATTTTTTTGAATTTCTATTCCTAATTATTGAATTGTCGTATATTATGTATTGAGATTATTGAGTTGATTGTTTATGTCTATTTTTCAGCATGAATCTTATTCCTGAGTATTATTGAGAATCTTTTAAACAAAATATAATTAATTTAAACTGAGTTTTTGAGAAAGTAAAGAAGAGTTTGAGAAAGAGTTTTAACCAAGATTTGAGCAATAGTATAAGGGAACTAAGTATTCCCAAATGTATCACTTTTTTTACATTGAGCAAAGAGAAACCTTGTTTTCTAAATGAGCAATGAGTTCAGAGATATTTCAGAGCAATTACCTCTTTTAAGAGGATAGTTTGAGTAATTATCTCAAACCAAAGAAAGAGTATATTTTATACATTTGAGCATGAGTGTATATATTATTGGGAGTAGTATTGAGCACCGATATGGAGATGAGTTCGGACAACTCAAAATTCTCATAAACCATGTCCTGCCAACATGGGTACAAGATCATACTTTTTAGATGAATTCTTATTGGTTAGTGGATCCACTTAGTTGAGAGGTTCTATACCCCGGCACAGTATAGGATGATTCTGGTAGCGTGGGCGAGACGCTGTATCATCACGTAGCTCGTAGTGATGGTTGTCGATTAGAGAAACTCCCTAATAGAGTAAAGAGTATTTTATTGTAATTTCATATACATATTTGAGTTAGCATCTTTTAGTTGTGAAGCTTTAAATGATCTTATCTCTATTTATGCTTTACATTTAGTTGAGTTGAGTTGAGTATTTCTTTCAGCCCAGTCAGTTCAGTATATGCTATTATTGCTTTATATCGGTAAGAGTTAAAAAAAAAATTTCATCATGATTTATATTATATTTCAATTGAGTTACTGTTAGAGTTTCAGTTAAGTTATTTTGTTATTCAACTTTGTTACATACTCGTACATTCCATGTACTGATGTCATTCAACCTGCATCATTTTATGATGTAGATATAGGTACTTAGGATCCTCAACAATATTCCGTTGAGATCACTTCATCCGCTCATCTGCTTTCAAGTTAGATCTCCTTGCTTACAAAGGACTCTAGTTTTATGAGTTCTTAGTATTAATAGAATTTTGAGTAGTCATGGGTCTTGTCCCGACATTCGTCTATATATAGTAGAGGCTTCATAGATAGACAGTTTTGGAGAGTCTTAAAGTTTCAGATATTTTATTAAAACATATGTTTCATACTCAGTATATTTAGAGAGTTTTGAGATTTCAGTAACTGTTGTTAAATGTTTCTTTCATTTTGATGCTTGTGTATGCTTGAGTTAATCTTCCGCTTGTAGTCAGCCAGGATGAGGGTCCGCTTGGGGACCAGTAATGGTTCTCGAGTGCCGACTACGTTCAGGGTGTAGGCTCGGGTCATGACAGCAGCCTACAAGAAAAGGAATGTGGAGTGTACAAAGACACTTGTACAAATAACATCAAATACATTATACAATGAATGCTAAGTGTTATTGCGTAAAAACGTCTATAGTGCAATTGCTCTCACGAGTATTTCAGTCCAGAATCCGTATTTGAGTCCAGACATTCGTGATAGTATCCTCAATAAATACAAGGATGGGGGCCAATCCTACAAGTAACGTTAAGAACCAATTTGTGTTATTTTTTATACTTTAGCTCGTAAGCTCAAGCTACAACAATGGTGGAAGTGTGTTTGTGAGAGAAGAGAGAAGAGAGAATGGGGATTTAGAACTTTTATTCCATACTGATCTAATCTGATCATGAATATAGATACAAGCATATATAACTAATGAACTAATCATGAAAGCTGACACAGCTCAAATCAAGTTAGTTACTAGCCTAACTAACTTTTATCTTCCACTAATTACTATTAATAACTAACTAACAGAATAGTGTAGCTAACTGACTTCCTTTCAATGCTCCCCCTCAACCTGGAGTGTGTAACAAGTTAAGCACTCCTAGCTTATTTAATAGATATACATGTAGATTTTTTCCAAGTCCTTTTGGGAGCAAGTCTGCCAATTGGTCTTTGGTCCCAATATGATGAGTCTTCACTTTGCTTTCCTTGATTTTATCCCTAATAAAATTGCAGTCTATTTCTATATGCTGGTGCGTTCATGAAAGATTGGATTTTCTACGATTTGAAGTGCAACCTTACTATCACAGTATACATCAACATGTCTCTTTACTTCAACTTCCAACTCACTAAAAAGTCCCAGCAGCTAAACAATTTCAGATGTTGCAGTAGCTAAACTTCTGTACTCTGCTTCTGCAAAACTCCTGGACACTGTGTGTTGTTTTTTAGACTTTCATGATATCAATGACTTCCCAAGCTTAATCAGGAACCCTGTTACAGATCTTCTATTATTTGGGCATGTAGCCCATCAACATCACAGAAACAGCTCAAAGAATCAGCTTCATCAATACTCATCATGACTCCTAAACCTGGTTCTTGCTTCAAATACTTCACCACTCTTATTGCTGCATCCTAGTGTGATCTCTTAGGTGCCTGCATGAACTAACTAGGAGTTTTTACTACAAAACTTATGTCAGGTCCAGTTATTGTCAAATATAACAGCCTGCAAATTAATCTCTGATATCCTGTTGCATTCTCCAATAATTCATCAGTGTTGTTTCCGGTGCAAGTGTTATTTGGGAATAAAACAACATTAGATCCATGCAATATAATCAATACCGTTCAGGATTTTACACCTCCATCTAGCGCACTCACCCCTAGATAAGGGTTTAGTTACTCATAAAAGAATAAATAAAGACAATACAAATAAAGAAAAGCTCCATTCCAAGCTCAATTGATAAGGAAAACTTGGATTCCAAGCTTGGATTAACCCAAATATGAGTTTTCTTTCTTTACTAGCTAGAAAGTTCTTACCACTCTTCTTGTAACACCCCAAGCTTTCAAAGAATTTTTAATGCAGAGCTCACCTGAAGACAGTGACCTACGGAGGCCACCTACGGGCCGTAGATAGATTGACGGGCTGTAGGTGGGGACTGTCAATGGCACTGTGAACTTTCAGGATTTCCAAATTTCTGAACCTTGACCTACGAAATAGCAAGACGGTTCGTAGTTCAGTTGACGGGGCCGTATATGGGTTCCGTAGATGCCTTCCAGACTTAGCCAAATTTTCAGCCCAAAATGAATTTTCTGAATTAATTGACGAAAGAGCAGGACAGTCCGTCAATTAAAGTACGGACCATAGATCCTGTCCGTCGATTGGCCTCGACAGTTTTTAATTAAATGCTTTTTGGTCTTTTCCCTAATTGTTTACCTATTAAGCTAAGTCGGTTATACCCTTAATCTAACACCTTTAAATACTTTCTAAGCCTAATTTCTTTCATTCTAACTCATTCCTAACTCTCCTCTCAAATATTTCTCTCTCTAAAAGAAACTCTCTCAACTCTCAAGGAAGAAGAAGAAAGCTTGAATCCTCCATTGAAGACCTTCAATCTTCTCCAATTTCTTGTGGATTGCTTTGAGGTATGATAGTGTTCGCCATTAGGAGTCTTTTCCTCCAATGGGCCCTTCCTCTTCTTCATGATTTTCAAAGGTTTACTCTAACCCAATAGAATTAGGGTTTGTGATCAATCATTGTGGGTTCTTCAATTATGATTCAAATTATTGATTTTATGATTCCTAGTGCACGATCTAGCGTTATAAAGTAACTTAGTGCACGAATTAGCGTGAATCACATGATTTGATGTAAAGATTGCATGAACCCCCACGAACCCAAGCTAATTCTCCCCAATTTGATAATCTATGCTTTGATTGTTGGGTTGAGCTATGATTTGATGAAGTTTATGAATTATCTATGAAATCAAGCATGAATTATGAATGAATTGAGGATAATATTATGAATTTAGCATGATCAAGTCAAAAGCATGATTTTCCTATATTATGTGAGTTCCTTCAAGTCTGGGTAAATTGTCCTAATTATGGCTTTCTAAGCATGAGCTTGCATTGAGTTGCATGATATGATTTGAACTCGCATGAACCCATATGAACTCTATGAACTATGAAATATGAGCATGATGAATTAAGGGTGCTTTGAGAGTAAAGTACCAAAGTTATGATATGATGATGCTATGGTTGAGTAGTGAAAGGTTTTCTCACGTAATTCTCCCACTATGATAAAAGAAGAACAAAGAGGCGATTACCCATATTCTTAAGGAGCTATTCTAATGACGTAAGCTCGGACAAAGTCCATGGAAGATGAAACGTCTATAAGCATGATTTTTAGCTTGAATTGGTAACCCTAGTTGTACCTTTTCATGTTTAATGATATAAATATGCTAATGACGTAAGAATTATGCTTAGAAACAAGTGGATATTGAGATGGAAGCCCTCCCGTTAGTAGAGGCCGGGTCTTCTAGTGAAAGTTCTCCCGTTAGTAGAGGCCGGGTTTTCTAGATGGAGCTCTCCCGTTAGTTGAGGTCGAGTCTCCTAAAGCAATCTCTATCCCATAAACTATGTTGCCACCATAGGATGTTGGCTTTAAGTAGACATTAGCTAGTGGATCCACATAAGCTAAGAAGTTCAAGGTCTTACCTTGGCAAGTAGGACACCTCTTTTCGGTGTGGGGTAGACACTGGATTCCATGTTGATAGCTCACATGGTCTTACATGTCGGTTAAGGCTTTTCCCCACAAGTTAATGGACAAGTGTTCTCATGATGAATTAAGAAAAGAAAGAAAGATGATTTAGTTTGCTTTGGCCTTGATATATGCTTTATGTTTCATGTTTCTCATGTTTATCATATTTTTAGCTTGGCCATTACATGTCATGATTATGTCTCTATCTCTAGCACGATTTATGTGTTTATGTGCATTGCTATCATACTTAGTACTTAATTGTGCTAACGCATACTTTTGCCTACATTAACTTCTTTGGTGTAGGACGTGGCGATTCACCTTCCACTGGTGGCTAGAGCTTGATTAGAGAGTTGATAGAAGACTTGGTGAGTCCTCATCCATCCGAGGACATAGCCTAGCTCTTATTTCTTTTTTCATGTATTTTCTTTCAGTTTTGGATTGTATTGGGTTACGTCCCAACTTTACTTTCTATGATAGAATGGCTTTGAGACATGAGATGTAGACTTCCACTGTTTCTTTTAAAAACTTTGATATGAAATTCTCTTTCGAATTTTTTTTCTCTATTTTCTTGTTTGTAATCTATGCTAAGGGCTTGTATGAGGCCTCTCGGGGTCTTGTACGCCATGTCACATCTAAGGGGGTACCTTGGGTCTTGACACTTCTCTATTCTCTACCTTCCACAATATTATATATTTTAGGACATTCTATATCAAATAATAATAACAATAATACTTATTGCTCTAATTGAGAAGAATATAAAGTACATAATTGCACAAATTCCTATTTTATCCTTGGAACATTCCACAGGAAGCACTCTTTTTTTCAAAATTCCATTCTTGCCCTTCATCTTCTGTTCTTTAAACTTACGCTAGATCGGTGAGACGCCGATCAGAGAAAGCAAAGCGCAGTCGCCTCCTCACATCAACCTTTAGTTTTCGTCAAGAGTTTCAGCAATAGTATTGGTGAACGCCGATCAACTATTCTACTGCACCAACTTCACGTTGGTACTAAGGCAGCAATGCTCTATTCTAGATAGCGATACGCCTATTGGCCTCTGTGGGACACCAATTCTATCACTGGTTTGCTTTAGTGTTTTTTGGCACAATCAATATTAAAGCCAATTAATCAATACCTATTCGGGGTTTTACACCTCCATCTAGCACACACACCCCTAGATAAGGGTTTAGCTACTTATAAAAGAATAAACAGAGAAAATACAAATAAAGGAAAGCTCCATTCCAAGCTAAATTGATAAGCAAAACTTGAATTGCAAGCTTGGATTAACCCAAATCTGAGTTTTCTTTCTTTACAAGCTAAAAATTTCTTACTAATAACGGACCAGATTTAGTAGTGCCTGCTCTTTAGGACTCTGTTGTAACTTCCTCCTTGTATTTAGGTTATAGATAAGTCTTACCTTTTCCTTAGTTTATCTCCTTGCTGTAGAAGTTGTATAGAATCTATATATACTTAGAGTACAATCAATAAATCATCATTCCTTTCATTCTACTGGCAGCTTTGTAGTTTAAATGGTATCAAGAACCAATTAACTCTCACGAATAAAATTCTGTCGAGAAACCCTCCCACCCTTCGCATCAAAATGGCCCCAAACATCACTGTAACAACTCTGATGCCAATAAAACAATTGTTCAGCTTAATTCTGTCACCCAGTTACTAATCAAGTTAACTGACAACCATAATGTTTCCCTTTGGAAAGCACAAATGTCCATGCTTATTCGTGGTCACAATCTTTTTGGCCATCTCGACGGTTCTCGCCCAGCCTCTTCTTGTACAGTGGTTCAAAATAACCAGGATGTCGAAAATCCTATATTTATTTCATGGTATCACAAAGATCAGCTAATTCAAAACGCTATCCTGGCCTCAGTTGATCCTACTCTTTCTACTACAGTTTCCACTGCATCCACTTCCCAAGCTGCTTGGGATGCTTTGCACACTGCATATGCCAAGAAATCGTAAACAAGGATCTTTAGCTTGCGCGATCATCCGGCTCGCCTTGCAAAAGAAACCTTTCCTGTCGCTGATTATCTATACCAAGTTCGATCTCTCTGTGATGAACTTGCCACTGCTGGAGCTCTTGTGTCCAATGAGGAGCTGATTGTCAAAATCTTCACTGGACTTGGACCTGAATTCCATGAAATATCTGCTGCTATCCATGCAAGAGATTCTACTATCTATTATCCAGAACTTTATGAAAAGTTTCTTAAGCATGAAATTTTCATCAAGCATGAAGAAGAAAAGAAGCCACTCTGACTAATAAACCGTCAAGTTTAGATTCTTATCATCCACTCCCAGATGCTCTGCCCATGCACTCTCCACTGCCCAACTCAATGCCTGCGGATCAGAAGGTGTGTCTTTTACATCAGGTAATTCTCAGACTTTATCGTCTCCTTCATTGCCAAACACCATTACACCACCACCTGATAATACTTAGCCCTCACCGTCATCCAGACCATTAATCACCTATCAACACAGAAATCACCAACAACTAAGTCCCTTAGTGTTACCACTCCCTTCCCCTATACCGTCCCTCAACCTACCTTCTCAGTCATATGTTGATAACCCTTCCCAACCTGAACTTGCTTTGACTCCATCTGATTCTTCACTCGTGGTGACAACTTCAAGTCATCCTATGGTCACACGCTCCAAAACAAAAACTCAAAATCAAGCAATTTAGTGTCATTGTTCAACTCACTTCGTCCTTTGTTCCTCATATATACAAACATGCATGTCCCCACCTTCACTGGAGAGAAGCCACGCAAGCTAAATTTGATGCACTTGTTAGAAATCAGACATGGGATTTAGTTCCAGTTGCTCCTTCGATGAATGTGGTTGAGTGGAAGTGGTTGTTTCGTATAAAACATAAATTTGATGGTTCCATTGATAGGTATAAAGCTCCTCTTGTTGCAAAGGGATTTACCCAGCATCCAGGCTTGGACTTCCACTCCACCTTCAGCCCGATAGTCAAACCAGTTACAGTTTTGTTGGTGCTTACTATTGCGACACAGTGCAACTGGCCAAGCCATCACATTGATGTCAATAATGCATTCTTGCAAGGATGCCTTGAGGAAGAAGTTTATATGAGGCAGCCACTAGGCTTTGAAGATCGAAGACTCTCCACCCATGTTTGTAAGTTGAATAAATCAATCTATGGCTTGAAATAGGCCCCCCGAGCTTGGTACAATGAGCTCAAAAATTATTTGCTAACTATTGGGTTTGTCAAGTCCCAATCTTATTCTTCTTTATTTATTTTGCATAATTTTGGATTCATGGTTTATGTCCTTATCTCTGTGGAATATAATCATCACTGGAAATCAGATTCGTGGGGTTCATCATATAATAGATGGTCTTTCCCCTCGTTTCTCCTTGAAAGACCTTGGACAACTCCATTATTTTTTGGGTGTTGAGGTTATCTCTTCTACTGCTGCTCTTGTTTTGTCCCAGCACAAATATATTATTGAGGTTTTAGACGATGTTGGCATGCTAGACAGTAAAGGAGCTCCTACGCTTATGACCTCAACTACCATTTTGACAGCTTCAGTGAATGATCCTCTGGCTGGTACTCTTTATAGGCGGGTAATTGGAAACTTGCACTACTTATCCTTTACACGTCCTGATATTGCCTTCACAGTTAGCAAGCTCTCTCAATTTATGCACAATCCATGCCACTCTCACTGGAAAGCAATCAAGTTATTACTCCGTTATCTTCGTCACACTTGCCAATATGGTATACAGATTGCCAAAGCTCCATCTTCTCGTTTGGTTGTTTATTCAGATTCAGATTGGGCTAGTGATCCAAATGATTGCACTTCTACCTCTGACTATATTATTTTCCTTGGCAACACACCTATGTTCTAGTCCTCTAAGAAACAATGCTTCGTATCTTGGTCCTCTATAAAAGCTGTGTATAGAGCTATGGATATTGTTGTTGCAGAAACCAACTAACTCACAAATCTTCTTCGTGAAGTTCGCCTTTCACTTAAGGGAGTTCCGCAGGTTTTCTGTGACAAAATCAGCACCACTTACATTTGTTCCAATCCGGTTTTTCATAGTAGGATGAAACATGTCGCCATTGATTTGGACTTTATTCGTGAACAAGTTTAGAACAAGGATATTGTAGTTCACCACCTTCACTCAGCTGATCAAGTGGCTGACATACTCACAAAACCTCTTCCTAAAGCTTCTTTTGCCCAACAATTTTCCAAGTTGGGTGTTGTTTACACCACCAACTTGCGGGGGGATCAGATTTAGTAGTGCCTACTTTTTAGGACTCTGTTGTAACTTTCTCCTTGTATTTAGGTTATAGATAAGTCTTAACTTTTCCTTAGTTTATCTCCGTGCTGTAGAAGGTGTATAGAATCTATATACACATAGACTACAATCAATAAATCATCGTTCCTTTCATTCTACTGGCAGCTTTGTACTTTATACTTACCACTCTTCTCTATTCTCTACCTTCCACAATATTACATATTTTAGAACATTCTATATCATAATAATAATAATAATAATACCTATTGTCCTAATTGGGAAGAAGATAAAGTACATAATTGCACAAATCCCTATTTTATCCTTGGAACATTCCAAAGGAAGCACTCTTTTTTTAAAATTGCATTCTCGTCCTTCAGCTTCCGTCCTTTGGACTTGCGCTTGACCGTCATTGTATCGCACCAACTTCACGCTGGTTCTAAGGCAACAACACTCTATTCTAGCCGGCGAGACGCCTATTGGCTTCTGGGGGATGCCAGTTCTGTCGCTGGTGTGCTTTAGTGTTTTTTGGTTTCAAATCCATCAAACTTACTTTTTCCAAGAAAATCCTGCATACAAGGGAACTAGGGCATAAAACCCCTTCAATTATTATTAAAACATGGCAATAATTCATGAATTTGAGTTCAATGAGTTGTTAAAATACCAACTAATCAATAAGACACAACTCTCAACAAACAACTTGAGACTTTCTTCAAACTCGATCAGGTACTTTGCTGATCATATGAGCTTATTCGTTTTGAGAGAATGGATTTTTCTTGAATATTCTTGTTATGCAAAAACTAGGTTGTTTCTTGTCAAAGTGTCCAATATAGGATGGATAAAAAACAACCTGGTAGACTGCCATTGGCTGAGACCTAAGTTGTCGTGCCCACCTACCACAGTAGGCGTGGCAGCTTTACAGCTGCCTTCCATTGACTTGTCCTGGACAATTCCAACTCGAGGGATCAAGTCCCTCTACTAGATCCATAGTTTATTAATTTATCAAAACATTTTAATATAACAACAAGCCTTTCAAGTGTTGTTATCTCTTCAAGTTAAGGTTCTGGTCATGATGATGGGGATGCATTAGGAAATGTTTTCATATAGGGGGAAGGAACCGGTGATGGTGTCCTGGGTTGTGTATCTCATAGGTCTGAAACTTGTAATGGTGTCGAAGTATATTTTCCCATAGCCTTAGCGTCTGCAGTTGTTTTGGATCTCCAAAATTTAGATTGTAGTGGAAAATACACAGCACTAGTAACAAAGCAAGGTGAGATGTTCTCTTGGGGTTACGAATCAGGAGGCAAGATTGGGAATGGTGTCGATTCTGAATTTTTTGCATCCAAAGCTTATAGATTCTCTCAGCCATACAAACATTGAGCTTGTTGTTTGTGGTGAATATCCTGCCTGTGCTATAACACTTTTTGGTGAATTGTACACTTGAGGTGCCAACAATTCTATTCACTTAGGCATAGGAATGAAGTTAGTCATTGAGTCCCCATAAGAGTAAATGGACCTTAGAGGGCATATATGTTTCTTACATCTCCTGTGGACCCTATCATACCTCTGTGGTGACCTCTGCTAGTCAATTATTTACTTTCGGGGACGGAAGTTTTTGAGTTCTTGGTCATGGAGATAGTAAGAGTATTTCAAAACCTAGGGAAGTGGAATCTTTGAAGGGGCTTTGAACTGTTGGAGCAGCTTGTGGTGTTTGGCATACAATTGCAATTGTTGAAGTCATGGTTGGGAACTCTAGTTCAAGTAATTGTTCTTCAGGGAAACTTTTTACTTGGGGTGATGAAGGGCAAAGTTCAATTTGGGAATGGTGACAAGGAGTATAAACTTGTTCCTACTTGTTTTGTAGCTATTATTGAACCCAACTTTTCCAAGTTACTTATGGACATAGGTTGATAGTTTCTCTAACCACTTTAGGTCATGTACTTACAATGGGAAGTTCTGTAGATGGCCAATTAGGATATCCTCAAGTTGAAGGGAAGTTTACTTGTCGTGTTGAAATAAAACTTTCAAAGAACTTTGTGGAGGAGATAGCATATGGTGCTTACCATGTTGTTGTATTGATTTTCCAAACTGAAGTTTACACATTGGGCCTGGGTAATACTGATGATAAAAATTCTCCCACCTTAGTGGAAGCTTTAAAAGACAATCAAGTCAAAAGTATTGCTTGTGGTACTAATTTAACGGCAACTATTTGCCTTCATAAATGGGCATCAGGGGTTGACCAATCCATATGTTCTGGTTGCCGTGTTCTTTTAAATTTTAAAAGGAAGTGCCACAACTGTTATAATTGTGGTCTTGTCTTTTGTCATTCATGTACCAACAAGAAATCACCAAGGACATAAATGGCACCAAATCCCAATAAACCTTATTGGATCTGTGATAATTGTTTGTAATAAATTGAGAAAGGTTATTGAAACCAATACTTCATCTGAGGCTTCCATTAGTCGAAGAGGAAGCCTGAACCAGGGGTTAAATGATCATATAGAAAAAAGTACTAAGTTTGATATAAGGTCTCGGCCTCATCTTACTAGATTTTCTTCAACCTTCAAACAAGTTGAATCTCGATCGTCCAAGCAGAAGAAAAGGTTTGAACTCAACAACAGTCGTGTGTCACATATTCCCAGTAGTAACTCATAATTGGGAGCTCTGAATAGTTCCAAATCTTTATATCAAGTGTTTTCCTCATCCAATTAGTTCTTCTATGCTTTAGTTCCCAGTTCAAAGATTGTTTCTCGAACAACATCTAGACGGCCCAGTCCACCTCGTTCTACTACACCAACTTCAACACTGGGTGGGCTTACATCTCCAAGGATTGTTATGGATGATGCTAAAAGGACAAATGAAAGTCTTAGGGTGTGTTTGGTCTGAAGGAAGATTTTTTCCATGGAAAATGTTTTCCTAAATATTATTTCTAACTTATTTTCTCATGTTTGATTAGTGAGTGGAAAATATTTTGTAGTGTATGATTGGTGAATGATAAACTTTTTTTTAGAAAATATCTTTTATCTTTGGTTAGAGAATAGAAAATAGTTTATGACCTGACCCTGACCCCAACTCCCAACCTCAACATCCAACTTAGGATCCAACTTTTGAATAGGAATATGACCTCGAGACCTACCCCGACCCTAGACATGACTCTGACCTCGAATCAAGACTCGAGACTCGACCCTGGCATCGGATCCAAGGCTTGACCTCGACCTTCAATCAAGACTTGAGACTCGACCTTGACCCTGACTCGAGACCTGACCTCGACCTCAACCTCAACTTGAAACCTCAAATCAAGACCCGACCCTGACTTCGACCCAAGACCTCGAATCAAGACCTGACTTCGACCCAAGACCTCGAATCAAGACCTGACCTCGATCTCGATCCAAGAACCTGACCTTGACCCTGACTCGAGACCCAACCCCAAACCTAACACCTAACTTGAGAACCAATCCGACCCTGACACTCGACTCGAGACCTAACCCAGACCTCAACAAAGAATCGAGACTTGAGTCCCAAGTACCAACAAAGACCCTAACCCCGACCTTGACCCAAAACTCAACCTTACCCCAAGACCCGACCCCAACCTAAGACCTTACCCTAACCTCGACTCCTAACCCAACCCTAACCTCAACCTCAACTTTTACCCTGACACCTTTCCTCGACACCTGACCCTAACTTGAGACCTGACCTTGATCTTGACACTCGACCCTAAATTGAGTCTTGAAACTTGACACAAAGCTTGAATCTAGACAAGACCCGAGAACCGAACCTAACCTCAACACAAGAGTTAACCAAGGCCTATTTTGAGACCTCGACCCTGACACCTTACTCCGACCCCTACTTTGACACCCAACCCCAACCCTGATCAAGATTTGAGACCCAACCAAAGACCCTGACCCAATACCCATCCTTTTCCATGACTCGAGACCCTGACTCTAGACCCAACCTCAAACTCAACCCAAGACCACGAATCGAGACTCGACCCTAACCTTGACCCAAGACCCTAACCCTGACCCTGACCTAGACACTCGACCATACCATGACCATGATTTATCACCTGATCTCGATCCTGACACCCAACTCGAGACTTGACCTCGATCTTTGCACTTGATAGTAGATCTCGATATGAGACTTGAACCCGGCATAAGACCCATCCTTGACTCCCGACTCTGGTCACAACTTCTAAATTGGGACTCGACTCATGACATGAGACTCGATCCCGTCTCTCAACCTATTTCGTGACACTGAAATCAGGATTTAACTTTCAAACGGGGACCCAACCCTGACACCCGAATAGAGACATGACTGTCGAATCTTGATCTAACCTTGACTTCGACACTTGACTTCCAATTTCAAAATCCTGATTCTACACTAGTGCCAGTATCAAGACCTAACACCAAAATTGAGACTTCATTTCAAACTCGAGATCCGACCTGTTTCAATTTGAAACACGGGAGTTGGGTCTCAAATTGAGGTTGAGAGTCGAGTCTCAAATTGAGAATTGCGAGATGGATCTAGGATTAGTGTTGAGAATCGATACTCGAGACATAAGTTAGGATGGATAGTTGAGGTGTGAGGTTCAAAATGATTTTAGAAAATGGTTTTCTTACTTTTTAAGAGAAGTCATTTTCCTTAAATTTGAGAAATATAAGTTGATTTGGAAAATATTTTCCAAAACAATCAAACATGAAAAAATTGGAAAAAATTTCCAAAAAACATTTTCCTTCATACCAAACACACCCTTAGTCAAGAAGTTGTTAGATTAAGAGCACAGGTGGGTTGTTTATCTAGTATGCATTCATTTCTTTCAGATGCAGTCTCTTTACTTTTCTACATGTTTTTATACTTGTTACTGATATGGATCTCAAACTTTGCAATTAGGTGCTGATTTGTCCTGTCAAAATTTATAAAGTACCAAAGAGTCTCTAGTTTTGTGAAAAATATCAAGCTGCATTTATCGAGTTGGTAGTCAGCTGAAAGAGGAAATTTCAATTGCAAGGGAGGAGACGGTGTTTGAATAATACTTCAAAGTTAGAGTAGGAATCCTAAGTTGCTTAGGATTTGTTATATTTGGTATTTATTTAATTAATGTCTAGGCAGGATTTTTTTTGTCCTAGTTCATATAGGAAAAGATTTCCTAGTCCTAGTTTAATTTGGTTTCTTTCTTTTATAAATAAGGATGTTGCTAGTTATTTTCAATACATAGAAAATATAGAATATAGAGAAAAAAGACAGAAATATACATAATTGATAGAACTTGAAGTAAGATTCAAGAACTTTTAAATTTATAAATAAAATATTTTCCTTAAAATTGGTATCAGAGTATTTACGATCCTGGTAGAGAATCACAGAGTTTCCGCTGTTGGCGAGCGGCTATAACCCATGTATGTCATCCGTCTGGCCAGCCAATGATCATGTTGACAAAGGCTAGACGAATGATATATGCATGAAAAAAATATGCTAGGAGGAAGGACTTACAAAATATTGCAGATTTAAAAAGTGCAACCAAGCACACGATGAAGAAACTCTTCTAAAAATTAAAAGTTAGAGAAAGGAAAAAAAATAGAGTTGATGAGAAGCGCATCAACGAGAGTTGGAGAGAAAGTGCTCCAACACCAAAAATAAAATAAAAACAAAAAGAAAAGGAGTTGGTGGGAAGGGCCTCATCAAGAGTTGGAGAGAGAGTGCTCCAACACCCAAAAAAAAGCAAGAAAAAAGGAGTTGGTGGGTAGGGCATCAACCTTGGAAGTTGGAGAGAAGTGCTCCATTACAATCAAGAGAAAAAATATTGTGAGTTGGAGAGAAGTGCTACAACCAAGAGAAAAAATGTCGTGAGTTGGAGAGAAAGTGCTCCAACACTTGGAAGTTGGAGAGAAGTGCTCCAACACAACCAAGTAAAAAAATAATATGAGTTGGAGAGAAAGTGCTTCAATACTTGAAAGTTGGAGAGAAGGTGCTCCATCACAGCCAAGAAAAAAATAAATGAGAATTGAAGAGAAGTACTTCAACAATTGAAGATTGAAGAGAAATACTCCAACAATTGAAGATTGAAGAGAAATTCACTAATCCAATGCAACAACAATGACAATAATGAAACTAAAGATTGAAGAAAAGTATTATCCAATACAACCAAAATGAAAAGAAGAAAAAGGCAAAAGTATACAACTTTGAATTACGGGAGAATGTAAGAATAATAACTCAAAGTTAGAGTAGGAATCGTAAGTTGTTTAGGATTTGTTATTTTTGATATTTATTTAATTAATGTCTAGTTAAGATTTGTTTGTCCTAGTTCATATAGCAATAGGTTTTCTAGTCCTAATTTAATTTGGTTTCTTAGTTTTATAAATAGAGATATTGCTAGTTATTTTCAATACACAGAAAATATAGAATATACAGAAAAAATAGACAGAAATATACAGAATAGGTAGAACTTGAAGTAAGATTCAAGAACTTTTGAATCTATAAATAAAATATTTTCCTTCAGACGACCAAATGCAAAGCAGCAAAGAAGTGATCAAGTCACTCACTTCTCAGGTAAGTTAGACTCATTTTTACCATTAGTCTTTTAAGTTGTGTCAAAGTTGTGCATATGTAGGGAAAAAATTGTGCTTCTCTTTATTATCAGCATAGAAAAAAGTTAGGGATTTTGGTTTTAATTGAATGAGTTGGAGACTTGAACCACATAATATACACACTTAAAATAGTTTTAAAAAATTAGAAAATATCTATGCTCTCTTCTCTTGTCTCTTTTTATTTGTTTTATTTAATGTTTATGTTTCTTGTTTGTTGCTATTATACATCTTTCTATTGTTTTGTTGTTATTATTATTGGGAATTTATAGTGGTTTATTGTTTTGTATACATTCACCTAGCATGTGGTATTTTAGTATCCTCATTTGAATGTTGTATTGGTACAATAGTTAGTTATTTTTACTTTATGCACTTTTAGTCAATTTTATAATTAATGATGTATTCTTTTATTAGGAAGATATATGTACTTTCAATCATAAAAATTGTGAATAATTTTAGTAAATACCACTAGATTTGAAGGGGATAAAATATGTCATTTAAAATACAATTTATATGAAGTATTTTGCGATAAACGTGTCACGCACGTTCCCAGAACTAGTTTAACATATGATAGAACAAGAGGAAAACATTGTAATTAATGAAATCTAAGGTTATTTTCTAATCTGACATATAAGATAAGAAAGGAATTCAAATGGGTTAGAAGAGATTTTGGTCCCTTGTTTATTGTTTTTGCTTCAATGTCGGGACACTAACAAAAAATCGCAACGATAATTTCTTTTATCATACTCCCAATTACTCAAATCACACCTAGGATTTTGTAAGGATTATTAGATACCACACATTGGGTCAAGACACGTACACATTTAATTCTGTTTGTTGATTTGTAAATATCTGATCAGATATGATTTTGTAGTATTAAATTGATCTTTTAAAATCATAGCTGATATGCTATTAAATAGATTAGGATATTAGATCAAATAAAATCATCTCTTGATTCTCAAATCTGCTAGAATCAAGGGATCTAATTACTAGTTAGTTTAGTTTTCTATACTATATATTTGTATCTCTATAGACGAATAAAATTGTATAACTTTGGTACCAAAACTTACATGGTATCAGAGCCAGGTTCATTCTTGTTTTGCTTATGACTAGAACAACATTTTTTAGGTTAGGTCACCCAATGGTATCAATAGAAGCCGAGAGTTCTATTAACAAAGTTACAATGAACCAAGACAACGATTCTTCTCATTTTTCTTTTCAGCTTACTTCTCACAAGCTGAATGGAAAGAATTATTTGGAGTGGGCGCAATCTGTCCGTTTGGCAATTGATGGTCGAGGAAAACTTGGATACTTGACTGGAGAAACAAGAAAGCCTGAACCAGGATACAAGAAAATGAACGCCTGGAGATCAGAAAACTCGATGGTAATCGCTTGGCAACTAAACTCCATGGAACCTTCCATAGGTAAACCATATTTGTTTCTTCCAACTACTAGGGATGTTTGGGAGGCTATTAGAGAGACTTATTTTGATATAGAAAATGGCTCTCAGATTTTTTAATTAAAAATTAAATTGTGGAAAGCTAGGCATGGGGAGAGAGTTGTTACTATTTATTATAATGAGATGGTTTCCCTATGGCAAGAATTAGATCAATGCTATAATGATAAATGGGGGTGTTCTAAGGATAGTGTAAAAGCAATGAAAAAGAAAGAAAATGAGAGGGTTTATCTTTTTCTAGCAGGGTTGAACCAAGAATTCGATGAACTTCATTCTTGAATTCTTGGAAAAACCCATTGCCCACTTTGAGGGAAACTTTTTCTGAGATTAGGCGAGAAGAAACAAGGAGGAATGTTATGCTACAAATATATCCCAATTTGGAAACAAAAAATATAGATTCTTCTGCTCTAGTTGTTGCAAAAAATGAAAATGACAGAAAAATGAAGCCGTGGTGTGATTTTTGTAAAATATACTGGCACACTCGTGAGACTTGCTGGAAAATACATGGGAAACCATCTAAGTGGAATAAAAGAAGGGCAGACAACCGTGGCAGTCAGATTTTTTAGTGTACTAGCGAAGAGTCAGGGCTGAAATTCTCCAGAAATACCACAATTTACCATGGAACAATTAGAGCTACTGCACAAACTTCTCCAATCTCAACTCCAAACCAATAAATCTGATCCTCCTACTCCCACTTGTTCTTTTTCCCAAACAGGTAATGTACTATCTATTTTTGTTAGTACAGATTCAACTGGCATTAGTTCTTGGATCATAGATCAGGGCCTAGTGATCATATGACATGGAATTCCCATTTTTTCTCAACTTACATTCCATCCGCAGGAAATAAAAAAGTCAAAGTTGCTGATGGTTCCTTCTCAGCAATTGCTGGAAAAGGCGCAGTCAAACTAACCCCTCTTTTGACTGTTGTTGATGTCCTTCATGTTCCAAAATTATCTTATAATCTTTTGTCCATCAGCAAATTGAATCACAATCTTAATTATCGTGCTATCTTTGACTCTATTTCATGTGTATTTTAGGACAAGGTCTCGGGGAGGATGATTGGCAATGCTAGAGAGTCTAAAGGTCTCTATTTTCTTGAAGATGGTGACAATTCAGTAAATCTAAGTTCAGCTTGTTTGAACTCTGTTCTAGTTGATAATAAAGTCATGTTATGGCAATATAGACTTGGTCATCCTAATTTTCATTATTTGAAGCTCTTGTTACCTCAGTTGTTTATGAATAAAAGTGCATCCTCTTTTCAGTGTGAAATTTGTGAAATGGCTAAACATAAACGCTCATCTTTTTCTTCCCAAAAATATCATGCAACAAAACCTTTTAAGTTGATCCATAGTGATGTTTGGGGACCTTCTAGGGTAGCAACTGTAAATGAAAAAAGATGGTTTGTGAGTTTCATAGATGATCACACTAGATTAACTTGCGTGTACCTATTGAAGACAAAGGGGAATTAAAGCATATGTTTGAGGCTTTTTATGTTATGGTTGAGACACAATTTCATGAGAAAATTCAAATATTTCAGAGTGATAATGGGAGAGAGTTTCTCAATGACCAGCTAGGTAGTTTTTTCACTTCCAAGGGAATAGTGCACCAAAGTTCATGTCCTAATACTCTCCAACAAAATGGAGTAGCTAAGAGAAAAAATAGGCATCTTATGGAAGTAACTAGGGCCTTAATGTTTACAAGTGAAGTCCCTAAATTTCTTTGGGGTGCAACTCTTTTAACATCCACTTATCTTATTAATAGGATGCCTTCTCGTGTTCTAGGTTTCAAAACCCCTTTCAGTATGTTTATGACATACTTCCCTACTTCTAGATTGACCGCTGACCTATCTTTGAGATTCGTTGGGGTGTAGTGTATTTGTCCATATTCATGATCATAATAGGAGTAAACTTGATCCACGTGCTAAGAAATGTGTTTTTGTAGGCTATGCTCCTAGTCAAAAGGGATAAAAGTGCTATGACCCTAATACTAGGAAGGCTATTGTCACAATGGATGCCACTTTTTTTGAATCTCAATTGTTTATTAGAACTCATCTTCAAGGGGACAAACATAGAGAAGATTTGAGGGACAATAAGGATCCTCTTGACCTCACATGTAAGGAATAAAATGATCCAAGCTTTATGATAGATACATGAAATAGTATTTTTGATAATAACAACCTAGATAAGGTTAGAGATCCCAAATTAAATAATGAAAATAAGGAAACTGAGACAATAAGGCCTTTTCATGATACAATTAATGACAACAACATGGAACAAACAAAGGAATTACAGGTTTACATGAGAAGAAACCGGAACCAAGAAAAAGAGATCAAGGGCTCTCATCAGAACCAAATGTACACCCCGCAAGATCTCACTGATACACAAGGTAATTCTACAGAACCTAATTCTGATATGCCCCTTGTTTCTTTAGACCAAGATCTTCCAATTGCCAAACGTAAAGGGGTAAGAAAATTCACCAACCATCCCATGTCAAATCTTGTGTCATATAGAAACTTGTCCCCTACCTATATAACTTTTCATTCTCAATTATCTGGAATGGAGATACCTAGAAATGTGCAGGATGCTTTGAATGTTCCCTAGTGGAAAGAGGCAATTCTAGAGGAGATGAATGCTCTTGAGAGAAATGAAACCTGGGAAATAGTGGAACTGCCACGTGGAAAGAAAATAGTGGGTTGCAAGTGGGTATTAACCATCAAATTTAAATCAGATGGGTCCCTGGTGAGGTATAAGGAACGTTTGGTAGCAAAAGGGTTCACTCAGACCTATGAGATTGACTATCTAGAGACATTCGCTCCAGTTGCCAAGTTGAATTCAATCAAGGTTCTTCTGACCATTGCTGCCAATCTTGATTGGCCCCTTCAACAACTAGACGTCAAGAATGCATTTTTGAATGGAAAACTCAAAGAAGAAGTCTATATGGATCCTTCCCCGGGTTTTGAAGAAAGGTATGGAACTAGAGTGTGCAAGCTAAAGAGATCTCTCTACGGGCTCAAACAATCTCCAAGAGCTTGGTTTGAGAGGTTTACTCTGTTTGTGAAAAAATAAGGGTACACTCAAGGGCAAGCATATCATACCATGTTCATTCAACACTCAATTGAGGGAAAGACAACTATCCTGATAGTGTATGTCGATGATATCATACTTACAGGAGATGACTTGCCCGAAATGAAGAATTTAAAAAAACATTTGGCCTCAGAGTTTGAGATAAAAGATTTGGGCTAGTTAAAATATTTTCTTGGCATGGAAGTAGCGAGATCAAAAGAAGGCATTATGGTGTCAAAAAGGAAGTATGTACTAGATCTTCTAAAAGAGACAGGGATGAGTGGTTGTCGTCCAGCTGAAACACCTATTGATCCGAATATAAAACTCGGGAACAAAGAAGGAAATTCAGTTGACCAAAGTCAATATCAGAGACTAGTGGGGAAGTTGATCTACTTATCACATACTTGACTAGATATAGCTTTTGCTGTAAGCTTAGTGAGTCAATTTATGCACTCGCCGAAGGAAGAGCACCAAGAAGCAGTCTTCTAAGATATCTGAAAAGTTCACCAGGGAAGGGATTATTTTTCAAAAAAAGTCAAGATAGGGGTATTGAAAGCTTTACTGATGCAGGTTGGGCAGGTTCTACTATGTATAGGAGGTCTACATCAGGATATTGTACTTTTATTTTGGGAAAACTCGTGACTTGGAGGAGTAAAAAGCAAAACATTGTAGCCCGTAGCAGTGCTGAAGCTGAATACCGATCTATGGCCCATGGGATCTGTGAAATGATTTGGCTCAAGGAGATGATGGAAGAACAAAAAAACTATTTGTGTTACCAATGAAGTTGTACTGTGACAACAAAGCTTCCATAAGTATTGCTCACAATCCAATTCAACATGAAAGAACAAAGCTTGTTGAAGTGGATAGGCACTTCATAAAATAGAAGATTGAAGAAGGAAATGTGTGCATGCCTTTCATCCCAACAAATCAACAAATTGCAGATATTTTCACAAAAGGCTTGTTTAAACCAAAGTTTGAAATTCTTGTAAGCAAGTTAGGCATGTCAGATATTTACATGCAAACTTGAGGGGGAGTGTTGATTTGTAAATATCTAATCTGATCAGATATGATTTTATAAGATTAAATTAATCTTATAAATCATATCTGATATGCTATTGAATAGGTTAGGATATTAGATCAAATAAAATCATCCCTTGATTCTCAAATCTTCTAGAATCAAGGGATCTGATTACAAGTTAGTTTAGTTTTCTATACTATATATTTGTATCTCTATGGATGAATAAAATTAGATCTGATTACTAGTTAGTTTAGTTTTCTATACTATATATTTGTATTTCTATGGATGAATAAAATTGTACAACTTTGGTACCAAAACTTACCCTTTTCTTACAAGAATAACAACTTATAGTACTTCTCGATATATTTGAATAGCTAAACTTCAATTTTGAAAATCAAACGAATCTAATATATCTAGACCCTAAAGTCGGTTAACCTAATTCTGATAAGTGATTAATGCCAAACAAATTGGGACATAGGAGAAAGTTGAGGAAACAAAACAACAATTCTAAAATTTAGCATTTAATATGTATGCATTGAAAGCGAAAATGTTAGGTTAACTACATATATTCATCCATAAAAAATGGATTAGTGACGTAAACATAAGATAAGTTACCTGCTACAATTGAATAAACCAATTAAAAAATTACATTATCTATGTTATTAGTGTATATAAGTTAAATCCTTTACCACATTTATAAAGACATAGGAGAATGTTAAGGAAACAAAAATACATTTCTATAATTTAGCTTCAATATATTCCAAATGAGTTTAAATATCATGATAACTACATAAACATCCATAAAAAGTGGGATTAGCAACATTAAAGGTACTAAACTAATCATGGTAATAGAGTTATAATACTCTATATTATCAGTGAATATAAGTTAAACTATTTACATTATCAACGTGTATCAATTAAACCCTTCCCAAATTAGAAGATATATATATATATATATATATATATATATATATATATATATATATTGTCACAACCTAAGGTACCCCCTAGACGTGACATGTCGTACAAGACCCTGAAAGGCCCCATACAAGCCACTTAGCATACATCATACAAGATAATAGTAAATAAGAGTTCAAACGGAAAATTTTATATCCAAAGAGTTTACAAGCATAACGGAAGTCTAAACATAGTCTCAAAGCCATCTATCAAAGAGTAGAAAGAACGTTGGGACGTAACCCAATACAAGTCCAAAAGTAAAGAAACATAAAACAATAACAAGGCAATGTCCTCTAACATATGAGGACTCACCAAGTATTCAAGTCTCTATGTACTCACTAGCCACGGGCGGAATTAGAATAATCGCCAAGCCCGACATTATGAAACAATGTAGGCAAAAGTCTGCGTTAGTACATGAAATGTACCAAATATGATAGCTATGCACAAAATCATCAATTCATGCTAGAAAGGGGACATTTTCATTACATAAAATGACCAAGCTAAACCATGAGATAGAAGTTAGAAAACGTAAGTCATAAAAACATAGTCAATGCAAGCTAATCATCTTTAAAACCTTGAAACATCTTCATAAGAAACTTAAGTTCATTATTGTGGGAAGTAAGTCTTAACCGACATAGATCATGTGAGCTATAACATGGAATCCAGTGTCTACCCCACACCGAAAAGAGGTGACCTTAATTGCTAAGGTAAGAACCATAACTTCTAGCTTAAGTGGATCCACTAGCTAATCCTATGGTGGCACATAGTTTATGAGACATGGGTAATCACCACTTGTCTACTCGGTGCTAAGCATAGTTCCCACGGATTAATCATAAATCATAATTCATCTTATCATTAATAGACATGGGTAATCGCCACTTGTCCCTTCATTAGAATAGCTCCTTTATCATTGATTCAAGTTTAGTTGAGAAAACCTTTCAACAGGCTATGGATCCTTTATGTGAGAAAAATCCTTTCACATTCATGGTTTGGGTAATATGTGAGAAACCCTTTAAAACCTCAACAACAACATCAATTATGCTTAAATCTCAAAGCAAGTCTTAAATCATCATAAACTTCATAATTGAACATGCATATATTCATAAAAACCATCTTTTGATAATTCATAACTTCATCATGAAAATCATAGCTTAGAAAACATCAATCATTCATGGGCTCACATAAATTCATCTTAAAATCATTCAATTTCCCCAATTCATTTTTCATAGTTCAAAATTTCATATCATGACCATAGTCTAGAAATCATGAAATTCATACGGGTTCATGGGGATTCAACTTGAAACATGCAATTTAACTCAATTCATGCATAATTAAACATAATTAAATCAATTAGATCATAATTTGAAAGAACCCTCGAGATAGAAGAAAATCCTAATTTCAATTGAAGGATTCTAGCTTGAAAATTGAGGAATTTAGGAACCCTATGGAGGAAAGGCTCCATAGGTGAAGAACTATCATACGTTGATGCAAAAAGCATGAAATAAATGGAGGATTGGGGGACTTGGCTTGAAAATCCTAGCTCTTCCTTCTTCTTCTTCAAGCTTTACTAGTTAGAGATTATTTGGGTGAGGAGAGTTTTTTGAATGATTAGGAATAGGTAGAATTAGGCTTAAAAAGGTTTATATAGGGGCTAGGTTAAAGGCCAAACCGAGTTAGATTAGGAATTAAACACCTAGGGCAAAGACCAAAAAGCCCTTCTTAAAATAATTGTCGGACCCCTATCTACGGTTGGACCTACGATCCTTAAGTCAACCTACGGACCGTCCTGTTCAACCGTAGATAGATTTAGAGACTTTCCAACTTTGGACCCCTAACGACGGGACCCCATGTACAGTCTGTGGGTCAACCTACGGTTCGTACATGGCAACCATAGGTCCAACTCTTGGCCCTGAAAATTTCACTAAGTGTGGGTCTCACCTACGAGACCTTCCTATGGCTCGTACATAGATCGGAGGTCTGCTTTGGCAAGCCGTATAAAAGTACTGAGGGTTAACATTTTTTAGGAACCTGGACTAGCCAACCACGGGCCTGACCTACGGATCGTAGGTGGCTCCGTTGGTACTGGAGAAAATTGGAAATTCTTTCCTTTTCAAATCGGAGGTGTTACATATATATATTGATGACAAATATACTTAATTAAAGCTTCTAGTTATTTCTTAATTCTGACATTATCTGCCGTGTGTATGATTTACATTATTTATATTATCAAGCTATATAAGTTAATCCTTCGCAAATAAAGTAAAGGTAGCAGAGGTTCTATATCCACGCAAGATGATACAAATTATGAGACCAAACTGGTTATAATAAAATTTCTATTGAACTTAAGGGAGTCAAAATGGTAAATGAAGATTGGATGAATTGTGAAAACACAGGTTCAGATCGCACAGTTTACCATAGTCTAGTAAATCATTTCACAAAACTTCGAAGAAGCCTTTGAGGAAAAATAAATGGTTTACCATGGTCTACTATGGCAAAATAAAACTCAGCGCAGTTCTGTGTGTTCTGCATGACAAAAAAACTTTTGGATATATTCAAAAAAAAAAAAAGACAACAAGGAGTAATTGCATTAAGACCTAATCCAGAAGAAAGTTTGCAGATATAATTGGTTTACATTTTTCAATTTACGATTAAAAAAACTCAATCAAGGCCACCCTAACATAAACTAAGACTAAAATTTTAAGCAAGTTTAAGTCAAGCACTTGAACCAATGCGTAAATTCTGCCCGTTCGGATTTGTGATAAGCTCCCTACTCAGTCCCAGAGAATCAACAAGTTGACGATGGTGCCTCAGGCATAGACTTCTCCTTTTCAGAATGAAGCTACCCACAACCAGCTGGTAGATAAATCCAAATCGTTATTAGAAAGTACTTAATATTCACTCAATAATCAGGACAAGGATGACCAAATGCTTTTGTTTAGTGGATAGAAAGCAACTTGTGATGTGCAACATACACATACATAATGGTTTGAAGTTTGAACCCTATCGCAAACAAAAGTCTACATAAGTGAATGATAGAGAGGTGAACCCATTATCCATTGAGTTTTCACTCATGCACTACTAGTATCTCCGAAAGGAAAAAGGGAAAAAAATTAATGCAAGGACATAGATAGTTAGAATATGACTTCCACAGAAAAGGAAGCCTTGAGCATTCCTGTAACAATGTCGCAAAAATTACTTCCATCTGGACTAGGCAGTAACACACTTAGACTACCAATTATTACAAGACTATTATTACTGTCTGGCAGAAATAATGAGCCTAATAATGATATGATGTCATATTGACTCTACTTATAAAGAATAACACCAAGCTCGATGACCAGTGCTAAATAGGTATGCTAGAAGACAATCAGTGTACACAATGATCACCTTTATCAAATTTTAGCTTTAATATACATAATAAACTTCACAACTTTTACAATTGACGTACTTTAATTACTTGTGCAAAATATATAAGATAAAGGCAACAAGATAAGCCAAATCCAAATCAAATGACAAATTGGTATGACAACTCGTTACAGATAATTCAGTAATCCAAATTACCTAGAGAAATATTCTAGCTGATCTCATTTTTTCTATGTCAACAAAAGAAAATCACAAGGTAATAACCAACTACTACTAATTGGTTTCTCAAGACGAATAACTAGGATGCATAAAGGAAAAATAGACTTTGTCATTATAGTAGAATGATGGGCTTAACACCATTTGACGAAGGTTTTATTATGCTTCATCCACTTCAAGTACATTCATCGTACTTATCAATGAAATATTTCTAACATAATGATTCTTTAAAAGGCAATAGGCACAAATGAGCTAGAAGGAGTACATCTAAGAGGATATACTCTATCGAATTATTTCTGTATTGTCAAAAGCAATTGTTAAGCAAGTATATATCTATAAATAAACACTAAAAATATTTAATTATCAAATCACACAACCAACAAACACCAATAAAAAAATGCACCATATACATAGAATAACTAAGCATAAGCTACCGCACATGCCTCAAACTAAAAGCAAAGTAAAGAGTAAGTGTCTTTAAGCTAAAACTCATACAGACCTTATAAGTCAGAGTTTCAGCACCAATTACAGACTCCCAGAGCTTTACACTACATACAACTCCAGTTGCAGATATAATACAAACTATCCTTGGTCGTGATCCTTGTTGTTAGAAAGTCATTACCTTACTTTCAATGTCTCGTGGTCACGGTAAGAGATTTTTGCTTCATTTTGTAAAGTTAACCAAAAATTTCACAAGAATGGTAGTTCAACTCAAGTCAGCCTTAAATAAGAAGTTTGATTATGGGTAAGATAAATATGTTAGAATTTTCATTTATAAGAAATGAAGCCGACAAAAGAAAAAGGTAAACCAATTTTTTCTTTTTCTCTTAAGATATTTGAAACTCAAGCATATTTTAGAACAACAATATACAACACAAAATATGTAATACTTATAAAATACATGGGCTGATTAAAGTTCTGTAAATCATGTTGTAAAAAGTACATGCTATAACTCAAAGATCAGTAAGCAAAATATATTTTACCTTCCCGATGTGCCCAATAATTAAGTTCGCATCCATCCAAATTCAATTGCACCTGCCAACCATCAAGAAACCCACTATTACTGTGATGCATGTACTAAATTGGTAAACACTGATAAAGAACTTTAGTTATTGGCACTTTTCACTTTCCAAAATTCGAACTTCTTGCTTCTCAGGAATAATGAAGACATATATACCTAGAGCTTCTTGCTTCTGTTTGTTTTTAAAGAACAATGGACTCACAAAGGGTTTGTTAGCTGGAAATTTTGAAGAAACAACACTAGTAACATCACCACCAACAACAGAATCTGCATGATTTACCTTTAAACATATTAGAGCAACTGTATATAAGTTGAATCCTTCCTAAATTTGAATCTATATACATAATTAAAGCAATAGTGAAAACATATATACCTAAAGCTTGTGGTTCCTTCTTCTTTCTGAAGCCAAGGGGTCTCCCACGAGACTTTTTAGAAGAGTTACATGTAGGAGAAACTCCAGGAGCTTCAAAAATTGGAGTAGGAGAACGGCCCAAATCATTGGCAGAAGACTTACTCGGCCGACCTCTCTTCTTCTATTTTTTGGGTTGATGAAAAATGATTTTTGCTGATAACATGTATGAGTTGGTTTGGTCTTGTTGGTGGGCTTGGGTTTGTGTTGGGGGTGATGCCATAGTTCCATGTTCATAAAGGGGATATTGTTATTGTTATTGTTCTTGTTGGTGAGATTGAGGGGATGGAGGGGTTAGGGGGGAGCCATTATTCCATGGCCATGTGGGGGAGGGGGTTGATCTTGTTGTGGTTGTGTAATGGTGGTGATTTTCGAAAATCCATAGGGAAAAAAAGAATTTAATTTAAAAAGGTGGTTTAACTGTTTGTTCTTCTAAACAACTTTGTTGAGAGGAAAGGGAAAGAATGTTTGCAAATTTTAGGTAATATCAATGAGTTTATATTTAAGTTAGTGTTTGACAAGTACATTTTAACTTAGATTTTGAAAATTTATCTTTAAATTAGGTGTTAATCCTAGTAAAATAAGACCAATCAAAAGTTGTCAAGGGTTCAAAATGACATGGCTTGGCCAAATACAAACAATCGTATCATGTAGCATTTATAATAAGCTTGATGACTCATTTGAACCAATTATAATAAGGCAAGGGGGTCTGTTTACACTTGGACCATATATTTTTAATAATATTTTATTTTCAAATGAGGTGTTGATCTCTGATCAAAATAATAACCAATAAAAAGTTTTATAGTATTTTATATGACATGTCCTGACCAATCACAAGAAATCTTCTCACGTAGCTTTTATGATAAGGTTGATGACTCACGTTGTAACACCCCAAGCTTCTAAGGGATTTTAAAATGCAGAACTCACCTGAAGACAGTGACCTACGGAGGCCACCTACGGGCCGTAGATGGATTGACAGGCCTTAGGTGGGAACCGTCAATGGCACTGTGAAATTTTAGGATTTCCAAGTTTCTGAACCTTGACCTACGGAACAGCAGGACGGTTCGTAGTCCAGTTGACGGCCTGTAGATGGGTTCCGTAGATACCTTCTAGACTTAGCCAAATTTTCAGCCCAAAATGAACTTTTTGAATCAATTGACGGAGGAGCAAGACGGTCCGTCAATTGATGTAAGGACTGTAGATCCTGTCCGTTGATTGGCCCCGACAGTTTTTAATTAAGGACTTTTTTGGTCTTTTCCCTAATTGATTACCTATTAAGCTAAGTCGTTTATACCCTTAATCTAAGACCTATAAATACTTTCTAAGCCTAATTCCTCTTATTCTAATTCATTCCAAAACTCTCCTCTCTCAAATATTTCTCTCTCTACAAAGAAACTCTCTCAACTCTCAAGGAAGAAGAAGGAGCTTGAATACTCCATTGAATACCTTCAATCTTCTCCAATTTCTTGTGGATTGCTTTGAGGTATGATAGTGTTCGCCATTAGGAGTCTTTTCCTCCAATGGGCCCTTCCTCTTCTTCATGATTTTCAAAGGTTTACTCTAACCCAATAGAATTAGGGTTTGTGATCAATCATTGTGGGTTCTTCAATTATGATTCCAATTATTGATTTTATGATTCCTAGTGCACGATTTAGCTTGATAAAGTAACTTAGTGCACGAATTAGTGTGGAGTACATGATTTGATGTAAAGATTGCATGAACCCCCATGATCCCAAGCTAATTCTCCTCAAGTTGATAATCTATGCTTTGATTGTTGGGTTGAGTTATGGTTTGATGAAGTTTATGAATTCTCTATGAAATGAAGCATGAATTATGAATGAATTGAGGATAATCTTATGAATTTAGCATGATCAAGTCATAAGCATGATTTTCCTCTATTATGTGAGTTCCTTCAAGTATGGGTAAATTGTCTTAATTATGGCTTTCTAAGTATGAGCTTGCATTGAATTGCATGGTATGAGTTGAACTTGGATGGACCCATATGAACTCTATGAACTATGAAATATGAGCATGATGAATTAAGGGTGCTTTGAGAGTAAAGTGCCAAAGTTATGTTATGATGATGCTATGGTTGAGTAGTGAAAGGTTTTCTCACGTAATTCTCCCATTATGATAAAAGAAGAACAAAGAGGCAATTACCCATGTTCTTAAGGAACTATTTTAATGATGTAAGCTTGGACAAGGTCCATTAAAGATGAATATCTATAAGCATGATTTTAGCTTGAATTGGTAACCCTAGTTGTACCTTTTTCATGTTTGATGATATGAATATGTTAATGACTAATCCGTGGGAATTATGCTTAGCACCGAGTGGATATTGAGATGGAAGCCCTCCCGTTAGTAGAGGCCGGGTCTTCTAGTGAAAGCTCTCCCGTTAGTAGAGGCCAGGTTTTCTAGATGGAACTCTCCCGTTAGTTGAGGCCGAGTCTCCTAAAGCAATCTCTATCCCATAAACTATGTTGCCACCATAGGATGTTGTCTTAAGTAGACATTAGCTAGTGGATCTACATAAGCTAAAAAGTTCATGGTCTTAACTTGGCAAGTAGGACACCCCTTTACGGTGTGGGGTAGACACCGGATTCCATGTTGATAGCTCACATGGTCTTATATGTCGGTTAAGACTTTTTCCCACAAGTTAATGAACATGTGTTATCATGATGAAGTAAAGAAAAGAAGAAAAGATGATTTAGTTTGCTTTGGCCTTGATATATGCTTTATGTTTCATGTTTCTCATGTTTATCATGTCTTTAGCTTAGCCATTGCCTGTCATGATTATGTCTCTATCTCTAGCATGATTTATTTGTTTATATGCATTGCTATCATACTTAGTACTTAATTGTGCTAACGCATACTTTTGCCTGCATCAACTTCCTTGGTGTAGAACGTGGCAGTTCTCCTACTCGTGGCTAGGGCTTTGACTTAGAGTTGGGAAGAAGATTTGGTGAGTCTTCATCCATCCGAGGACATGGCCTAGTTGTTCTTATTTTCATGTCATTTCTTTTCAGTATTGGATATTGTATTGGGCTGCGTCCCTATCACTTTTATTCGTATTCCATGATATAAGAAGCCTTTGAGACATGAGTTGTAGACTTCCGCTGATTTGAGTAAAGCTTTGATATGAAATGCTCTTTTGAACTCTAATTTCTCTATTATCTTGTATGTTATGTATGCTAAGGGCTAGTATGAGGCCTCTCGGGGTCTTGTACGCCGTGTTACATCTAGGGGCTACCCTGTGTCGTGACACACGTGAATCAATCTAAATGAGGCAAGAGGGTTCCTGTACATATGGACCATATATTTTGAATCAAAATTTAAAAATCTATCTTCAAATGAAGTGTTAATCTTCGGTCAAAATTATGACCAATTAAAAATCGTCAAATGTTCAAAATGACATGTCTTTTGCAATTACAAGCAGCCTTATCACATAATATTTGTGATAAGTTTGATGACTCACGTGAACCAATATAAATTAGATAAGAGGATTCTTTTACACTTGGACTGCCTACTTTTTACCACTATAAATAGGAATACATAACTTTCTAAGGAAAGTTATAAGTTTTCTCTTGTCTCTTATTTTCCCTAACCTTTTAACGTCTTCTCAAATAACTCTTTCTTCCATTTAATACTTTACCCTTAAAAAACAACTCGCTATAAATTCAGCAGAATACTATCTAGTCTTAATAAAATTTAATAGAGAATGTTTTAACATCCCTATAAAAGTTCACTTTAAATAGCATTGAAAAATGAAGAAATGTTTTTATGTCAGTTTTACTATGTCAATGAACAGTCTTTACCATCATCGCCCAAGACACACCCCTCCCCGTCTTAGAAACTTGATACAACTATAATTATTACAATTTTAAATAATTCAAATGCAACATCAACAAATAAGTTTAATTTTTATATTTAATTATCCTATATTTTTTATACAATTACTCTTTATATAGTAATGATAGGTGACTTTAAGTTTTATCTTTAATTGTCATAAAATATTAATATTATTAAGTTACTTTATGTATAAGATAATTTAAAACAGTTTTAGTTTTATGTCTAATTGTCATAAAATATTGATTCCATTAGGTTATTCATACAATAATTATTGAGAAGTTTTTGTGATTGATTTGATGATATAAATAGTACAATAACTAAGGTATACATGTACTCCTTTTTTTTTTGGAAACTCAATTCAATTTATCTTTGTAGTGGATATTTTCTAATACAAACTTGTAATAGTTATTGAAGAATCTTCCCCTTTATTTAATAAGGATTGCAATGCGATGAATATGTTTTTTCTTTATCTTTAACGTAAGATTTCAGGTTCTAGGGGTGCTATGAAAATATTCTTACAAGAAAATTAGGATATGGGGTAGAGCTACTATACAAAAGGTATGATAAATGATAAAATAAGACTAATCAATAACAATTAAAGACAAAATGAGGAGGAAAAATTAAGATGATAACGCGATCACACCAAACCGATCGTTACATTGTTACCTAATGATGGATTTAAAAGTAATGATGATATCGTTCAAATTACACCTCCCTAAGGAAGTATAAGCAGTCTCTGTCAAATAAAGAACCTAACGAAGGTTAGGGTCGATCCCACGAGGAATATGGTTCAGACTTAGGCTAATTAAGATTAGTTGTACGTTTAGCATAATTATCTCTAAAAGAAAGGGGGAATTTAGATAAACTAGAATTAAAACTACTGGAGAGGAACTAAAACAAATAAACAAATAGCAGAAATTACTCATGGTTCCCACAACCCTAGTTGTGGATTTAGCTACTCATGCTTGTTTTTTCACAATTCATATTTGGGTTTGAATAAATCATGAACTTACAGGGATTATAGATGAATTCCACGATCTTGAATTGAAAATCAAAAGTAAATTGCATAAATCAATCTTCAAGAATTAATCTCCTCAAAAGATGAAAAGTAATTCCCAAAGCCAAAAGGTAATATTCTAAAACTAGTCCCCCCCAAACGAAATATTACATAGGGTTTATATAGAAAACAAATACTAACTAAACTAGGAAAAGGAAATAGCAGAAAATCTAGTTCTTAGCAGTTTCATCAACGACCCTCGACCTACGGCCTGTAAGTCAAATGACGGCTCGTAGGTCGCTTCCGTCAATCAGTAGTTTAACAACATCCTGGTCTTTTCTACCTACGGGCATAACCTACGGCTCGTAGGTCTAAGCATGGTCCGTCCTGTCATGTCGTCATTCAAGTCACGCAACTCTATCGTTCTGAATCTATCGACGACCTTCACCTATGGTTCGTAGCAAGAATGAGGGTCCGTTGTTTGGCAACCGTCATTCCATACTTCGCCAAATTTTTCTTGATTTTGAACCACACCCTCCACCTACGGCTCGTCAATCAAACGACGGCTCGTAGGTCCTTGTCGTAAGTAACCATTTTCATGGTACTGCCACTGACCCTTCCAACACTTGCTCAAAACTTGTTTCCTGTACAATTTAATACATAAATCATCAATTTTACTATCTTATGCTTAAGAAACATGCAACAATCCTAAGTTTAATGCATCAAAAGTACCAAAAATTCATGGTACATCAACACCCTCAACTTAAAATTATTGCTTGTCCTCAAGCGACACAACAAAATCTAAACGACACAAGTATATAAGAAACCTAGACTTCAAGCAATCACACAACAATTTCCTCAATCTTCCTCCTCCTCATACATTCTCAACTTAGTGCAATTTCATTATAAACCTAATAAGCTAAGCTATGAGGATCAATTCATGACATCGACGTACCAATAGACACATATACATACACATATAACAATTCACCAAGATATTAACTTTCCAATAATACAACTTGTGCCCTCACCACAAAGAAATCCCTTTTTCACACAGAATTTGAATTTTTAATTTAGGGACTCAGTATTCACTCACACTCAGAACGAATTCAATACAATTTGTGCACAATACCATAGGCTTGCCCTTATTTTCCTTACTTTGGCTTTTCAAACTTCCTACTAGAATCACAATAGGACTTTATTGGCATGTAACTTAGGCTTGGGGTTAGGTGTGGTATATTTGGACATTAAGTGACATTGCCCCACCCCTCCTTAACATCTAGTTTGGCTCGTTACCTTTCTTTTTCATCCACTTTTCATTCTCTTTTTTGCTTTATACTCTTTTCCCTCTGACTTCTATCAGCTTGAGTGTGATGTCTTTTCTTGACTTCTTCTTGATTACAACTTTTGATTCTTTTCATTTCTTTTTGTTTCTTCACACTTTGAATTTTTATCATTATTACACTATCTGCTTCCTTTGCTCTACACACAACTCTATTCATACCCTTGTATTTCTTGCTTTCCTTCATAATAGCCACCCTCAACTTACACATTTAGTATGAGCTAAGGTACACATTATCCTTAGAAAGAACCAGGGTCAGAATTCAGGTATCTTTGCAGTAGCAACCCTCAACTTAAGCTTTTGGCCTATGTTGAGGTGCATGATGACCATGGAGGGACCAGGGCCAAGACGAATTTTTAACAGTACTTTAAGGGAATGTGAATTGGGTAAAAAGAAAGACTAGTATTCTTTAGCCTCAAACATTTGGACCAAAAGGGAAAGATTTTCACACATGATTTGGTTAATTCATTTTAGGCTTAAGTGGGCTTAATAAAACAATGGCCTATGATCATCTTCAAGTGTTCAGTTCAAATTACCTCAGCAAGACCAACATGGCAAGCTCTAGATTGGCACATCTCATACGAATCTTCAAATAATCTCACTCTCACATGGCACCTTGTTGCAATTATCGAATCATCAATGCACCCGGGTTAAACCTATAGCTTAAGTCATAGTGTCACATTGATACTAATCATGTCATACAAAGATCCTATACATTCAATTCACATTCATAGCACAAAGCAACAATTTTTCAGATTGGAGGGATATCAGTTTCATGCACTAATGCCATCATGTTTTATTTCCAGATTACTTGTACACAATTACAATCATAAGCATGCCTGGTTCAATAGAAAGTAAACAGTTTCGTAGGGAAAAAGAACACAGGCAAGAAAACCCCAAGGAAGGATTTATGAGTTATGCTACTCAGACTTCACATTAACGCAAAAACCCATTTTCCCCACCCCCACGAAACATATAGTTCAATGACCTCAATGCATAAGAAAAATTAAAACATCGGGTGAAACAAACCTGTGGCGCATACGCGCTGAAGATCAAACAAGAATGGGTGGGTCCGGTAGCCCGGAACCCATGGGATCACCAAACTGGGCACCCTCAGTAGTACCCTTAGTAGCAGTGTGGGGTGCACCATCAGTAGCAACCCCCAATCCAGAAGCGCCTGCTGCAATTTCTCACTCACGATCCTGTCTCATCTGCTCATCCAAAACAGACTGTTGCCTGACAACCTCATGCTCCTGGCATTCCCGCTTTCGAGCTCACCTTACCACCTCCGGGTCAACATCAGGGCTAGCCCCAGAACGGGGGCACTTTCCTGCTCCACGGGAGGGCTCAATAGCCCGCTGCTCTCCTCCAAACAGTGCACTAAGCACAATATTATCCCCCTCAACCTCTGGGGTAGGTGCTGGAACATCAGTCTCCACAGCAGCCAAGGCAGTAAGGTCAACACAGAGACTAGCGAGCTCCGTCTGGAAAGCAACAAGATCTATCGTGGCCTCGGACTGGGATCTCTCCAACATCCGGCTCTCAAATGCACCTATGCACCGGTGCACTTCCTCTATCTGTGACTCCACCACCTTCTTAGTCCTCGCCTCCGACTTCTCTACGGATTTCTGCATCCACGGGTGAATATGGTTTAAAAAAGCAGCCATTTGAGCCTCACATCTGCTCAGTCTAGCGATCGGGAGCACGGCTGACCCTGCGGGAGTGGAAGCACGAGGAGTGCTCGTAGTACACCCCGATGCCACAGACGAGGGTATAGACCCCTGGGGCTCGGAAGAAGGAGCTGGAATAGTGGCCGTATCAGCTACATCTAGAGCTAATGCCTCTTCCATAGGCAGCAAGTCAACTGATATACTCTTCCGTGGAGCCGCAGGATTTGTATCATCCTTGATCATATCGACATCAAGGGTCTTGGAGGCCTCCACTAACCTGTCATAGCCCCCTAGGGTACAGTCGCCTCTCTGTATAGGCGAAAAATCAAGCAAGGGAACGATAAGGTGGTCTTATTCCGGAATGCTCTCTCTCGTATCTCAGCGATGATGATCCAAGCGAAATCCACCTCATGCCCAGCCATCAGGGAAGCCAACATCACCGCCCGGTCCCATGTGACAATATTATCTGCCATAGTAGGTGAAAGTCTGGCCCGAATGATGGACCACCAGAATTTGGCAGCAAAACTGAGTGTCGCCTTCTAGATAGGCTGTGCCATATAGCCAAACCGCTCAACATTCTCGCCCGCATAAGAAATTAGTCATGCCATCCACGACAATAAATTCCTCCTCTGCGCAGCATCACGCATGGCCCTTCTATTCTGTACCACGCTTATCCAATAGTCATACTTGGTAGTTTTGATTGTCCGAGCATGGGAGGGGAAGTAAATAAAATGGTGAATAGTGGCCTCTGAAATGTCAACCGAGATCCCTAGAACTAAAGTAGACAACAACGGAGGCTGAGTCAATGCTTCGGGCCCATGCGGGGAGGGCATTCTTCACAGTAGCAGCGTAGGATGCATATAACTCCCGTACCATCTCCGGGCTATACCTCCCCGGGCTCTCTGCCATCCATTCACATATGTGCTGCTTGAGCAAGGCCTGAATTTCAGGCACAGAGTGGAGGCTACCCATAAGTACTCGATGCTCCTCGGTAATAGGCCTGGCTAGCTTTTGTTGTTGATTCAAAAGACATCCGTCATAGTAGATTTGGTACATCCCTCGGATGCACCACCTCTTTGGCTCAGCATTGTTGTGGATACGCTCTACACGACCTCCAGGGGAATCATGAGCCTTACCAGACTCTGTAACATCAGAAGCAGAAGTGGCTACATAGTCGGAGTCAGAGCCCTCCCACGATTGGGAAGGCTGGGACCCCTCACCGCCCTCAGAAAAGTCACCAGCTCCCTCGTCAGACTGGGAAGCAATGTCAGGGCTGCCAGACTGACCCTCATCCCCAGACTCAGTGTCTGCCAGTTGCTTGGCTCGTTGGCGGGTAGTACGGGGAGACTTGGGTAAGTCAGCCCCCAATGGTGGGTCATATTAAGACCCACTGTGCTCATCATCAGTGGGCTCGTTCACCAGCCAGGAGGAAGGGGCTGTGGACTTTGACCTCCTCCGGAAAGTGTGTGAAACTTTAGGCATCCTGGTACCTGAAAAGAAAAGAAAAAAAAACTATCAGTAAGACTAACCAAGTAAAGTACAGCAAACATAGAAAAATAGAAAAGAAAATAACATATATATATATATATATATTTAGGACCAACGGTTGCTACCAACGGGTTGTAGGTGAAACCACGGTCCGTAGGTAGCAGTCGTTGGTCAGGGGTTCAATAATATCGTTGAGACAGAATGACCTACCGTGGGGGACATACAGTTCGTAAGTTGACCGACGGTCCGTAGGTCATGGTCGTCGATGACACTATGTCAGGCCTAGACCAAAATTTTGAAAATTGCTTAAATTAAGGCTAAGGACATAATGACTTCTAAACCATGCATTTCAACATGTAGACATGTTATTCCTTCATTCCTAGGGTTCCAAGAAAATAATAACACCATAACTATTCTGGATAATAAAACCCTAAGTCAGGAACACATCTAGAAGGCGATGGTTTTAACAAGGTACCAATAAGTATGAATTAACACACTAAACCACCGATTCAAGGACACACAAGAACACAATTATCAGAGAAAACACCCAAGAGTAAGCAGCAACCACCAAATTCAACTGCAATATATAAAATTAGGGTTCAAAATTCCTTACCTGATCGGGAATAAGGAAGATGGGAAGTGTGCTCAGGCTATATGCAAACTCTATTAGTGCAAAAATCAAGCCCACAACTTGGAGATTTTAATAGAAGAAAGAAGAGAGGAAATTGGAAGAAAGATCAGATTATGGAAGAAGGGAAAATGAGTGAGGGAAGAATTTATCGACTTAAGAAAAAAGTACCCTTGAAAAGACTAAAGGAACGGGGGAATAACTACCTGTAATAAAGCACAGGCTAATACGAGCCGACTAGAAGAAGCAAGGCTTAGATTACCAGATCCTGGACACATCATCGAGTACACTATCCACTTCCCACACTTATCATGACAACATCACCGATCTTTGGCGCTTATGGGGGGCCCTATCATACACATGCACCACCAGAGTCTTCATAAGAACTCTGGGGTGAGGGCCAAGGTGAACTCGGATTAACGATGAGAAGCGGTCAAATCAGTAGCAAAGGCACCAGGACGGAAATCATTAGCTGTCAACTGTTCATAGTCAGCAGTGGAAGAGGGCGTAGCTTTTATTGCTCAAGTTGCCCTCTCATGGTTGAATGTGAAAAATAATTTCTTTTGTTTAGCAACAGTCTTATAAGGATGATGCTTCCCCTGTGCCTTATCAATAATTAATAAGGAAGACTGGGCTAAAGGGGGCAGAAGGAGATTTGAAAAGGTGTGGAGGAGTTGGAGAGTTGGTTAAGTGAATATGGAGGGATAGTAACGGTTCGGGATAGGAGGGAATGAGGGAAATGAATTTGAAATGAAGGGTTTTATAATTTAAAGTTGTGGGTCGGGTCAAGTCAAGTTCACTGAGTTGGACTTATGAAACCCCGTCAACGGTCCGTTGGTCAAAATACGGTCCATCGGTTGGGGTCGTCGTTTATTCCTACACTTAGGAAAATTATGAATTCTTACCTGGGACCTACGGAAGCCACTAACGGACCTTCGATTAAATGACAGGCCGTAGGTAGCAGCCATAAACCCTGTTGCATAATGAATTTCTCTGCAATTTTCCCTCTTTCCTGCACAAGTAGCAACCATTAAGACTCCCCTTTGTTTTTATTGACTCTTTTTGGACACGGACCTTATACTAACTTGTTCTAGCCAAAACTAAGACTCAAGACACACCAAAGCCAACTAAAAAAAAAATTAAATTACATAAAATTCGTAAGAAATTCCTAAATTGGCTTGAAATTACAGCTTGGGTTGCCTCCCAAGTAGCGCTTGATTTAATGTCGCGGTACGACACAGTTTTCTTGCCTACTCAGACTTCGACAAGACTCCATAGCTCAATTAGCACATTGACCTTCTCCAAATGGCCCACATAGAGTTTGATCCTCTGGCCATTAACTTTGAATTTTGTCCCTTCCTTGTTCTCTAGTTCAACCGTGCCATGTGCAAATACTTTGACGACCCTGAATGGCCCCGTCCATTTTGACTTTAGCTTGCCAGGAAACAATCGCAACCTTGAGTTGAAGAGAAGCACCATATCACCGGGAGTAAAACTGTGCTTTTTGATCTTGTGATCATGGCACTTCTTCATTTTTTCTTTGTACAAGGCTGAACTCTCATAGGCTTTGAGGCGAAACTAATCCATCTCATTTAGTTCCATCATTCTTTGACTTGATGCAGCACCCCACTCAAAATTCAGCTTCTTGAGTGCCCACATCGCCTTATGCTCAAGCTTTACAGGTAAGTGACCAAATTTCCAAAATACAAGTTGGTAAGGATACATACCTATGGGAGTTTTGAATGCAGTGCGGTAAGCCCATAGAGCATCATCGAGCTTTCTTGACCAATCAGTTCGGTTTGCATTCACAGTCTTTGACAGAATTTACTTGATTTCTCTATTGGACACTTCAACTTGCCCACTATACTGTGGATGATAAGGAGTTGCTACACTGTGACGAACACCATACTTCTCAAGCAACGCCTTGAACAATTTGTTGCAAAAATGGGAACCTCCATCGCTGATTATTGCCCTTGGTGTACCAAACTTGGAGAAGATGTTCTTTTTCAGAAAAGCGGTGACACTTTTACCTTCATTGTTTTGAAGTGGTATAGCTTCCACCCATTTTGACACATAGTCAACCGCTACCAGGATGTACTTCATGCTATTCGAACTCACAAATGGGCCCATGAAATCAAGGCCCCATACATCAAAGAGTTCAATGACGAGTATTTGATTCATAGGATGCTCTTGCCTTCTTGAAACACCTCCTTCCCTTGGGCATCGATCACATGCCTAGGCAAAATCATGGGCATCTTGGTGAATTGTAGGCCAGTAATACCCACACTACAAGATCTTGTGAGCATTCCAGATGCCACTATGATGACCACCAACAGGGGATGAATGACAAGCTTCCAATATACTCATCATCTCTACCTCGGGCACACAGCGACGAATAATCTCATCAGCACAGATACGGAACAAATAAAGCTCTTCCCAGAAAAACTTCTTCGCATCAGACATGAACTTCTTTCGTTGATGGAATGACAGGTACAAGGGCACCGCATCGCTAGCCAAGTAATTAGCAAAATCTGCAAACCATAGAATAAGATCAAAAGAAGCAGCTAAGACCTGTTCATCTGGGAAAGCATCATTAATCTCTAGTCCATCTGCTAACTTCTTCATAGCTTCATCTTCTAATCTATATAGATGATCAACCACCTGGTTCTCAGTTCCCTTCCTGTCTCGGACTTTGAAATCAAACTCTTGTAGCAACAGAACCCACCGGATCAGCCTTGACTTAGCATCCTTCTTCGCAATGAGGTACTGCAATGCAGAATGGTCAGTATGAACAATCACCTTGGTGCCTAACAAATAGGATCTAAACTTCTCAAAGGCGAAGACGACTGCAAGCAATTCTTGTTTAGTAACCGTGTAGTTCTTCTGGGCAGCATTCATTGCTTTGCTCGCATAATATATGTAATGAAGTATCTTCTCGCGCCGTTGTCCCAAAACTACGCTAAGTGCTACTCCGCTCGCATCACACATAACCTCGAACGGTTCCTCCCAATCTGGTGGTGATATGTTGATGGTTTATGCATGAATTTCAAATTTACTCTTATTAGGAAGGTAATGAGTTTGGGGTTTTCTTTACCATGGTTCTTTCCTCGAATATTTCTTTATTGAACATGGTATGTATATATATATATATATCACTGATTTTTTTTGGGCTCCACATATTTAGTAACATGAATATAAAATTAACTTGGTATATTTGATGATGGTTAAGCTTAGATTGTAAATCATAACATCAATTGATCGAACCTTGTTGTTTGTTATTTGTAAAGAAAGTATGTCTTGATTATTTCTATGTCATATGAGGTGAGATAATAGTTGATCCATACAATGTAATCTACAACTTGGCTGGTATGTCTATTATGAAAGCATATGACTATGCAATTTAGGAGACAATGGATAGACTTTATTTAACCTATGTCTGAAGCCTTTCTAGCCAACCAAATGACATTATCCATCCTTATAGCCCATTTCTTTAAAATAGCCACATCACTAGTTGATATGTTTTTTGTGCTTAATTTTATCAAATAGCTCTTTGTGTTAGCTCCTTGAATGACCAATAGTTGAATGTTCTTTGTCACTTTGTTGACCAGGCACACTCCTTACAAATTTTTAATTAGATGTGCATTTTACTAAACTAATCGTATTAATGATACTTCGAAACTCTAAATTTGACTATTATTACTTAATGTAGTTACTTAATACTAAGAATAGTATGAAATAATGATAATACAACTTTCTTGATTTGTTAAAATGAAGAAATAAATTGAGACTTTTTGGGTATAAGGGACAAGTAAAATAAAATTGGAGGAGTATACAATAAATCATAAAAAAAATCCCAAGATAAATACACAAGGTCATGTCACAGTGATAATTCAAATGCAAACTGCCATAAGTATTCTTAATCAAGGTTAATTGTCATTATTTTACCTTATTATTAATAATTATAATGTTGAACATCCAGTCTTGTGATACACAATTCTAGTTCAGTTAACTTTAAATTAAATATTCAAAATCCATGAAATCACTAACATAAACATATTTAAAATTTACCCTCACGAACAGAGTGGATGCCAACTTATTACCTAATATTCTCTAAACCAAAGGGTCTCCGTAAATATATATTTTATCATATAATTTTAGTGGGTCATATCAAGTGAGATGAGTCAATAAAATAGTTAAAATAATATTTTTTTATTTCATAGAAATTTAGATAAAATAAAAGTTTAATTTCAAGCAAGTTTAATTAAAAAATAATTAATTAGTTGTATGACATTCTAATTAAAATATGAATAGCTGAGTGACTTTTGAGTTTTAAAATATATTTGCGTGACTTTTAAAGAGAATTTCCCTTAATGGAGTTTGGGTCAACTCTAAGCCTTAGAAAACAGGACACTTACCTTAGGTCCCCAAATTTGAGGGCCCCCATATTTTAGCAGTAATTAGATTATTATATTTTTTTAAAATAATATTTTGTTCTTCCACATTTCATTTTATTTGTCTTCCTTTTCTTTTTAGTTTATTTTAAAGGGAATGTGTCTTTCCTTTTTTGTCAACTTCGTAAGTTTAATTTTGTTCATGACATATTATTCATTTTGGTGTATTTTTTATATATATATATTAAAAGCATTACATTGAAAATTCTTCTTTAATTTCTTAAACTCCATGTCAAGTCAAAATCATACAAACAAATTAAAACAGAAGGAGTGCTATTTATAAAATAATAAGCATTTCATATAAAAAGAAAGAAACAACATTGCATCTCAATTTATTTTAAGAAATACATTAACAACTTTACAGTTTTAAAAAACTAGAAGATTAGACTTTGTTTAAAATATTATTTTTTCAAAAGTTTAAGCCTTCAATACTAATGTGTTTGAGCCACTTCTGAATAGAATGACCACATGAGATATATTTTTATTCTTAGAACTTTAAATAAAATAAAATTTAAATGTCAAAAAAATTAATGAAAATATTTTTAAAAATTGAATGACATTCTAAGTGAAATATCAATAGTTGAGTGATATTTGGGTTATAAAATAAATTTGAGTGTGTCCCGACCTGATTTCTCGAGTCATGATGACATCTACTGTACTCCACCAGTAGGTAAGCCAACCCGTAACCCAGAACATCAAGTAATGAGTGTAAGGGTAGAAACTAGCGAAAAGAATAATCTAAACAAAGGACAACAAGGCGAAAATAAACAAAAATAAATATATACAGAGACCCCATAAGGCCAGAAGGTTCACTCGTGTGCATGTTTAAATAAAAGACAAACGGACACCCTAAGCCAGACAAGTACAAAAAATAGCTAAGGCTACAAGAATAAGATACTCAAACCCAAGTCCAAAAGAAGTCAATGGGGCCTCGAACCCACATTCATAAGATCAGGGCCTCGAACCCAAAGTAGTAGAAGCTGAGCCTCGAAACCAAAATGGTAGAATCTAGGCCTCGAACCCAAGGTGATAGAATCTGAGCCTTGAACCCAAATCATCAGTCTCAAGCTGGAAATAACGACTTTGAATCGTAAAACATCAACCTCGAACTAGAAATAATTACCTCGAACCGTAACTAATCATTGCACCCAACCAACTCATAACCTAACTTACAAGAGTGCCAAGGGTGTGTCAATTCCAAGGAAAATCTCATTTCAAGTTCAGTCACCGTGGGATGCCACCCACCCAAAGGTATAAACAAAAGGCTCCGAGCCTAGTACAACTCAATTTCCAATCGTTGCAATAACATAAACATTCGGTAACACTTCAGAACTAAAGAAATAGGGAGAGAGAGAATAGAAGATCTAATGAGCCGTGAATTCACCTAAACTAAGGCTCCTACTATCAGACTAAAGTCTACTATTCCAGTCTACAAGGATCTAGTCTGTCCGAAACGACGTCGGAGAAAAAGTAAAACACACAGCTCAAGAGTCTAAGGCAACACTGCTCTATTCTAGGCTAAGGCTAGATATGAGTTAGAAAGCGAGTAAATTCAAGTAATTCACATAGTATGCACAAACCCAAACCACCCAACTTACAAGGTACTATGCCCAAAATAATGTTGATCAAACCTAAAACATGGTATCTAAGAATAGAGGTAAGAATACTAGGTCACCGCCCCCGATTCAAACTAATACACATGAGTTCACACATTAAGGCTTAATCTAGATAGAAAGGAAGTTGTAGCCTACCTGAAAATCGACCGCGCGCTCTCCAAATCACAAGTTCGGTGCTTTTCCATTCCGAATGGTCTCTTAACACTGCCACACTCTAAAAATAGGATCACAATGTACATACGATCATTTAGACACCAAAATTACCCAAAATGGAGCTGGAGCAATTTTTAGAGTCAAACAGGAATTGTGGGACCTGCATCGGACTTTTTAGATTTGACTCCACCAAAAGACCCAAACAGTACCCCAAACTTGTGTTCCAAAATGGAACACAATTCGGGGCTTAAAACGCAGTGACAACCTAACAAGCAAATAAATCACACTTTAATCAATTAAATAAATATGCAACATGTAAAACTCGGAATTTACAAATATTGAGAAATGACCAGCACTCCTTGAATACTCCACAATGTAGCCTTAAAAATTCCCTACATGTGGGACTTCAAATCATCAAAAATAAAAATGAGCATAATATCACCGAATCAATATAGCCCAAATCAAGAACTCGAAAAGAGCTACATTAGTCTCGTTTATTGTAACGCCCCAAGTCCCATTGAGACGGACAGGCACCTGATGCTTGAAATGCCTGAGAGAACCAACTAATGACTTGTGCTTATCGTACATGCAACTATGATAACTATAAATCTTTGATGAGTATAGGTCAAATACCTTGAAAAAAGATTAACATATATATGCCCAATATAAATGTGCATGGTATGCCATTGAGCCCTTAATTACTAGAAACAAGACATAACCATGCTTTACTTTGACATTTAGTCTACAAAGCCTCTAGAAGATAGACACTTAGATTAGGTCGGGAGAGAAACCGGCCATACCCTTAACTATGATATAACATCAAAAATATGTTAGATTCACTTTACCTTGTCTCTTAAATCTTTGAGATTGTTCTTTTGATGTTCATAACTCTTTTGAGATTTAGGACTATATACCAATGATGTAGACATGTGAATAAATTAATTTACGCAGAAACAATTATATAGGAAGCAAATGTAATTTAATTGTGATACTTAGGAACTTATATGACTCATGAACTTCATTGGGAACAAAGAATATATACAGATTATCCATGATGGTGTGTGGCAAGTAAGGACCAGTAGAAAATGAGTCATTAAGGTGTATAACAACTGAGCAAGTGATTTTGCGTAGAAGATGCTTCATTTAAAACACATTTGGACATTTCACATGGGGCATACATGCATTCGTAATAGAGACCTAACTCCTCAAATGGAGAGGTAAGGACCGTATAAAATGATACAATAGCTAAAAAGTTAGTAGATGAAGTCAAATGAAAGGGTGCATAAACATGTGAACTAACGAGGCACATGGACATATCCAACATAAAAAACAATTGTACGTTCCACATAAAGACATATAAAATGTATAATATGCAGATTATGTATTTAGCATATGAACACTTGTAACATGTGTAAAGTAGGATCCTATTGACTCAATGAATCGATATTTGACTTAGAGGATAACTCATGAAACTTACTTTTTGGAGTACCTTTGTCATACTAGTACTTGAAAGTATAAACACATTGATATAGAATAATGAACACATATATTAGTAGTCTGACACATTTTGAAACAATGAAAGGTAGGAGGATAGTCATTAACTACTTTGGAGATTCTACACCATCACAACATATACTTTACCATGATTATCACATAGAAGGCTCACTTTGTTGGTACACATAATATAGAACTTCATGCCAAAGAATATGACATTAAATAGCCTCACATACCTTGTCTCCCGACTAGTACTATGTAGCACCATGAATCAGCGTTTCTTCTAAGGTGTTAATATACAATAATGGCAAATAATAGAGCTAATATTTGCAGCTAATCAAAAAGCTTGTATCATTTCAACTTACCAAAACAGTAGCCGGGCAGCAAGCTTGTAATTCCTCTACTAATGCGTATTCTTTTAACACATTCACTTATCACCGTGTTTACACAAAGTCATCCAGCACTACCTGAGCTTTACAACATCCAAAACAGTAAATCGACATATAACGGGCAGCAAGTCCGCACAACCCACAATTCAAATGGTGCATCTTCGTTTCTGCACTAAAACACTTCACATGATTTTTTTCTTAAGGATAGCCAACACTGCAAATTATAATCTATGAAACATATAGATTACGTCACAATCGGGTCAATAGGTCAAGTAATGGACCACTAAGACGTTATGTCGAACACCTAGCAGGCATAAAGCTCTACAGCTTTTCAAAAATGGTGTTTCAACACCCAACTGCCACATACTTACAAACAACACTTTTACTATCGTATAAAGGAATAAAACCATGCCCTTCAACACTAATAAGCCTAACCATCCACCCAATACTTTTCCAAACTTCACCACATATAAACATCCCCAAACCTTTCTAAAATAATCAATAAAACTTGGACTCAGAGCATCCGTTCCTTGTCCTGTGAATTTGTGATAAAACACATAGAGAAATCTCACCCAATCTGATATATATATAGTGACTTAAATGGGGCAGTAACCTTCCCTTAATTTCTGAATAATTATCCTCTAATCTTGTACTTCAAGAACTTAAACTCTCCTTCAAACTTTTACTTGAAAAGGGGGACAATAATCAAAAACCCTAAGGTGTTTTACGGCTGCTGTATGAAGCTAAGAAAGACCAAGAGAGAAACTTAACAAATCTGAAATTTTACCAGTTAAAAATGAAGCAAATGAGCTGATCTTTATCCCTTAAAAAAAACCCTGCATTGCCTGACTTTCTTGGCTAATTTTGGCCATAAATTGTCAAGTAGGTGATTCACCTACTTGTCCTTTTAACTTGGGCCTTTGTGAACTTCAACTTGTTGGCCCTTGCTGCCAATTTTCCCTCTATTCTACTTAATTTGGGCAATAATTAAAGGAAGTAGGTGGTTGTGTACTTGGCCCAATAATCTGGTCAAAAGGGTCTTAGTAGGTGATCCACCTACTTGGTTCTTTAGGCTGGTCAATAAGTCTAAGTAGGTGATGCACCTACCTGTCACCTACTAGATTTGTTAAGTCAAGCAAGCAGCTCACTTATTTTATTCAATTTTCTAAATCTTAGACCCTTTTGCTTTAACTTAATCCATCGCTTTGAACTTTAAGCTCAAATTCCACCTTACTATCTCAAGTTTAAATACTTCCGTCGAGGTTAACTTAGACATGTACCTGCTGAAACGTGTGGGGCATCACATTACCTTCCGATCTAATTCAAATCATCATTGCTTATATATGAAATTTGGTTCCTCACCTATACGATAAGTCTATTTCAAGTGTCATATGAATAGAATTAGCATATAGAGAATGAGGGGTGTTACAACACATTTGACCGCTTGATACATTAACTTCAAATACCACCTTTTACTATCGCAAGTTTAAATATTTTTTTTCATGTTCACTTTGTCGTATAAGGGTTGGAAGGTACGGGGTATTAAATTTATCACAATTTAACCACGAACGATATGCACCCAACAACTTCCGCTAACTCTATAGCGAAGCCACCATCAAAACGAAGCTTCCACACTTTGAATCACCTCACTTGGCCAAGAAATGAGGGAAATATGAGGTTTTGAAGTTTTCAAAATGAGCTGATATTTCTGCTATATATGCACCAGATTTTAGTTTTTTTTTCAAAAATTTAAAAACTCTGAAGGGTGTTCCGAACTCTTTCGGAGCCCGGGCACGCAAACGAGATATGTAACCATACCAAATTCGATATATCGCACTCAGCGGCGTAGTCAAAACTTCATCACGAAGTCATCTTGACAAAATGTGGGTCCCACACCCAATTGCCATTTTAAGTCGAAATCAAAAAAGAGACTCCGAATTAGCTCGGAAGCCTCGGGACACGAACGAAGGGTCAATCTCGACCAAACTCGACATTCCAAAGCTAAATGCGCTGACGGAATTCTTATCCTAACGTGTTTACTTAGAATGTTGACTAAAGTCAAACCTAGGCTTAAACTTTAAAGTTAAATTACCTAATCGCACCGACTCACACTGAAAACCTCGGGAGTCATGTCGACCATGCGACTAGACTAAAATGACCCTTACAGAGCTGATGGAATCGTCAGAATTGGTTTCAGATGTCATATTCTTGAACTTTTGATAAAAAATGATCGTCCAAGGTTCTGAAGCTCCAAAATATTAAAACTCACATAAAAACTAAACGAATGACCAGGTTATGAAACTATAAGTCCCAGCAAGTCATAAATTACTTGGGGTCACTACAGAAAAACTCTTAACAGTGAACATTAGTCATAAACACATAAATGACCTGAAGGTCATTACAATATACACTACTAAAATTGGCTTTTAGCCGCGAAATTAAGAGTCAAAAAATACCTGAAGGCTCCAACAAGCCAGAAAACTCCTCACGCATATCATGCTTGGTCTCCCAGGTAGCCTCCTCAATGGGACGATGCCTCCAACAGACCTTAACCACAGGAATGTCTCTCGAGCGCAACCACCACACAATTCTGGCAAGAATAGCAACTGGCTCCTCCACAAAAGTCAAGCGATCCTCCAACTTTACTGCATCATACTGAAGCACATGAGACTCATCTAGAACATACTAGTGTACCATCGAAACATGAAAGGCTGGGTGTATAGCTGAGAACATCAGAGGCAAACCTAACTCATATGCAACCTCCCTAACCGCTTAGAGGAAATCAAAAGGCCCAATATACATAGGGCTAAGCTTGGTCCGACTCCCAAATCTCATCATGCCATTCATAGGCGGCACACGAAGAAAAACACTATCACAACTGAGAACCTCAAAAATAACCGACTATGATCTGCATACCTCTGGTGCCTACTCTGAGATGTCCAAAGCCTACCCTGAATCACCCTCACATGATCTAAAGCCTCTTGAATGAATTATGTGCCTCACGGTCTAGGCTCTGTAGTGTCAAACAAACCAACTAGAGAGCGACAACGCCTACAATATAAGGCCTCAAATGGGGCCATCTAAATGCTAGAATGGTAGTTGTTGTTGTACGCAAACTCTGCAAAAGGCAAGAACTGATCCCACTGACCTCTAAACAATAATACAGAAGCCTGCAACATGTCCTCAAGAACATGAATAGTACTCTCCGACTGACGATCAGTCTACGGGTGGAAGGTTGTGCTAAGGTTAACACGAGTGCCTAACTCATCTTGAAAAGTCCTCCAAAACCTAGAAGTCAACTGAGCACCCCGATCTAATATAATAGAGAGCGGCACAACATAAAGATGAACCAACTCACGAATGTAGATACGGGCTAAGCTCTCAGTGCTGAATGAAGACTGAACAAGGAAGAAGTGTGCTGATTTTGTCAACCGATCAACAATGACCCAAATGATATTAACACCTCTAGAATTCCGAGGTAGACATGCTATAAAATCCATGGTGATGTGATCCCACTTCCACTCTGGAATGGGTAATCTATGAAACTCACCACCAGATCTCAACTGATCGCCCTTCACTTGCTCGCAACTATGGCCACAAGATTTATTGTCTACAATATCTCTCCTCATATCGCTCCACAAGTAATGCTACCTTAAGTCATGGTACATCTTCGCGGTGCCCGGATGGATAGAATATCTAGAATCATGGACCGCCTAATGTATAAACTGAATCAAACCCCCAACTCTTGGAATACAAATATGGCCTGCAAACCTCAAAACCCCCATTTGAATCAAAGGTAACCTGATAAGCATCACTTGCTAACACACGATCTTGAAGTGCCACCAAGGCCTCATTTTCAAACTGACCGCTACAAATCTGATAAAGTAGAGAGGACAGAACACCCACATAAGGCTAGAACATTCCTAGAATCTAAAACATCTAACCCAACCATCTGATTAGCTATTGTCTGAATGTCCAAAGCTAATGGTCTCTCCACCATAGATAGGAAGGCTAGACTTCCCATACTCACTATCTGCCGACTCAAGGCATCAGCTACTACATTTGCCTTTCCTAGGTTGTTGAGAATAGAGAGGTCATAATCCTTCAGATGCTCACTCCAGTGATGCTACCTCGAATTAAGATCCCTCTGGTTTATAATATACTGAAGACTCTTATGATCAGTATAGATTTCAAAATGAACTCCATACAAGTAGTACCTCAAGATCTTAAGTGTTAAAATTACTGTCGCAAACAACAATTTATGAATGGGGTTGTTACACTTCCTCGATGCATAAGCCATGACCCGGCCCCGGTGCATCAAAACACAACCCAAACCAACACCAGATGCATCACAATAGACCATGAAACCCTTGCCCTCAACGGGAAGAGTCAATACAGGAGCAGTAGTAAGTAACTCCTTGAGCTTCCGAATGCTCAACTCACACTCCTTAAACCACTCAAATGGAACATTGAGGCGAGTCAACCAGATCAAAGGTGCAGCAATGGTGGAGAAGCCCTCCAAAAACCTTTTGTTGTAGCCTGCCAAATCAATGAAGCTCCAAACTTCACTAATTGAAGTTGGCCTAGCCTAATCATGAATTGCCTCAATCTTTGTTGGATCTACCATGATGCCATCCTTAGACACCACATGCCCTAAGAATTCTATAGACTCAAGCCAAAACTCGCACTTTGAGAACTTGACATAAAGTCGTTGTTCTTTCAAAGTCCGGAGCATAATCCTCAAATGTTGCTCATGGTCACCCCTGCTCCGTGAATATACCTAAATATCATCCATGAACACAATGACGAACACATCAAGTTATAGCCTGAACACCTGCGTCATCAAGTCTATGAAGGTGGCATTGGCATTAGTCAACCCAAAAGACATCACTAGGAACTCATAGTTGCCATATCGAGTCCTAAATGAGATCTTAGGGATATCTGCTGCTCTAATCCTCAAATGTTAGTAACCCAACCTTAGATCAATCTTTAAGAACACTACAAAACCGTGAAGCTAGTCGAACATATCATCAATCCTATGCATGGGGTAATGGTTCTTCACCGTCACCTTATTCAACTGCCTATAATCAATACACATACGCATCGAACCTTCCTCTTTCTTCACAAACAGAGTGGGAGTGCCCCAAGGTGAGATACTAGGCCTAATGAACCCCTTACACAAAAGGTATTGAAGCTGAACACTAAGCTCCTTGAGCTCTGTAGGAGCCATTCAATACGGCGGAATAGAAATAGGCCAACTACCCGGCTCAAGCTTAGTCAGAAAATCAATATCACACTCTGGGGTAGGCCTGGTAGGTAGGTAGGGAACATATTTATAAAATCACGGACAACAGGCACATACTCAATTGAAGGGAACGCCCTACTCACATCCTGCACATATGGAAAATAGGACAGACATCTGGTACCCACTAGCCTCCGAGCCTGAATAGAAGAGATCACTCCAACCGGTGTGCTACTAATGTAGCCCTACCACACACCCGAGGAATACCAGGCACGTCTAAGGTAACAATCTTAGGGAAACATTCTAAAATCGGGTGATGGGGGGATAACCAGTACATGCCTTGAATCACATCAAAATCAAGCATATCTAGCACAATAAGGTCAGCCCGGGGGTCACGCCCTTAGATAGTACCTAAAAAAGACCGTAACACTTGATCCATTACTAAAGACTTTACCACAGGGGTCGACACACGCAATGGCCCTGCCATAGGCTCAAAACTCATATCCAAATGATAAACATAATGCAAAGACACATAAGAATAAGTAGAACTAGAGTCAAATAAAGATGAGGTGGGCTGATGGCATAATAGAATCGTACCTATGATCATATCGTTTGATGCCTCAGCCTCCGTCCTCACTGGAGCTACATAGAAATGGCCCTGTCTACCTCTGCCTAAGTCATCAGTCCTACCACCTTACCAACCTCCCCAGGGATCACCTTGAATACCCTGATAACCACCACGATGCTCCTGACCCTAACCTCGACCCCTAGCTGGAGGTGCTGGTAGATCAGGGGGAGCTGTCTGTGGAGCAGGAGAATTTTGCCTGCGCATAGGACAATATCTAGACCAGTGACTCAACTCACCACATTCAAAGCAACTCGATGATGATCTTCCCCTAGAAGAATGGCTACTACGGCCTAAAGCATAAGACTGGGATGCATGGCTCTGACTGGAGAAAATCTCACTCTGACTATACCGGTCTCCCTCTGAAGCCTATACTGGCAGGCTGGACTGGCCCCACTGATACCGCTATCTGGGCCTATCATAGGAGCCCCTCTGCCTGGAACGGGGCCCGATATAACTACCCTCATGTCTGGCTCTCTTATCGCTAGCCCCTTACGCCTCACGATGGAGCTCCTCAATAGTGCAGGTGTGATCAATAACATCTATATAAGAACAAGCCACGGAGACCATGGAGTGAGTCTCAATCCGAAGCTTAGGCCTTAACCCACGAACAAAACACCATACTTTCTCCTCTTCAGTAGGTAGAATCACGTTTGCAAGATGGGAAAGCTCATAAAACCTCACCTCTTACTCTCCCTGCTCCAACCTAGAGAACTTATCCCGGAGGTGATCTCTAACACTGCGAGGGATGATTTTTTCCAAGAAGGCCTCAGAAAACTCAGTTCAGGTGATCAGAAGGGAACAAGCTAGCCTGGTCTTGATAAATGTTCACCACCACTGTCTAGCTTGCCCATCCAACTAATATGTAGTGAAATCGGGCCCTCTCAACTCCACAAGATCCAAATTCTACAGCCACTCCCGGCAAGTGGTTAGAAACTCGTGGGCATCCTCACCCACACCCTCAAAAAACCTCGGAGGTGAAAGCCTCAGGAACACTCCAAACATCTTCTACTCCTCTAATGGCATAGCTCCGACCGTGATCACGGGCTGGGCACCCTCAGGTTGTACCTGGGCCCTGGGTACCTCTCCTGTAGGCTGATCCTACTGAATTGGTGCTGGTACATGTGCCGGTTTTGGTGCTAGAGTAGGTATAGGTTCTAGTGATGGAGCCTACTGCATGCCACAAAGCATAGTCAAAAGCTGGGCAATAGCATGCTGAAGAACCGGTGCCATAGTCGATCTGAGGAGTGGCTAGGCTGGTTCTACCCCACCAGCTGATCAGGAACACAGTCTACTGGAGGGTCTGCTGCAGAATCCCGACACCACTCTCTATCTGGGGTGGTGCTTCTCCCCTACCAGGCAAGGGAGGTCGACCCCTACTCTGAATTTCCGCACGGTGCGTACGAGCCATGCGGTAAAAAGAGTGAAACAAGTGAGTTTCCAAGAATCAATAACACACACACTGCACAAAAGAGATACAAGAGAAAAGAATTCCTAAGGACACATTGTATCCTCCCAACGAATGGATACAGACGTCTTTGCACCGATCCGTAGGACTCTACTAGGTATTAGCTCTGTACAAGTAAGATCGGTGCACCTGGGCTCTGATACCAACTTGGCACGACACAATTTCTTGAGTCATGATGGGACCTACTATACTGCAGTAGTAGGTAAGCCAATCCATAACCCAAAATATCTAGTAATGAGCGTAAGAGTAGAAACTAGCTAAAACAATAATCTAAACAAAGGACAAGAAGGCGGAAGCAAACAAAAATAAATATATATAGAAATCCCTCCTATGTCATGACCCAAGGTACTCCCTAGACATGACATGGCGTACAAGACCCTGAAAGGCCTCATACAAGCCACTTAGCATACATACATACAAGGTCAAAGAGATTAAGAGTTCAAAAGACAATGTCATATCAAAGCTTTTAAGAAAATAGCGGAAGTCTACATCTCATGTTTCAAAGCCAATCTAATCATAATGATGAAAAACAAGATTTGGAATGTAACCCAATACAATGTCAAAGAAAGAACATAAAAGTAAAAAAACCTAGGCTATGTCCTCGAATGGATGAGGACTCACCAAGTCTTAATAATTCTTTTACTAAGCTCTAGCCACAAATGAATGGTGAATCGCCAAGTCCTACATCAAAAAGTCAATGTAGGCAAGAGTATTGGTATCGCCCAAGTCCTACATCAAAAAGTTAATGTAGGCAAGAGTATTGTAGTCCTACTAAAGAAGTATAAGCAGTCGCTGTCAAATAAAGAAGCTAACAAAGATTTGTGTCGATCCCACGAGGAATATGGTTCAGACTTAGTCTAATTAAGATTAGTTGTACGTTTAGCTGAATTATCTCTAAAGGAAAGGGGGGAAGTTCAATAAACTATAATTAAAACTACTGAATATGAAATAAAACAAATAAACAAATAGCAGGAAATATGTGATTGGAGATATCAATACGAGAATGAAATTAGGGTATATGTGTTCCCCATAAGCTCTTAACTCAGTAATCCTAAGAATGGTAATTCTTTCTAATGTCTAGCATGCATGATCGATAAGTTATGTATCCTATGTGAATGGTCCTCCAAATAGGGAATTTCACTTCGTAACCTGGTCCGGCTACGTGTGTCGTTTTACTAACCCTTACCTTTGATCGAGATTAACCCGCAGCTATAACTAGTTTGGGTTATTAGATAACGTACTACTTAACACTAAATCTCTGTTGTATAATCTCTTTCTCATTCGTTACCTCCCTGGTGCGGTTAGTAGGAATGAGGCGGAATCTAACGTTGTGCACCGTTAAAAAGCATTCTAAATAAAGATATTAACAAATACGTGCATAAACGCTTTCTTGAATTACAACATTTTAGTTTTACTTTCATTAATTACTCATGGTTCCCACAACCCTAGTTGTGGATTTAGCTTCTCATACTTGAATGTTCACAATTTATAGTAGGGTTTGAATAATAAATCATGAACTTATAGTAAGAATTGAAGAAATCCACAATCTGGAATTGAAAATCAAAAGCAAATTGCATAAACCTACTTCAAGAATTAATCTCCACAAAAGATGAAAAGTAATTCCCAAAGCCAAAAGGAAAATATTCAAAAATAGTTCAACCCCCTCAAAATGAGATTTACATGAGGTATATATAGAAAATAAATCCTAATTAGACTAGGAAAAGGAAATCTCGGGAAATTTGGCCTGGGCAGAGTCATCTACGGTTGGAGACCTACGGTTCGTAGGTTCCAACTGTCATCTAGCAGTTAGTAGAATTCCTAAGGGTTTCTTTTTACGTGCATGATCTACAACTCGTCATTTCATGTACGGCTCGTCTTGTTCTTCCATCAATCAGGTTCTGCAAGTGACCCTCTTCTGAAGTTATATACGATTGGGAATCTACGGTTCGTAGCAAGATCTACGGCCCGTCATCTTGGTCTGTCAGTCCATACTTAGCAAATTCTTCAGACTCCTGAACCGACGACTCAAACTCATGACTCGTAAATTCATTGACAGTCCGTAGATTATCTCGTACATCACAAAAATCTTAATGTTGTTGTATCATTCTCCCCCACTGCACCAAAAGGCCTATTTCTTGCAAAATTAGAAAAACATACTATTAAATCTAATAGCTAACTACTTAAGCAACATGCAAAATTCTAAGTTAAATGCATCAAAAGTACCAAAAATTCACGGTACATCAACACCTACAACTTAAAATCTTTGCTTGTCCTCAAGCGACACAACACACTCTAAACGACACAAGTATACAAGCACCCCAGATTTCAAGCAATCATGCAGCAATTTCCTCAATCTTCCTCCTCCTTATACATCTTCATCTTAGTGCAATTTCAATATAAACCCAACAAGCTAACTTATGCAGATCCATACATGACATCAACATACTAATAGACACATATACATACACATATAACACTTCACTAGGATATCAACTCTCCAATAATACACATTGTGCCCTCACTACAAAGAAATCCCTTTTTCACAAAGAATTTGACTTTTTAATTTAGGGACTCAGTATTCATTCACACTCAGAACGAATTCAATACAATTTGTGCACAATACCATAGGCTTGCCCTTATTTTCTTTACTTTGGCTTTTCAAACTTTCCAATAAGAATCACTATAGGACTTTATTGGCTTGTAACATAGGTTCGCGGTTAGGTGTGTTATATTTGGACATTAAGTGACTTTGCCCCACCCCTCCTTGACATCTAATTTGGCTCGTTACATTTCTTTTTCAGCCACTTTTCATCTCTTTTTGCTTCATACTCTTTTCCCTATGATTTTTATCAGCTTGAGTGTGACTTCTTTACTTGAATTCTTTTTGGTAACAACTTTTGATTCTTTTCACTTCTTTTTGTAGATTCACACCTTTGACATCATTTTCAAACTATCTACTTCCTTTGCTTTACACACAACTCTATTCATACACATGTTTTTCTTGCTTTCCTTCATAATAGCCACCCTCAACTTACACAATCAGTATGAGCTACGGTACAAAATATCCTTAGAATGGACCAGGGCCAGAATTCAGGTAACTTCATAGTAGCGACCCTCAACTTAGGCTTTTGGCTTATGTTGAGGTGCACGATGTCCACGGAGGGACCAGGGCCAAAACAATTTTTTTTAACAATACTTTCAGGGAAGGTGAATTGGGTATTAAGAAAGACTGGTATTCGTTAGGCTCAAACATTTGGATCAAAGGGAAAGATTTTTACAAATGATTTGGTTATTTCATTTTAGGCTTAAGTGGACTTAATAACAACAATGGCCTATGATCATCTTCTAGTGTTCAGTTCAAGCTACCTTAGCTAGACCAACAGGGCAAGTTTTAGATTGGCACATATCTTATGAATATTCAAATAATCTCACTCTCACATGGCACCTTGTTGAAATTATTGAATCATCAATGAATCCGGGTTAATGTTATAGCTTAAGTCAATGTGTCATATCGATACTAAATCATGTCATACAAAGATACTACACATTCAACTTATTCAATTCACATTCATAGCACAAAGCACAAAATTTTTAGATTGGAGGGATATCAGTTTCATGCGCTAATGCCATAATGCTTTATTTCTAGATTACTTGTACACATTTACAATCCTAAATATTCTGGTTCAACAGAAAGTAAACAGTTCCTTAGGGAAAAAGACACATAGGCAAGAAAAACCCAAGGAAGGATTTTTGAGTTATGTTACTCAAACATCACATTAACGCTAAACCAATTTTCCCCCACCCCCACAAAGAAAATAGTGCAATGTCCTCAATGCACAAATAAAAACAAAACATCGGGTGAGAAAAACCTGTGGCGTATACGCACCGAAGATCAATCAAGAACTGGTGGGTCCGATAGCTCGGAACCCACGGGATCACCATGCTGGGCACCCTCAGTAGTACCTTTAGTAGAAGTGTGGGGCTCACCATCAGTAGCAAGCCCTGATCCAGAAGCACCTGCTGCCATCTCCCACTCATGCTCCTGTCTCATCTGCTCATAAAAAAAAGACTGCATCGGGCAGCCTCATGCTACTGGCGTTCCTTCTTACGAGCTCGCTTAGCCACCTCCGGGTCTATCGCAATGTCCTCACTAGTGCGGACTCGCTTGCCTGCTCCACGGGAGGTCTTAGTGGCCTGCTGTGCTCAACCAAAAGGTGCAGTATGCACTATATTATCTGCGTCAAGCTCCGGTGCTGGTGTCAGAATAGCCACGTCTGCGGCAGCCAAAGCGGTAAGATCAGCACAGAGACTAGCTAAGTTCGTCAGGAATGTTGTCAAATAAATCACAGGCCCAGGCTGGGACCTCTCCATCATTCGTCTCTCGAAGGAATCAATGCATCGGTTAACGGCTAGTATCTTGGCATCCACCATCCACTCCATCCTTTTCTCTTACTCCTCAACTGACTTCTGCATCCATGGCCGGATATGCTATAACAAGGCTGCCATTTGAGCCTCTAGCCAGCTCACTCTAACAATGGGGAGTATGGTTGTCCCTGTAGCAGGTGGAGCACAGGGTGTGCCTGCTATAGAAGTTGAGGTTGTTGATGGGGGCACAGACCCCTGAGGCTCCGCTGTGGGTGCCGAAACAATATCATCATCAGCTTGCTCGGGGGCCAATGCCTCACCAATGGGTGGTAACTCAACCTGAAAACCCCTGCGTGGTGTGGTAGGGTTGGTGTCATCTCGGATAAGACCTATGTCCACAGTCTTTGACACCTCAATGTACGAATCAGCAGAGTAAATTGAAATCGTCGCTTCTCGACACACCCTGAAAATAAGGCAAGGAAAAGGCAAGGTTATCATCTTTCGAAAGGCCCTCTCATATATCTCGGCAATGATTAATTTAGCAAAATCAATCTCGTGCCCCACCATCAAGCAAGCCACCGTCACTGCCTGGTCCCAAGTCAATTGGTTATCCGCCAAAGTAGGCGACAACCGGGTATGAACTATAGACCACCAAAACTTTGCTATGAAACTCAATGTGGCCTTCTTGATAGGAAGGGTCATATCTCTTACCCACTTAGCATGAACTCCCTGATTTACAATATGTACTGCCACCCACTGAAGCAATGACACTCTCTGTACCGCATCTCGCATAGTTCGACTACGGACCTGCTACATCCTATAATCAAACTCTATCGTGTTGATAGGCTTAGCATGTGAAGGGCCGTAAATAAAACGGCGTAGTGTGGCCTCCTATATGTCAACGGGAATGTCCCAGACTAAAGTAGAATTGAGTGGGGGCTGCTCTAATGGTTTTGCCCTCCGGGGTAGATTCTAAAATATATTTGCTGCATATGACTCGTAGAACTCGCGTACCATGATCAGATTGTATCTGGTGAGGGTCTAAGTCATCCACTCACAGCGATGGTTCTTGACTATCTCATGTATCTGGGAATGGTGTGGAGGCTACCTGTAAGTACCCGCCGCTCTTCCTCTATTTGCCTAGTGTGTTTAAGTTGGGAATTCTAGCGTATAGCCTCATTATAAATATGAAACATTCTTGGAACACACCAAAGGTTAGGATTTCCTACAATCCGAATGGAGTGTTCTTCTTTATTAGCATCATCCCGACAAGAACTAGAGGCAGAACCGGAAGCAGACTCTGACTCTGAGGTAAAACCTGGCTCGGACTGAGCGGCAGGCTGTGAGCTGGGGGCGTCTCTAATCGGAGTGGCATCTCCACCCCTGCTTGAACTCTGCACTTCCTGTTCAGACTGGGAAGTGGCTTCCTCCTCTCCGAAAGTTGAATTTTACGGTGCCGATACTATTGCTGTCTGTCTCGCCTGTTGTCTAGTTATCTGGGGTGACTTGGGAGCGCTAGCCACCAAAGGTGGGTCATATTCAAACCCACTCCGCTCCTCCTCACAGGCTTCATCAATAAGTAAGCGGCGTCGGGCCGGAGAAGCTTGTGTAGGAGCCTTCTTTTTGTATTGTTGAGTTATTCTAAGAGGCATTGTACCAGCAAAGCCATTGTTAGTAGCTACAAAATGCAAAAACAAAGCAAGAAAAGAAAACAGGAAAGAAAAGAAAAGAAAAGAAAAATTAACCTATTGCTACTAGTTTTTGGACCTACGAAAAGGAACTACGGACCGTATAAAGAAGTACGGGCCGTAGACCTGACCCTAGATGAGGAAGCCCAATTTTCAAGTTTCTGAAGTTCAAGTGATGGCCTGCCAGGACGGTTCGTCAACTGAACTACGGCCCGTAGATCAAACTGTCAGAAATAACTTAGGCTACATGGGCAAAACTGACTGACAGGAGGAAACCTACAGTCCGTAGGTTACCCTACGACCCGTAGGTCATGGTCAGCGACCATCACTATCAGTGATAAGTTAAAACAAGACCCATAGAGCCACTAAAAACGTCTAAATTGCAACTAGATCATGCATTTCACCATATGTGTGCTCAAATGTCGATTCTAAGGTTTAAAAATTTCATGTAACAAGCAAGTACGTTTATGATCACGCATTAGAGCAACACCCTAAACCCGGAATACAATTAGAAACAATTCAGACTTAACTCATATCAAATAGCACATTAAATAAGTTGTTCGAACGAAGCACAGGCAGGATTTATATAAAAATGACTACCCAGGGCAAAGACAAATGTCAATTTCGATGTCCAAATGAAATACCAACCATAACATAATACATGCAGTACAGTACGAAGTTGAAGAGAAGCACTAGAAGTAGTGACCACGTAAGAACAAAACTCCGAACCCACGAAGTGATGGGGGAAAAACAGTGAAGTTGATAGAAAAGAAAAGAAGAAGAAAATCTGAGTAAGGAAGAGGGAAAAAGGATTTGGGTAGTGAGGATATATATATGGTGAGGGGGAGTGAGTGAAAGGGTATGTTGGGGACTTGGGGGGGGGGGTGAATATGACTAAATATGGGAATGGGGGGTGTCTCCAACGGTTGGGTGAACAGGGGGAAATGGGGGATGTTTTAAAATGGGGGATTTTCATTAAATTAAGATGCGGGTCGGGTTAATTTAAGCCCTGAATGCCATCTACGGTTTCCCATCGACGCATCGTTGGTGGTTCGGCGGACCGTCAAGTGGTTCCCTAAATACTCTCAACACTCAAAAAAATTTCAAAACATACCTGGGGTCTACGGTAGCAGACTATGGTCCGTAGATTCATGTACGGCTCGTACTGTGCAACCGTAGACTTAAAGCTGCAGCTGCTTCTGGGCATTAAGATCTACAGATGCCATTTACAGTTCGTCATTTGATTAACAATTCGTAGATGGGATGCGTAGACTCTTCTGTACTTAGCATTCTGCAAACATTTTTTTACTTTCCTGCACACATCACAAACATTACGACTTCCTTTAAGGTTTTATTGACTTTTTTTTACACGGACCCTATACTACCCTATTCTAGCCAACACTAAAACTAAAGAAACATTAAAAACCTAATAAAAAAACTAAATTACATAAAAATCCTTAAGAAATTCCTAAATTGGTTAGAAATTAACGCTTAGGTTGCCTCCCAAGTAGCGCTTGATTTAACGTCGCGGCACGACGCAGTTTTCTTGACTACTCAGACTTAGGCAAGATTCATTGCTCAATTAGCTCGTTGACCTCCTCCAAATGGCCTATATAGAGTTTTATCCTCTGGCCATTAACCTTGAATTTGGTTCCTTCCTTGTTTTTAAGTTCAACGGCGCCATGTGAAAACACTTGGATGACTCTAAATGGTCCCGTCCATTTTGACCTTAGCTTGCCAGGAAACAACCGCAACCTTGAGTTGAAGAGGAGAACCATATCACCGGGAGCAAAACTGCGCTTTTCAATATTTTGATCATGCTACTTCTTCATCTTTTCCTTGTAAAAGGCTGAACTCTCATAGGCTTTGAGGCGAAACTCATCCATCTAATTTAGTTCCATCATTCTTTGACTTGATGCAGCACCCTAATCCAGATTTAGCTTCTCGAGTGCCCACATCGCCTTATACTCTAGCTCTACAGGAAAGTGACATGATTTCCTAAACACAAATTGATAAGGAGACATACCTATGGGAGTTTTGAATGCTGTACGGTAATCCCATAGAGCATCATCGAACTTTCTTGACCAATCGGTTCGATTTGCATTCACTGTCTTTGCCAGAATTTGTTTGATTTCTCTATTGGACACTTCAACCTACCCACTAGAGTGTGGATGATAAGGAGTTGCTACACTGTGATGAACACCATACTTTCAAGCAACGCCTTGAACAATTTGTTGCGAAAATTGGAACCTCCATCGCTGATTATTGCCCTTGGTGTACCAAACCTGGAGAAAATGTTCTTTTTCAGAAAATCAGTGACACTTTGACCTTCATTGTTTGGAAGCGGTATTGCTTCCACCCGTTTTGACACATAGTCGACCGCCACCAGGATGTACTTCATGACATTCGAACGCACAAACGGACCCATGAAATCAAGGCCCCATACATCAAAGAGTTCAATGACAAGTATTGGGTTCATAGGGAGTTCTTGCCTTCTTGAAATATCTCCTTCCCTTTGGCATCGATCACATACCTTAGCGAAATCAAGGGCGTCTTAGTGAATTGTAGGCCAGTAATACCCACATTGTAAGATCTTATGAGCAGTCCGGATGCAACTATGATGACCACCAACAATGGACGAATGGCAAGCTCCCAATATACTCATCATCTCTACCTCAGGCATACAGCGATGAATAATCCCATCAGCACAGATACGGAACAAATAAGGTCCATTCTAGAAAAACTTCTTCACATCGGACAAGAACTTTTTTCATTGATGGAATAATAGGTCCAAAGGCACCACATCGCTAGCCAAGTAGTTTGCAAAATCTGCCAATCAAGGAATAAGATCAAAAGAGGCAGCTAATACCTATTCGTCTAGGAAAGCATCATTAATCTCTAGTCCATCAGCTAACTTCTTCGTAGCTTCATCTTCTAATCTAGATAGATGATCAGCCACTTGGTTCTCCGTTCCATTCATGTCTCGGACTTCGAAATAAAACTCTTGTAGAGTGGTAAGTATGCACACTCACTTTGGTGCCCAGCAAATAAGATCGAAACTTCTCAAAGGCGAAGACGACTGCAAGCAACTCTTGTTCAGTGACCGTGTAGTTCTTTTGTGCAACATTCAATTGTTTGCTCTCATAGTATATAGGATGAAGTATCTTCTCGCACCTTTGTCCCAAAACTACGCGAAGTGCAAGTTAACCTCAAACCGTGTCTCCCAATCTGTTGAAATGATGATGGGTGCAGAAGATAACTTCTCTTTTAGCGTTTCAAATGCTCTCAAACATGCTTCATCAAATTCAAACTTCATCCCCTTTTCAAGTAATTTTCACAAAGGATGTGCAATTTTTGAGAAGTACTTTATGAATCTCCGATAGAAACCTGCATGCGCTTGAAAATTTCCAATACCCTTCACAGAGATTGGAGGGGGTAATTTTGCAATCACCTCGACTTTGGCCCTATCCACTTCAATGCCTTTTTGGGAGATTCTATGGCCCAACACTATGCCTTCTTTCACCATGAAGTGACATTTCTCCTAGTTTAACACAAGGTTGCATTCCTCGCATCGACGACACACTTCACCTAAATGCAACAAAAAATCATCGAAAGAGTTACCAACCAAAGAAAAATCATCCATAAATACCTCAATAGTGTCCTCCACCATATCTAAGAAGATAGACATCATGCAACGCTGAAACGTCGCCGGTGTATTAATAGTCCAAATGGCATCCCTTTGAAAGCAAATATACCATAGGGAGATGTGAATATAGTCTTTTCTTGATCTCAGGGGCTATAGAGATCTGATTATACCCCGAGTATCCATCCAAAAAGTAGTACCACCCTTTTCCAGAAAGACGATCTAGCATTTTGTCCATGAACGGCATTGGGAAGTGGTCCTTTTTGGTCCATGAAATAGTCCATGCAAACTCTCCAACCTGTGACGGGCCTCATAAGAACAAGCTCATTTTTAGCATTTGGAACCACAGTGATTCCTCCCTTTTTAGGCACGCATTGGATCGGGCATACCTATTTACCATCAGCTATAGGGTATATCACGTCAGCGTCCAACTATTTGATGATTTCTTTCTTTACCACCTCTTGCATATGTGTGTTTAACCTTCTCTGATGCTACACATTTGGAATGCAATCTGGCATGATTTAATTTTTTGATAGCATATCCCTGGTGGGATACTAATTATGTTCGCAATCATCTATCCGATTGCCCTTTTGTAATGCTTCAGAATCGCAACTAAAGCTTCCACTTGTCCTGCATTAAGGTGAGCATCAATAATAACACGCAACGTGTTGTTCTAGCCCAAGAATACATACCTCAAGTGGGTTGGAAGAGCTTTCAATTCCAACCCTGGGGGTTCATCAATGGATTGTCTTGCGGGCGGAGTGTCTCGATTCATTAAGTCCAAGTTCAGCTTTCGTGGTGGACGATGAATAACAACACTTCAATATAGTGCAGCCACCAATGCATCATATTCAGGGATTCCATCACTATTGAAATTCATGATCAAAGCCGCAAGTGCCTCAACTCCTAGCCTCTCCTCAATGGGCACCTCTAGGTTGGGCTCCTCCGCATAGTTCACTACTAATATTGCCTTGATGTCACGATGGTGCTTCATTGATCTGTAGATGTTAAAGGTCACTTCTTCATTGTTTAATCAAATCTACATCTGCCCCTTTTCCAGATCTACCAAAGCACGCCCTATTGCAAGAAACGGTCTGCCCAAGATTATAGGCACTTCAAAATCCACTTCACAGTCCAGAATCACAAATTCCACCGGAAAGATGAATGCCTCCACTTTTACCCAGACATCTTGTAGCACTCCTATTGGTTTCTTCACAGTCCGGTCTACCATTAGTAGCCTCATTATAGTCGGCTTAGGGGCTCCCAAGCCTAATTTCTTGAAAACGGACAGCGGCATGAGGTTTGTACTTGCACCCAAGTCGCATAGTGCCTTTGCAAAGTGCATCATGCCAATAGTTCACGGGATGGTAAATGCTCCAGGATCTTCCTTTTTCAGTACTAACGACCTTGTTGCAATGGCGCTACAATGCTGCAACTTGTCATCTTCCTCTAAACTCGCAGCTCTCTTCTTGGTCACCAGGTCTTTCATGAACTGCGCATATCTCGGCATCTGCTCTAAAGCTTCAATCAAAGGAACGCTAATAGATAATTGTTTAAGCATATATATGAATTTCCTATACTTCGCTTCCTCTGTCTTCTTCACCAGTCTTTGTGGAAAGGGAGGTGGAGGTCTTGGCATAGGGATGCCTTTTTGTATGACTTTTGCGTCTACCACGTTTTGATCCTTGGGTAGTTCTGCATCCTCTTTCTCATCTTCGTCAGATGCCTTCGCGCTTTCCACTTCATTTGGCATGGGAGGATCAATGGTCTTTTTCCCACCTCTAGTTGTCACAGCCATGCATTGTCCATCATTTTTGGGCTTTTGCACAGTGTTACTGGGAAATGTTCCTTGTTGACGCGGATTTGCATTTATCGACAGTTGGTTCAATTGCTGCTCTATTTGTAAATTCGCCACTGCGTGTGACTCAACTTTTTGCCTTATGACTAAGAGATCATTCCGCATTTCTTTCACATTCTCATTCGTGGCATCAAATCACTTCATCATCTTGCTCATCATATCTTCAATGCGATTCAAACTTGATCCGCCATCTCAATTTCCTGGTGGGATGTACACACCGCTTCTATCATTCCTGTTGTTGTAACCACTTCGGTTGTAATTGTTATCGCGGTTGTAGTTCCCTTTAAGATTTTATTGTCCTTCCCAATTATAGTTTTTATAGTTTCGACCTTGATCTCCTTGACCTTGGCTCCAATTTTTCTGATTGGATCCTTGGGCATTGGCCTGGAACCCCCCGTTTGCTTGTTCACAAGATTTGCATCCTCCTCCTAAGTGTACCAATCATTTTGCAGAACATGTTGTGGATATTGGACTGCCTGGACCTTCTCTGTATTGCCACTTACATGCTTTAGTACCAAAACCACTTAAGTTCTTAGTTGCGCCATTTCTTCACGGAACTCATCATGAGATGGATTTGATACGGCTTGTATTGAGAAGGTACTCTTTGTCGTAGATGACACTCTAGTGCTCCAAGACTTGTTGTTCTTCGATATCATCTCGAGCTTCTCTATAATCTCCTGGAAGGTAATTGCTCCATAAGATCAACCTGCAATAGTATCAAGCACTGCCTTACCATTATAATCCATTCCTCAGTAGAAGTATTCTTTGAGTTACTCGTCATCAATGCAGTGGTTTGGCACAGCTCTCATGCAGCTTGTGAATCTATCCCAAGCATCACTGACAGACTCTCCAGGAAGAGCCACGAAGTTATTGAGTTTATCCTTAAGATTCAGCTTACTTGATACTGGGAAATATTTTTCAATAAAAATTCGATGCAGCTCATCCATGTGTATATAGAGTTGTACGGGAGCTCGTTCAACCATATACTGGTGTCTACAATTAGAGACAGTGGGAATACCCATAGATCAACAACGTTCATATCAAGATTTGGATTCCCCACACTGGTTTTACATATGCTGGTAACCTTGGTCCAATGAGCATAAGGATCTTTAGATGGTAATCCAGTAAATAGTTCTCTAGCGGTTAACATCTGCATGAGGCTACTTGTAATCACAAATGTGAATCCAGGTGGCAATAGAGAAACAACTATAGCGCTAGTTGATCCTATTTCATTATGATCCATTTCAAAGTTTCTGTGAACATTAGATGATGGTTGATGCTGTGCTCGAACCTCTTGTCGATTTACAGGAACCTCTATAGCTCCCAGAGGTTGGACTCCTGGGACCTCTTGTCGCTCCTCGCCATTTGGATTATCTTTTGCTCTAACTTGTTGATCTGTTGCAGCCATTCTTCGTAGAGTTCTTATAAGCGCAGGGTCATAAGGACTCAGGGGAATGCCTTGACTACGTGATTTGGCATACACTGGGACTATGAGCTGTAGAAAATCAAAAACAACAATAGAATGTAAATTTGGAAATAATTGACTAAAGTGCACTAACAAAATTAGTCTAATCTAAAAGCCTTATTCCCCGACAACGGCGCCAAAATTTGATATCGCCCATATTACACCTCTCTAAAGAAGTATAAGTGGTCGCTGTCAAATAAAGAACCTAACAAAGGTTAGGGTCCATCACACGAGGAATATGGTTCAGACTTAGTCTAATTAAGATTAATTGTACGTTTAGCCGAATTATCTCTAAAGAAAGGCAGGGAGTTAAATAAACTATAATAAAAACTAATGAATATGAAATAAAACAAATAAACAAATAGCAATACGAGAATGAAACTAGGGTATATGTGTTCTCCATAAGCTCTTAACTCAGTAATCCTAACAAAGGTAATTCTTTCTAATGTCGAGCATGCATGAATGGTAAGTTATGTATCCCTAAGTGAAAGGTCCTCCAAATAGGGAATTTCACTCCGCAACCTGGTCCAGCTACATGTGCAATTTTACTAACCCCTACCTTTGAACTAGATTAACCCGCATCTATAACTAGTTTCGGTTATTAGATAGCGGACTACACAACCCTAAATCTTTGTTGTTTAATCTCTTTCTCATTCGTTACCTCCCTGGTCCGGTTAGTAGGAATGAGGAGGGTTCTAACGTTGCGCACCGTTAAAAAGCATTCTAAACGAAAAGATTAACAAATACATGCATAAACGCTTTCAAGAATTACAACATTATTAGTTTTACTTTCATTAATTACTCATGGTTCCCACAACCCTAGTTGTGGAATAGCTAATCATGCTTGAATGTTCACAATTTATATTCAGGTTTGAATAATAAATCATGAACTTATAGTAAGAATTGAAGAAATCCAAAATCTTGAACTGAAAATCAAAAGCAAATTGCATAAACCAACATCAAGAATTAATCTCCACAAAAGATGAAAAGTAATTCCCAAATCCAAAAGGAAAATATTCAAAAATAGTTCAACTCCCTCAAAATGAGATTTACACGAGGTATATCTGAAAAAATATCCTAATTAGACTAGGAAAAGGAAATCTGGGGAAATTCGGCCTTGGCAAAGTCATCTACGGTTGGAGACCTACAGCTCGAAGACAAATCAACGGCTCGTAGGTTCCAACCATCATCCAGCAGTTAGTAGAATTCCTAAGGGTTTCTTTTTACGGGCATGATCTACAACTCGTCATTTAATGTACGGCCCGCCTGTACTTTCGTCAATCAGGTTCTGCAAGTGACCCTCTTCAGAAGTTATCTACGGTTGGGAATCTACGGTTCGTAGCAAGATCTACGACCCGTCATCTTGGTCTGTCATTCAATTCTTACCCAATTCTTCAGGCTCCTAAACCAATGACTCCAACTCATGACTCGTCAATTCATTGACGGTCCGTAGATTATCTCGTACATCACAAAAATCTTACTGCTACTGTATCATTCTCCCCCAGTGCACCAAAAGGCCTATTTCCTGCAAAATTAGCAAAAATACTATTAAATCTACTAACAAATTACTTAAGCAACATGCAAAATTCTAAGTTTAATGCATCAAAAGTACCGTAAATTCACGGTACATCAAGTATGTGTTAGTACAATCAAGTACCAAGTATGATAGCAATGCACATAAAACATTCAAAACATGCTAAAATGGGACATTTTAATGACATGCAATGGCGAAGCTAAAACATGATAGGGCATGGAAAGCATAAAAAATAAACCAAGGTCAAAGAAAGCTTAACATCTTCACTTAACTTTTCTTGAGAACATCATAGCAACACTTTGTTCATTAGTTGTGGGAAATAGCCTTAACCGACATATAAGACCATGTGAGCTATCAACATGGAAGTCGGTGTCTACCGTACACAGAAAGAGGGTTGCCCTACTTTCCAAGGTAAGACCATAACTTTTTAGCTTACGTGGATCCACTAGCTAATGTATATCATAGACCATCATCCTATGGTGGCACATAGTTTAAGGGACATGGGTAATCGCCACTCGTCCACTCGGTGCTAAGCATAATTTCCACGAATTAATCGTAGTTCAATTATCATAGGTAGACATGGGTGATCGCCTCTTGTCTACGTTAGGGAACATGGGTGATCGCTGCTTGTCCCTTCATTAGAATAGCTCCTTAAGAACATGGGTAATTTCCTCTTCTTCATTCAAATTCATAATGTGAGTATTACGTGAGGAATCTTTTCACAACTCAACAACAACATCAACATATCATAAACTTTGGTACTTCAATCTCAAAACACCGTCGATTCTTTATTAACTACATATGAGGCATGCATAAATTCATAGACTTAATCTTTACATGGTTCATCATGCTCATAACTTACAAACCATAGGGTTCACATAGCTTCATGAGAATTCTTCTTAAATCATACAATTCAATGCAAGTTCATCCTTAGAAAACCACAAACAAGGCAATTTACCCATAATTGAAGGAACCCACATAGTAAAGGAAAAATCATGCTTTTGATTTGAATATGCTTAATTCCATAAAATAATCCTTAGTTCATTCAAAAATCATGCATGGATTCATAGGGATTTCATAAAATTCATCACTTCATAATTCAACCCACCAATCAAAGTATAGATTTGGAAATTTGGGGAAATAGCATGGGTTCATCAAATATCTACATCCAATCATATATATCACGCTAATTCGTGCACTAAATTACTTTATCACGCTAGATCGTGCACTAGGAATCATAAAATCAACAATTGAAAATCATAATTGAAGAACCCATAAGAATTGATCAAAACCCTAACTCAATTTGGGGAATTGAACCTCGAAAATTTAAGAGAACTAGGGACACATTGGATGAAAGGGCTCCAATGGTGAATGCTAACATACCTCAACAGAGCCCATAAGAAGTTGTTAGAAATCAATGGCCTTCAATGGAGGATCCTAGCCCTTCTTCTTCCTCTTCTTCAAACTCTAGAGAGAGAAATACTTGAGAGAGGGAAATTTCGTAAAGTGGTTGGAAGGGGTAGATTTTAGGATTGGAAGGGCTTATATAGTGCTAAGGAATGAGGGAAACCGACTTAAGTTAGTAAATAAGTCATTGGGTGAAAAGACCAAAAGACCCCTTTAAAACAACTTTGGGCCCCTACATACGGTGGGACTTACGGTCCGTAGGTCGGACCTATGACCCGTCCTATCGTTCCGTAGGTAGGTTAAGACACTACCATTTTTTACCCTGCAATGACGGGTCCAATGTATGGCTCGTGGGTCAATCGACGGGCCGTACACAGCAACCATAGGTCAATACTTATTGCTGAAGAATTTGACTAAGTTAGGAGGAGACCTACGAGTCCTATCTACTACTCGTTGAAAGAGCGACGGGCTGTCATGGCAGACCATTGTTTAAGGTTCTGAAACTTGGAAAATTTTGAAACTTAGGCTTTCCACCTATAGTTCCCACGTACGGTTTGTCAGTCCATCTACGGTCCGTAGGTGGCCTCCGTCACTGGCACCAGAACCAAGAAAAATCCAAAATTTCCACCTTTGAATCTAGGGTATTACATCCTAGAACCTGGAAGTCACTAGTACAAAGCTGTGTATCAAAGAGTCAAAGTCCCAAAAGTGGACCACAACAAAGTGTGTCTCAAATAGCAATGAGACTAGGTAAATTAAAAGAAGGAGATAGGATAAACCCAAAATGCCAAGTGGGCACCCTCGTCTCTGAACCGCAGCTGCAAAAGATGGATAGAGCTGATCACCGCTGATAACTGTTACTAGACCTGCATCAGGAAATAGATGTAGAGTGTAGCATGAGTACCAAAAAATAGGTACTCAGTAGGCATCAAAGGTCGACTGAGCAAAAAAGGTAAAAATAGGCTGAAAAGAGAGTATCGAAATACATAAAGAGGTAAAAGTGGGAAAAAGAAAGAAAGCACATGAGCATACAGAAAGTAAATCTAAGTGTAGCTAAACTAAACCTAACTGGACCCTATAAGCCCAGAAGGTAAAGTCGTGCCCGAGTTTAAATAAAACCCAAATGGACCCCAGAAGCTCAATAGGTACACAAAATAGCTAAGACTACCAGAATAAGACACTCAAACCCAAGTCCAAAAGAAGTAAACCAGGCCTCAATCACACAATGATAGGATCTAGGCCTCGAACCCAAAATGATAGAATAAGAGCCATGAACCCAAGGTGATAGAATCTGGGCCTCAAACCAAAAGCATCAGTCTCAAGCTAGAAATAATATCCTCGAACCTTAAAATGCAAACCTCAAAATGGAAATAACGGCCTCGAACCGTAACTAGTAACTAGAACCAACCAACTCATAACCTAACTAACAAGAGTGCCAAGGTTGTTTCAAATCAAAGGAGAATCCCATGTCAAGTTCAGTCATCGTCGGACGCTGCCCACCCAAAAGTATCAGCAGTAGGTTCTGAGCGTAGTACAACTCAATCTCCAATCATCATGATATCATAAACATTCGGTAACACTTCGGAACTATAGAAATAGGGAGATAGAGGATAGAAGATCTAATAAGCCACTAATTCGCCTAAAGTAAAGCTCATACTATAAGACTCAAGTCCATCATTCCAGTCTACAAGGATCTAGTCTATCCGAAATGATGTCCAAGACAAAGTAAAATACCAAGATCGAGAGTCTAAGGCAACCCTGGTCTATCCTAGGCTAAGGCTAGACATGCATCAGAAAGCAACTAAATTCAAGTACTTCACATAGCATGCACAAATCAAAACCACCCAAATAGCAAGGTACTATGCAAAAAATAAGGTCGATCAACCATAAAATATGGTATCTAAGAAGAGAGGAAAGACTACTATGTCCCCGCCCCCAATTAACACTAATCAATATGAGTTTACATATTCCGATTTAGTCTACATAGAAAGGATTTTGTAGCTTAACTGTAGCCGACCGCGTGCTCCAAATCACAAGGTCGGAGCTTTTCCCTTACGAATGGCCTCTGAACGCTGCCACACTATCAAAAATAGGATCACAACATCAATACGGTCGTTTAGACACCGAAATCACCCAAAATGGAGCCGGACCAATTGTAGAGTCAAATGGGAATTGTGAGTCGCGCATCGGACTTTTCGGATTTGACTCCGCCAAAAGACCTAAAGCAGCTAAAATCAAACATGCAAATAAATCACACTTTAATCAATTAAAAAATTGCACCAGGTAAAACTCAGAGTTTACCAGAATTGAATGATGCCCAGCACTTCTTGAAAACTCCACGATGTAGCCTCGATAATTACCAACATGTGGGTCTTTGAATCACCCACAACTGAGCTAAAATGAGGAAGATATCACCGAATCAATATAGCCAAAATCAAGAACTCAAAAAGAGTTACAACTGTTTGGTTTATCGCGATTTTACCTGGAATGACCTGCAACCGACAACGTTCGATCACTCTACAACATCTAAACACAACTTCCACACTTTGAATAACCTCATTTCGCTATGAAATGATAAAGATATGGGGTTTTGAAGTTTCCAAAATGAACTGAGATTTCTGCTATATATGCACCAGATTTCCGCATTTTCTTTTGGAAACTTAAAAACTCTGACGGGGTGTTTCGAACTCTTTCGGAGCCCTATGCACGTAAATGAGATATGCAACCATATAAAATTCTATATACCGGACTAAATACCGTAGTCAAAAATTCCATACAAGGTCATCTTGATAAAAAGTGAGTCCCACACCCAACCGCCATTTTCAGTCAAAATCCACAAAGGGGCTCGGAATTACCTCAGAAACCTCGGGACACGAACGAAGAGTCAATCTAGACCAAACTCAACATTTCGGAGCTAACTGCACTGATGGAATTCTCATCCTAGTGCGTTTACTTAGAATGTTGACTAAAGTCAAACTTAGGATTAAACTTTAAAGTTAAAACTCCTAATCGCACCGACTCACACTGAAAACCTCGGGAGTCATACCGACCATACTACTAGCCTAAAATTACCCTTATGGAGCTGATGGAATTGTCATAATTGGATTTAAATGTCATCTTCTTACACTTTTGATCGAAAATGATCGTTCAAGGTTCAAAAGCTCTAAAACACTAAAACTCACATAAAAACTAAACGTATGACCAGGTGACCGAACTATCAGTCCTAACAAGTCATGAATTACTTGGGGTCACTATAGAAAATCTTTAAACGATGAATATGAGGCATAAATATAGAAATGACCTGAAGGTTATTACAGTGTCTGTTAAAAAGAATTGCCCATAATGGTGTCAGGCCCGACTCTAAGCCTTAGAAATCAAGGCACTTGCATTAGGCCCCCACATTTGCGGAGACCCATTTTTTGTACTACCCCGTTTTAATTTGTTTGTCTTACGTTTCTTTTAAAAGTGTTTTAAAAATAAGTTTTTGTTCTTTTTGACAACTATTTAATTTTAACTTTGTTCATGACATGTTTAAGACCATAAGATTTAATTTAAAGACATTTTTGTGTATTTAACATATTTTTAGTTTAAGATCATTAGATTAAAAAATCTTCTTTACTTCCTTAAACTAACTACGTATCAAATAAAAATCAGTCAATTGAATTAAAATGGAAAAAGTATTATTTATTAAATTGTAAGCCTTTTCACATAAAAAGAAAGAAATAACTTTGCATCTAAATTTTTTTTTGAAGAAATATATTATCAATTTTGCGTCTTAAAAAGTAGAAGAATAGACTTTATAAAAAATATTATATTTTTCAAAAAGTTTAAGACTTCGATTCATTTTTTACTTTACACCATTAATGTGCTTGAACCGTACCCCAATAGAGTGACCATATGTGATAATTAGATATTTAACTATTTGGTTAAGCAAGCATTCATGTAACACCCTGAAAATTTCTAAGCTAAGATCCGAACCATTCTTCAGTTGCGAGTAAGGTCATGGCGGGTGATTTTAAAATTGTGCTTAGGTGTTAAGGTCAACTTTTTACTGTGGGAATGGTTTTTGAAATGAATTAAGATCTCTAGAATCCCCTAGCACAAAGTTGAGTTGAAACCTTCCTTATTGATTATGTTTTGATATAAGATTCTACTTAGGTCAAATTCAGATGATCATATCTCTAAGCACATAATGAAATAGTGGTCCATGAACTATCAAATTAAAGGTCTATGTTCATATTTCTAATGCCACCAAGTTTTCTTCATTTCGTGTTTGGAAAAAAACAGTTATGACCATTTACTAGAGACTACGATAGAAGAGTTTTCTGAGCAAGTGACCTACGAATCACTTCTACGAGTCGTAGAAAGAACTATGACCCGTGCTTTTGACTTATGGAAAAAGAAGTGAAAGTCAAATTTTTGGTCATAATTTGGGCTCATAAAAAATGAACTTTTTAGCCTTAGAACTTTGATATCGGTCCATAGATCTAACCATGAACCGTAGATTGCCCCATGAAATGTTTTTGATAACTTTTTAAGTGGGATTTTTTTGTCATTTACCACTATTCCTAAGCCCAAGCCATGCCGTTTTAACTTAATTAGGAGAATATATTACACTAAGTACTGAATATTCTTTTGATTCTATGCTCTCAACGCCCCTACACAAAAAAAACCGCAAGAAAGACAAAAGCTAGTGTTTCAAGGCTTCCAAACACGTTCTTCGTCAAGATTTTTCAAGAACCTTGTTCTTCTAGGTATGTAAGGCTATTCATAGTGATGTACTAGTTTGTCCTCACACCCTACAACTGCATTTTCTCAGTAAAAGGTTCTTTTCAGGGTTCTACCCATAGTTTCTTATAATCTAATTTCGGTTTGTATTTCTATTCTGAGTTCCGATTCCTTAATCATTGAGATTCAATTTCTCTTATACATGTTGATTTTTAAACTAATGTTCATGGTTTCATTATCACATGAACCCTATTTATTGAAGTCCTATTTTTTAAGAGGTTTCTACATGAGTTTTCCTATACATTGATTTCGATCTTGAAAAGTGAGTCCATGAGTATTTTAAATGCAAGAATTGAAAAGAATTTTGAAAATAAAAAGGACATAAATGGTTTAATATATACTATTTTGAAATTGAAAAGAAAAGAGCAAAATTGACTTTCTAAAAAATATTTCAGTAAAGTAAAATAAAGTAATGGTTCCTTCCCTTAATAGGGTGATTGAGAATAATTGATTGTCTTAAAAGTACTTCAGTAAAGAAAAGTGGAGAAAAATTTAAAGTTCTCTCAGAGGACTATTGAGCATATTGATATTAATTATTTTGGAAGTAGTATCGAGCACCGAATTAGGTAAGAGTCTATTTTTAATTCGAAACCCCATAAAACTACGTAGCCAGCGTAGGATAGGATAGTACTGAATTTTCTGGCGACTCCTCACTGCCTCAAGAAGGCTTATTGGATGGACCCATAGTTATAGTTAGCATCATATGCCCCGATGAGTATAGGATTGCTCTTGCAATGTGGGTGAAACGGTTTATCATCATTAGGCTCATAGTGATAGTTGTCAGTTAGAGAAACTCTCCAACAGAGTAAAGTTTATTATTTTCATATGTCTTTAAGTGCATATCTTATTGCAAAGCACAAATAGTTTCACTACTTTTTCATATCTTGTTTCACTAGAGTAATATTCAGTCATCAGTTCAACTATTATTTTATTCAGCCATATTACATACTCTTACATTCAATGTACTGATGTCATTCAACATGTATCGTTTCATGATGCAAATTCAGATACATAGAATCAACAATAGAAGTTCCGTTAATATCACACCATCTACTCATCAGCTTCTAGTGAGATCTCCTTGCTTTTAGAGGACTCCGTTTTTATTTTATTATAGTAGTACTGTTTTGAAGTGTCGTGGGTCTTGTCCCGATACCAATATTTAGATAGTAGAGGCTTCATGGACAGGCAGAGTTAGACAATTTTTAGTATTTTTCTCATATATATTATCAAACACTTACTATTCATATTAATTATTTTCAGACATTATTTTAAATGTTCTTTAAATGTTTTAAATGCTAATTTATTAAATCTTATGTGTATCTTATTGAATCATATGTACCATATCTTACCAAGCCAAGGGTTTGCTTGGGACCAGCAATGCCTCTGAGTGTCGGCCATATCCAGGGTATAGGCTAAGGGTGTGACAAAATTTGTATCAGAACGCATAGTTAAAGTGTCTTAGAGATTCTATAAGATGTGTTAGTAGGATCTTATTTATGATTGTAAGGGCCCTACTTCTATAAATGAGGGATTACAAGCATTTAATAAAAGTGTTCGTTCTTTTATACTTTAGATTGTGCAATGGAACTGTCATAACAAACTTATTAAGACTCGTACATTTCTCAAATTCGTTCGTCTACCCCTTATACCCAAAGTGGTTGAAATAGAAATGCCTAGATCCATATCAAAAAGTTACTCTCAGGTAAAGTCTTCAGAAAGTAAAGAGATTACACAGGGCTTGAGAGAATCCCGTTAGTGTGCATTAAGTGTATTGATTCGAAATAATGTACCCTTCTTCATATAAGTTGTACGTTTGAGCTAAAAGCAAGGTATGCTCCGGATTATATTCTCCAAACCTGGTTCGAGGTGAGACCCTTAAGAGAGGAAGAGGGTAGTTAGTTCTAGAATGCTTGGGTAGTATTTTTTACTCGAAAGATAGTATTAGTTGGGATGCTAAAAGCCCATAGCAGTAGAAGTGCCCAGAGTTAGAAGTATACATTTAGAAGTGTAGTAACCTTAGAAATGGGAATAGTTGTTGAGTAGAGTATGTAGTTGTAGCCACGTAACCAATAAGTCATTAGCGAGGTGTTTTCCTTTATGTGTAGGCTAAGTAGTAATAATTTGGTGTGGATTTCATGATAGAAGGTAGAGGAATAGTTACTAGTTAAGATGAGTTAGAGTAGACTTTAACCAAAAGTGGATTTTATGTCGATGTGCCATTGTGTTAGTGAAGACAAAGTATACGTGTTAAATAAAAGAGCAGAGTATTCATGAGCTGATAGATCAAAGTTAGGCTTCTATTTTTTTAAGGAGAGTCTCATGTTATTCAAAGGGTTATAGAACTAATTAGGTAATGAGGTATTGTGAGTTGGTAAATAGTTCTTAGGTTGTGAAAAGGAATGGGAGTGGTACAAGTGTTGTATTATGACCGATAGATGAAAGCAATGAAGTATGGCGAAGTCATTAGATTAACAAGACCATTACGAGGTGTACCCGAGATCATCTGTAGTCAGACAATGTTCTAATTAAGTTTATCATTTTGCATGTGTGCCTAGATTATATATTTGAGTTGTCAATGTAGAGTAGGCTGATTTAAGCATTATTTCTTACATTTTTGAGTTTAGTCGAAGGTATCATGTATAGCCAATGATGAGCCTCTTAGATATAGTTCAAGTTTCCTCTAGTTGGGTAGATATGAACTTAAAAGGATAGTGTTAGTGGGCCAAGAAGGAGAAGTCAGACTGTTAAGAGTTAGATTAAGAGGCTTTATAAGCCAATGTGGGTAAAGATTATAGAAAGACTTCTACAGAAGCCGGAAGAAGTTAGGAGACACATCTTAGAAAGAAGTCATAGAAGGAATCTTTTTACATGCGTGTCACCACCAAAAGTATACCCTAGGTGTAACATGGCGTATAACAACCCTAGAGGCCCCACATAAGCCACTTAGCATACATCATACAAGATAATAGAATTTAAAGAGTTAAAAAAAGAATTTCATATAAAAGATTTTCGACAAAAGCGGAACTCTAATCATAAGCCTCAAAGACATCTACTACATCATAAGGAACATGATTGGAACATACCCCATAGAACGCATACAAAGTCTGAAACGAAAAGACATAAAGTTATAAAGTATCTCGGTCCTCGGAACATGAGGACTCAACAATCACTTGAACCACCAAAATTGATTTCTAGCCATGAGTATGAGAGGTAGGAGCATCGGACCCTATATTAGTGAGACAATGTAGGCACAAATATGCATTAGTACATGAAATGTACTAAGTATGAGGCAATATGCATAAACATGAACATGACAGTAAAAATGACTTAATTCAAATAGGCATGATCGTAATGATACATTTAAAAGCTTTTTAGAGAGGAAATGACATGAAGATCATAAAACATGGTCAATTACTTTAATAGAAAGGACATAAGAAAACTTTCAAGAAAACATAATCATTTTGTGAGATTTTAGCTTTAACTGACAACAAGACCAAAAGAGCTATATCATGGAATCCAGTATATCTCTCATACTGAAAGAAGGGGAAACTGCTTCCCAAGGTAGAATCCGTACTTATCATTATTTTCTAAAGTAGATCCACTAGCTAGGTCATTTAAGACCATCCTATGGAGGTACGTAGCTTGAGACAAGAGGTTGCTACTAGAGACTACCCCATTTGAGCCTCCACCTCAAAGCCCTCACGGTGCTAAGTCTAAATTCCAACGGAATAGATAAAAGTGAATTAATAAATTAACATAGGGAAAGGAAATGATCAATACCAATCAACACTTTTTTAAGATTAAAAACATAGAATAGCTCCTTAAACATAATTTAACATAGTTAAGAAAACCTTTCATCCATGTGTATTCATTTGTGAGAACCACCTTTCATAATCATTATTATCGTAGTAAGTGAGAAAGCATTTCACTAAAGCATCAATACTTTCCTTTAAAAGCATCATATATTCATTTACAATAGCTTTATGAAAACATGCATATCTTCATAAATTCATAATTCATAATTCATAGGTTCATCATAGGATTATAGTTAAAAATCATAATTTAGGCATGGGTTAATGCATTTTCAACTAAATACCATGGATTAGCATCAATCCATGCTTTGGAATACTTAATTAATCATAATCAATCATAGTTGGAAGAAATCCACATTCATTGAATTGAAACTCTAATTTGATCAATTGGAAATTGAGTTGGGAAATTGAAATCTTTGGGGACCCCATGGAGGAAAGGACTCTATCGGTGAATGCACACATACCTTGATCCTTTAAGCCCAAGAAAAATGGAGAATTTGGAGACTTGAATGGAACCCTAGCTCTTCTTCTTCTACCTTAGATTTGAAAAAATTAGGCCGGATGAATTTGGTCAAGTTTTCAGAATTTAGGAGAATGAGTTGTGAATAGGTAATTTGGGGGTTTAAAAACTTTATATAGGGCTTTGGGTAGAAGGTAAAATAACATAGTATTAGGTTAAAATAATTAGGAAAAGAACAAAAAGACCCTTAATATTAACTAGTGGAACCCTAAAACGGTTTGGACCTATAGTCTATATGTCCTTCTACAGACCGTCCTGGTCAACCGTTGAAAGATTTAGAAACTATTATTTGGACCAACTTTTGGTGGAACCCATGTACGGATCGTAGTTCTTCCTATGTTCCGTACATGCAAACTGTAGAAACCAACTTTTGGCCTTAAAATTTCATTCAAGTCTAGGAGTGACCTATGAGACCTACTTACGAATCGTACATAGGGTGACGGGCCATCCTGGTGAACAGTACAAAGGATCCTGTGAATTGTTTTGAAGAATTTATTTTCCCCTTCCTACGGTTGCCATCTATGGCCTATAGGAGCTTTTACCAACCGTAGGTGGGAATCGTAGGCACAACCTGCAAATCCCAAAATTTTATTTTCCTTTCAAAGTCCGTGTTACAATATCTCCCTATTGGGAGCATTCATCCTGAAATGGGACACAAGGCAACATAAGAAGGGTAGGAGAGGATATCTAACAGCCTAACAAGAGTACAACTCTAGTAACAACTTATAACCAAGGAGAAACATCAACTCCTAGCTTAAACATGTTCAAAACATCATTTTGTAAGGTATCCATGCAAGTCATACTAAATTGCACATAATAATGAAGAAATCAATCATAGCAAAATCATAATCTCAAAAGAAAGTATTTATGAGCATGCATGCAAGAGGAAACATTAGAATGACTAAGACATAAGGATGAACAATGAGAAACTAAATAGCTCTTTCTAGAGTAGGATTGGAGGGAAAGAGATAGGGGTAATGGGAAATCATTTCGCCCTCGGCTTCCCAAGTAGCACCCTCAACTCTTTCATTCCTCCATAAGACCTTTACGGATCAACTTCCTTATTCCTTATCCTCTTAACTTGCCGGTCAAATATCTCTACCAGAACTTCTTCATAAGAAAGACTCTCCTTTATACCAAGACTCTCCAATGGTACAATAGATGTCGGATCACTAATACATTTCTTCATCAAGGATACATAGAATATCGGGTGTACCGATTCCAAGTCATTAGGCAAATGTAGTTCGTAAGCAACCTTACCAATACGCCTCAAAATATGATATGGGCCTTCATAATGGGGACTAAGCTTGCCTTTCTTTCCAAACCTCATTACACCCTTCACGGGTAAAATTTTCAAGTGAACCCAATCATTAACATCAAATTCTAGATCTCTTCTTCTGACATCGGAATAGGACTTTTGTTGACTTTGAGCCTTTTTCAACCTCTCTCTAATGATCCAAACTTTCTTCATACCCTCAGGGACCAACTCAGGACCTATCAAAGTGACCTCACCAACTTCAAACCAACTTATACGAGATCTACACCTCCTACCATAAAGAGCCTCAAATGGAGGCATACCAATACTCGAATGATAGATATTATTATAAGCATACTCATTGAAAGAAAAATGATCATCCCAATTACCTTTGAAGTCAATCACACAAGCACTCAACATATCTTTCAAAGTTTGCATAGTACGCTTCGCTTGTCCATCTTTTTGAGGATGAAAGGCTGTACTGAGCTTAACACGAGTACCAAGGCCTTTTTTGAAAGATTTCAAAAACATGGAAATGAATTAGGTACCACGATAGGAGAGGATGGATAGGGGCAGTCCATGCAACCTTATCATCTCCCTTAGGTATAATTTACGTAGTCCTCCACCGAAAAAGAAACCCTGACGGGAATGAAATGAGCCAATTTCATCATATGATCCATAATAACCCAAATAGAGTCATGTTGCTGCCGGGTTCGGGGTAAGCAAACAATAAAGTCCATATTCAAATCTTTCCACTTTCAAGTAGGAATGCTAATGTTTTAGGACAAACCTCACACCTTTTGATACTCAACTTTCACTTATTAATAGTTAGGACACTTAGCCGCAAATTCTGCAATATCCTTCTTTATCTCATTCCACCAATAGACCTCCCAAAAGTCACAGTACATCGTTCTGGCTCATGGATAAGTGGAATATCGAGAACTATGGGCCTCTAACAAAATTTTCTCCCTCAAACCATCAACATTGGGGACACACAAACTACTTTGATATCGAAGAAAACATCTCCACCTTGGGAGAAAGCCTCAACGTACCTTTTGAGCAACATTTCCTTCAATTCAACTTGAATCAGATCAAGACCTTACTTAGATTTCACATCCGACACAAAGAACGATTATGAACAATAACACCACCTTTATTAGAATCATCCAACCGAACACCCAATTGTACTAATCTATGAACATCTCAAACCAACTCCTACTTATCATCCGTAACATGAGAAACACACCCATAGATAGCTGACTAAAAGCATCCGCCGCCACATTCGCCTTATCGGGGGTGATAGAGAACACTCATGTCATAATCCTTTAGCAACTCAAGCCACCTCGTTTTGTGAAGATTTAGATCCTTTCGCTTGAACACATATTACAAACTTTTGTGGTCGGTAAAGACATCAACATGAACACCATATAAGTAATGCCTCCAAATCTTAAAAGCAAACACAACCACTACTAGTTCCAAATCATGGGGTAGGATAGTTCTTTTCATGGATTTTAAATTCCATGAAGCATAAGCTATAACCTTCCCATTTTGCATAAGAATACACCCTAGTCCAATCCATAAAGTATCACAATAAACCACAAACCCTTATGATCATTTTGATAAAGTCAACATCGGAGCGGAGGTAAGTCTATCTTTTAATTCTTGGAAGCTCTTCTCACACGCTTCAGACCATACAAACTTAACTTTCTTTTTAGTCAATGTTGTCAATGGAGAGGGAATTGAAGAAAACCCTCCACAAACCTTCAATAATAAGAAGCCAAACCCAAGAAACTTTGAATATCCGAAGGGGATAGAGGTCTAGGGAAACTTTTAACCACATCTGTCTTCTTAGGATCCACCTCATTAGCTTTAGCGAAAACAAAGTGACCAAGAAATACCACGGATCTCAACCAAAACTCACATTTACTAAACTTTGCAAAGAGTTGTTAGTCCTTAATGACTTGCAACACAATCACAAACATATATAGATATTGTCTAAACACCATATTCATCAAATCCATATATGCGGCCGGAGCATTAGTCAAGCCAAACAACATTACCAAAAACTAATAGTGACCATACTGAGTTCAGAAAGCCATCTTCAGAATGTCATCTTTCTTTACCCTTAATTGGTGATAACCCGACCGTAGGTCAATCTTAGAGAAGTAATTCATTTCTTAGAGTTGATCAAACAAATCATTTATACTTTGAAGAGGATACTTATTCTTAATTGTAACCTTGTTCAATTGCAAAGAGTCAATACACATACAAAGTGAACCGTCTTTCTTTCGAACAAAAAAAATTAGAGCACCCCATGAAGAGATACTTGATCAGATGAAACCCTTATCTAAAAATCTTTCAATTGCTCCTTTAATTTTTTAAGTTTTGTTGGAGCCATACAGTAAGGAGGAGTAGAGATAGGTTGCATATCTGGGAGGAGGTCAATACAGAAGTCTATTTCCCTTTAAGGAGGAACACCGGGTAAATCATTGGGAAACACTTCAGGAAACTCATTAACAATGGGGACCGACTCAAAGATAGGGGTTTCAAAATCCATATCCCTAACCCGAAAAAGATGGTATATGCAACCCTTTGAAATCATCTTTCTAGCTTTAAGACAAGAAACAAATTGACCCTTAGGCATAGAACTTCCCCTTTTTCCACTCTAGGACAGGCTCATTTGGAAATTGAAACTTGACCAATTAGGTTGTACAATCAATTGAAGCATAACAAGAATAGAGAAAATCCATAAAAATAATAACATCGAAGTTTACCATATCACGCTCTATAAGATCAACATGACTGACTCTATGAGATAAGGAGATGGGACATCCTCTATAGATTCTCTTAGCCATAATAGATTCACCAATAGGTGTAGAGACAAATAAAGGGTCTATCAACACATTCGGAAGAACATCAAACCTCAAAGCCACATATGGGGTAACAAAAGATAAGGTAGCATCAGGATCAAGCAAGGCATAAACATCAAGAGGAAAAACTTTCAACATAACAGTAACAATATCGGGAGAACCCTCTTGATCATGTCGAGTTCGGAGTGCATAGAATTGGTTTTGCTTAGGAGCACTTGAACCTTAACCACTAGGCGGAGCTTTCTTACCATATTTTCCCTTGTCAAGTCTATGTAGACAATCCCTCAAGCGGTGATCACTCTTTCCACAACCAAAGCAATTATCCGTACCCATCAAGCATTTTTCAAGATGACTCTTTCAACACTTTTGGCATATTGGGTTAGACACCCTTTCCTTGTTACTTTTAGAAGCCGGAGCATTGGAGTAACCTTGACTGGAAACTTTTGTCGAAACTTAGAACGACCATGTCCATCAGACCTTGAGTGTGAAAAGTCACCATCACCGGTCTTTGCCCTCTTTGCCTCCCTAGACTTCTCCTTTGCCCTCTTTGCCTCCCTAGACTTTTCCTTAAGTTTGTCCTCTTTGATTTGTTTAGAATGTATCATTAGGCGAGAAATATCCATTTCCTTAATTAGCATGGTGGTATGACATTCCTTAACCACCATTTCGGACACACCCGAAATGAACTTGCTCGTCTTTGCCATAGGATTGACAACCATAGTAGGAGCATATCTAGACAAATGTGCGAATTTCTAAGCATACTCCTTCACACTCATATTTCCTTGATGAAGGTTAATGAATTCAAGCACCTTTGCCTCCCTCATCTCAAGGGGAAAGAACCTATCAAGGAAAGCAACCATAAACTTTTTCCAATCAACCTCCCTCTCTTCCTTCCATTTGTTGAACGAAACTTGAGCAACACCCTTTCATTGATAAGCGGTCAATTTTTTCTTTTCCACAGGTCTCACACCAATGATCATCAAAACCTGGTATACCTCATCGATGAGCTCTTGAAGATATTCCTCAACTTTAAAACCATGAAACTCCGGAGCATTCAACCTAGTGAAGTCCCTCACTCTAGTTTTCATCGTACCCACATTTGGGTTCACGTGGACCACAACCTCCCTATTGGCTTCGGTCGTCATGGCTTGAGCCAATACTTTAAAAGCAACCCTAAACTCCACATTAGTCACTTGATAGTCCAAAAGGTCATTCATAACTTGTGGAGCTTCTTGAGGAACTTCTCGTCCCATATTCTCACCCACATTCCTTCTAACGTATGCTCTTCCAAGGACCATATCCTGAAAAGCATCAGATAGGAATTAGGAGAGAGACATATAGACTTACACTCTATCGTACGACTTTAGAATGATGAAAGGAGTGGAAATCCAAAACATCTTATAGACTTTTATTCATAAATGTGGCGCGCTTCACACTCATGAACAACACTCTACTCAATGTGGATTATGAGACATCCTAGGACCTTTCAAAATGTTGTTCTCTGAACACCAAGTTTGTCACGACCCAGAGTATACCCTAGGAATAACATGGCATATAGGACCCCTAGAGGCCCAACACAAGCCACTTATCATACATCATACAAGATAATATAATTTAAAGAGTTCAAAGAATGCATTTCATATAAAACAATTTTAACAAAGTGGAAGTCTAATCATAAGTCTCAAAACCATCTAATGCATCATAAGGAACGTGATTGGGACGTAACCCATACATCACATAGAAATTCTGAAATGAAAAGATATAAAGCTACAAAGTATATCGGTCCTCGGAACATGAGGACTCACCAATCACTTGAAGCACCAAAATAGATGTCTAGCCACGAGTATGGGAGGTAGGAGCGTCAGACACTACATTAGTGAAACAATGTAGTCACAAATATGCATTACTACTTGAAATGTACTAAGTATGAGGCAATATGCATAAACATGAACATGATAGTACAGAAATGACTTAACTCAAATAGGCATGATCATAATGATACATTTAAAAGTTTTTAGAGAGGAAATGACATGAAGATCATGAAACATGGTCAAGTACTTTAACATAAAGGACATAAGAAAACCATGAAGAAAATAAAATCATTTTGTGGGATATTAGTTTTAATTGAAAATACGACCATGAGAGTTATATCATCGAATCTAGTATATCCCTCATACAGAAAGAAGGGGAAACTACTTGCCAAGGTAGAATCTGTACATATCATCATTTGTTAAAGTAGATCCACTAGCTAGGTCATTTAAGACTATCCTATGGGTGTATGTAGTTTGGGACTAGAGGTTGCTACGAGAGACTACCCTATTTGAGCCTCTACCTCAAAGCCCTCTCGGTGCTATGTCTAAATTTCAATGGACTAGATAAAGGGCAATTATTAAATTAACATAAGGAAAGGCAATGATCAATACCAATCCACACTTTTTTTAAGATCAAAAGAATAGAATAGCTCCTTAAACATAATTCAACATAGATGAGAAAACCTTTCACCCATGTTAATTCATTTGTGAGAACCACCTTTCACAATCATGATCATCATAGTAAGTGAGAAATCCTTTTACCATAGCATCAATAATTTCCTTTCAAAGCATCATTTATTTATTTGCAATAGCTTCATGAAATTATGCATATCTTCATAAATTCATAATTCATGGGTTCATCATAGGATCAAAGTTGAAAATCATAATTTTGGCATAGGTCAATGCAATTTCAACTAAATACCATGGATTACTTCAATTCATGCATTATAATATTTAATTAATCATAATTAATCATGATTGGAAGAAACTCACATTCATTAAATTGAAACCCTAATTCGAACAATTTGAAATTGAATTGGGAAACTGAAATCTTTGGGGACACCATGGAGGAAAGGACTCCATGGGTGAATGCACACATACCTTGATCCTTTAAGCCCAAGAAAAATGGAGAATTTGGAGACTTGAATGGAACCCTAGCTCTTCTTCTTCTTCTTCCTAGACTTGAGAGAATTTTGGAGGATGAATTTGGTAAAGTTTTGGAAATTTAGTAGAATGAGTTGTGAATGGGTAATTTTGATGTGTAAAACCATTATTTAGGGCTTAGAGTAGAAGGTAAAATGGCATAGTATTGAGTTAAAACAATTAGAAAAAGACCAAAAAACCCCTTAAAATTAACTGTGGGGCCCCCACAAATGGTTTTTACCTACGGTCTGAAGGTCTTTCTATGGACCGTCCTAGTCAACCGTAGAAAGATTCAGAAACTACTATTTGGACCAACTTTTGACGGAACACATGTACGGCTCGTAGATCTCCCTACGGTCTATACATGCCAACCGTAGAAACAAACTTTAGGCCTTAAAATTTTACTAAGTTTTGAAGTGTCCTATGAGACCTACTTACGACTCGTACATAGGTTGAGAGGCCGTCCTGGTGAACCGTAAAAAGGATCCTTGGACTTGTTTTGAAGAATTTATTTTCCCCCTTCTTACGATTGCCATCTATGGCCCGTAGGAGCTTCTACCAACCGCAGGCACAGCCTACAAATCCCAAAATTTTATTTTCCTTATTTTTCAAGTCTGAGGTGTTACAATGTGCATGGAGAGTTCAGTCGTCATGAGATTAGCATTATCCTAAGTATTAGAGTAAAGTGAATATAGACTAGTTTAGAGATGATGGAATAGATCCATAGCCTTAGAGTGTCAACATAAGACTTAAGGGGGAGATGATAAGGTATGGAACCAAGTCCAGTGCTAAGAATGAGACAATGATATGTTCAGAAAGAGTTGTAGTGTTATATCAATCCTTTCATAGTCTAGTGTATTCCTCAAAGTTCCATCATTATAGCATCTGGTTAATGTCTCTAATATCATCCTTATGTTGATGACGTATGCTCATACACTTTAGATATATCCACATCTATGCTCAGTTCCCAAAATGAACGGCAAAGATTTTACCTCATTGATCTCAATCTTACTTCATAAAATTATGGATATCAACCTCTTGATATGAACCTAATAATATAAGCATTCATGTCTCATAGTATGCTCAGTCTTGCGAATTCAGGACTTACCCTCAATGGCTAATGGAATAACATTATGTCATGCATATTCTTATATCAGATTTCTTGAACGAATCGTGCTTATGATCTTTCGCCCTAAAACTCCTTCAGTGATCATTTTTAGTATTGATAGTGATGTTTTTGATAGTAGTTGAGTAATGGTAGATAAGAGAGGTTTGATGTTTCTGATTGGTGTAGTGGTGGTGTGCTTATTCCATCTAAGGTTATAAATATGGAGAAATAATGAGATGAAGTTTTACTATGAGTATTAGTTAAATGAGGTAGTTAGGTCCGTTCCTAGTAGTAATGCATGAAATTTTAGTTGATAGAGATAACGAGAGCATAAGAAATTCTTAGAAGGATTGGTTAGTCAGAAGTCCATGGAGTGGTTATAGTATTAGAATTGAATGTGGTGTTGGTAAAATGTGGATGAATGCATGAGGCACTAGGTGGTTCTTGACTAGGGCTCGAGGTTAGTAGAATGGAGTGGTAAGGAGTAGTGTTCTTTGGATGAGATTCGCTATAGAGGTATAAAACCTAACTTGTCGTTTATATTAGTATAACAATCTTATGTTTAGCACCATCTGTTTTAGAGTTAGTCTTGCACGCGAAAGGAGAATGAAATTAGACTTAGACCTTGGTAAGAGTAGTCACACACCTTTGTGGGAGCTATAAGTTGCAGCTAGTGAAGTGTAGTAATTAGAAAGAAGAGAATAGTTTAGATATTTTGCTAGGCTTATAAGCTACCAATCATATTATTCATGGCATAGTAGTCATATTCTTACTTCATGCCCATATACCCTTGCTTCATGTCATGATATGTAATCTTGAAATCTTATATGAGCTTCAAGCCAAGCGTAGCCTAGTCCAATTTTAAAACTCTCAGTTTGAATCAGTTGTGCCTATGGTAGTAGACAAGTTCAGAAGTATAAAAGATAGTAAGAGTAACTCCTTTCCCTTCCATGGTTCTTTAATCGTCATTCGAGAAAGAATGATCCCAAGGGGGAGATATTGTAACACCCCAAAAACTTCTAAGCTAAGAACCGAACCATTCTTCATTTGTGAATAAGGTCGTATAGGGTGATTCTTAAATTGTTCTTAGGTGTTAAGGTCGATTCAGTAGAGTGGGAATGATTTTTTATATGAATTAAGGACACTAGAACCCCCGCCCCCCCGCGCACAAAGTTGAGTTGACAGCTTCGTTACTAATTAAATTTTGATATAAGATTCTAGTTAGGTCAACTTCAAACGATAAAATATCTCATAACTAAATGAATTAGGTGGCTTCTGACCTATCAAATTAACAGTCTATGAGTCCTCTTTCCAACGCCACTGTTGACACCCAATTTTGACCTTCATTTCTTCTAATTCATTATTTTTGAGCTTGTAAATGAATAACATATCAAATTATATAATTTTCATGAGTATTTTTACTACTAAGACTATTTACCAATACTATTGGTATCGTCGTTGTCACATATCTATACATACTAATAAAATTATATGTTTTATTTTTTAAATTATTATTTATTCTTCTCTTTTTGCAAGAGTATGCATTAGTACAAGAATGTACCAAGTATGATAACTGTGCATAAGGTTACAAAATCATGCTAAAAGGGGCTATACATAAGATACAATGACCAAGTTTAAATCATAGGAAGACATGATAGAAAACATGAAGTAAAGAGCCATAGTCAATGCAACAATATCATCTTAAAACAACCTATAGCTAACAAGCCTTTAGAAAGTAACATTCGTTCATTATGTGGGTAATTAGACTTAACCAACATAGACCACATGAGCTATAACATGGAATCCAGTGTCTACCTTACACCAAAAAGAGGTGCCCTTTTTTTCCAAGTTATGTACCATAACTTCTAGCTTAAGTGGATCCACTAGCTAATGTTTATCAAGACAACATATGGTGGCACATAGTTTATGGGACATGGGTAATCGCCACTTGTCCACTAGGTGCGAAGCATATATCCCACGGAATAGTAATAATTCATAGCTTATCTTATCATTAATAGATATGGGTAATCGCCTCTTGTCTCATCATAACGGAACATGAGTAATATTTCATTAGAATAGATCCTTAATCTTTGATTCAAGTTTAGTTTAGAAAGCCTTTAAACCCTTATGAATCCTTTATGTGAGAAAATCCTTTCACAATTCAACATCATCAACATTTACGCTTCACTCTAAAAGCAAATCTTAAATCATCATAATTTCATAGTTTGAACATGCATAACTTTATAAAATTCATCTTTTGATCATTCATAAGCTTCATCATAGACTCATAGCTTAAAAATCATAGATCATGCATGGGCTCATATAATTTCACCTAAAATCATACAATTAACTCAATTTATGCATAAAAAGACTCAATTCAATCCGTTAGATCATAATTTAAAAGAACCCATAAGATAGGAGAAAAACCCTAATTTCAATTGAAGAATCTAACTTTACAATATTGGAGAATTTAGGAACCCTATGGAGGAAAGGACTCCATAGGTGAAAGCTATCATACTTTGATGCCAAAAGCTTTAAATCAATGGTGAACTTATGAGACTTGAATGAAAACCCTAGAACCTTCTTCTTCTTCCTCAATCTTCTAGAGAGAGAAATAGTTGGGGACACTTGAAGGAATTTTGGGGAACTTTAAAAAGTTATTAGAAAGGGGTAAAATTAGAATTAGATGACTTATATAGGAGCTAGGATTAGGGCTTAACTGAATTAGATTAGGAATAGGTCAACGGACCTTCCTGTCCAACCGTCGATGGGATTCGAAAGCTAAATATTTTGGGCTTCCAACAATGGTTGCCATATACAGTCCGTTGGTTCACTTACGGACCGTACATACCAGCCGTCGATCAAAATTTTGTAATACCCCAGATTCGAAAGGGTGGAAAATTTCTGATTTCTGGACTGGTGCCAGTAACGATGAAGGCCACCTATGGACCATAAGTTGACCTGCAGTCGTACGTGGGAACCGTGTGTGGCAGGTTCGTGATTTCAAAATGTCAAGTTGCAAAACCTCAACGACGACTTGCCTGGACGGCCCGTCGATCTTGGTACGAGTCGTAGGTGGGGACCCATCATTGCAGGGTCCAAGTTAACAATCACTAAACTCAAAGACGATTGACCAGGACGGTCCTTGGCTGGACCTACAGACCGTAGGTCAAGCCGTTGATAGGGTCCGACAGTTAATTTTAAGAGGGGCTTTTTGTCTTTTCACCCAATGACTTATTTATCAACTAAGGTCGGTTCCTTACTATTCCTAACTCTATATAAGTATTTTTGATCCCAAAATTTACCCTTCCAAATCACTTTACATGTTTCCCCAAACTCCTCTCCCTCAAATATTTCTCTCTTTAGAAGTTAGAAGAAGAAGAAGAGGAAGAAGAACAAGAGGGCAAGCTAGGGTTTAAGAAATCAAGTTTTTTCTTCATCAATTGCTTAAGGAAAATGAGCACTAATGCATGATTGTCTTCATTCATGGAGCCCTTTCCACCATGAAGTCTTTAAATCTTCAATTTTCAAGTTAGAAATCCTCCATTGATGCTAGGGTTTTCTTCCATGTCATGGGTTTCTTGCAATGTTGATTTAATTGATTGTTTTTATGAATTTTGAAGTATAAATTTAGTTGAATTTCATGAATTTAGATGAATCCCCATGACCCCATCCCAATTCCCCCAATTTGAAAATCTATGCTTTGTTGATGGGTTGAATTATAAAGTGATGAATTTTTTGAAATCTCTATGAATCCATGCATGAATTATGATTTCTAAACTAAGGTTTTCATGATGAGATTATGAATGACCTAAGGACGGTTTTATGAAAGTAAGCATGTTCAATCAAAAACTATGATTTTTCCTCTATCATGTGGGTTCCTTCAATTATGATCAAATTGCCTTGTTTATGATTTTCTAATCATGAGTTTGAATTGAATTGCATGATTTAAGATGAATTCTTATGAACCCATGTGAAATCTATGATTTGTAAGTTATGAGCATGATGAATTATGTAAAGATGAAGTTAATGAAATCATGCATGTCTCTTATGAAGCTAATGATGAATTAAGGGTGCTTTGATATTGAAGCATCAAAGTTTATGATATGTCGATGTTGTTGTTGAGTTGTGAAAGGAATTCTCATATATTACTTAAACCATGAATCTGAAAGGTTTTCTCACATGTAATTATTCATAAATTGTTGAAAGGCTTACTCGACTAAATTTGAATCGATGATTAAGGAGCTATTATAATAAAGGGACAAGAGGTGATCACCCATGTTCCCTAATGTGGACAAGAGGTGATTACCCATGTCTACCTATGATAATTGAACTATGTGTAATCCGTGGGAATTATGCTTAGTACTTAGTGGACAAGTGACGATTACCCATGTCCCATAAACTATGTGTCACCATAGGATGATGGTCTATGATAGACACTAGCTAGTGGATCCATGTAAGCTATATGTTAAGTAAAGGGTCCTACCTTGGAAAGTTGGATGGCCCTATCGGTGTGGGGTTAAACACCATATTCCATGTTGTTAGTTCACTTGGTCTTATAGGTCGGTTAAGGCTACTCCCCACAATAAACAACTAAAGAGACTTTAAAGGCTTTCCTCAAGTAAAGTAAAGATGTTTAGCTTGCATTGACCCTAAATGATGACTCATGCTTTTCTACTCCTTTTATCATGTTTTAGCTTGGTCATTGCATGTTTATGAATATGTTCCCTTTTTAGCATGTTTAAATGGTGTTGTGCATTGCTATCATACTTAGTACATTCCTCGTACTAACGCATACTTTTTGCCTACATTGTCTCATAATGTAGGGCTTGGCGATTCTTCATCTATTCTTGGTTAGAGCTTAGTACAAGGGTTTTGGAAGACTTGGTGAGTCCTCATACATTCGAGGAAATAGCCTTGTTGTTCTTACTTTTATGTTCCGTTGCTTTGACATTGTATTGGGTTACGTCCCAAATGTTATTTCTCATTCTTATGTGAGATTGGCTTTGAGACTTTTGATGTAGACTTCTGCTACTTTCTTAAAAGCTTTGATATGAAATTGTCTTTTGAACTCTTAAATCTATATGATATTGTATGTATGTATGTATGCTAAGTTTCTTGTATGAGGCCTTTCGAGGTCTTGTATGCCATGTCACGTCTAGGGGGTACCTTGGGTCATGACAAACTTGGTATTCAGAGCACAAGGTTTTAGAAAGATCCTAGGAAGTCTCATAAGCCATGTCGAGTAGAGTGTTGTTCATGGATGTGAAGCGATCCACACTTATGAATCAGAGGCTATAAGATGTTTAGGAAACTCTACTTCTTTCATTACTCTTAAGTCATGCGATAGAGTGCAACTCTGTATATCTCTCTCCTAATCCCTATCCTATGCGTTTCAGGATATGGCTACCCGAAGGGCTCCTGCTAGAAGAAATGTGGGAGAGAATGCGGAACAACAAGCTCCTCCTAAAGCCTCTCAAGTTCTGGCCGACCCTTTGGCCGAACAAGTGACTAATGCGGAGTTTAGGGCTTCTTTTCAAGTGTTGGCTCAAGCCATGACAACTAAAGCCAATAGTGAGGTTGTCGCTCTCGTGAACCAAAATATGGGTACGGCGGCATCAAGGGTGAGGGACTTCACTAGAATAAACCCTCCAGAGTTTCATGGCTTTAAGGTTGAGGAAGACCCTTAAAAGTTCATTGATGAGGTGTATAAGGTGTTGATGATAATGGGTGTGACGCTGAAGGAGAAGGCATAGTTGGCCGATTATCAACTTACGGGTGTTGCTCAAGTTTGGTTCAACCAATGGAAGGAAGGGAGGGTGGCTAATGAGGGTCCTCTTGATTGAGAGAAATTCAAGGTACTTTCCTTGATATGCTATTTCCCCTTGAGATGAGGGAGGCAAGGGAGCTTGAATTTATGAATCTTCATCAAGGAAGCATGAGTGTGAATGAGTATGCCTTGAAGTTCACATAATTGTCTCGATATGCTCTTTCTTTGGTTGCCGATCCTAGCACAAGAATGAGAGTTTGTTTTTGGAGTGTTCAAAATAGTGGTCAAGGAATGTCGTACCACCATGCTTGTCAAAGACATGGATATTTCTCGTCTCATGGTTCATGCTCAACAAATAGAAGAGGAGAAACTTAAGGAAAGGTCTAGAGAGGCAAAGAGGCCTATGACAGGTGACGATAATTTCTCACATTCAAGGTCCGATGGACATGCTCATTCTAGATTTCGACAAAGGTTTTCCCGTCAAGATTCCTCTAATGCTTCTCCTAAGTCCAACAAGGATAGGGTGTCTAACCCTAAGGCTCAAGGAGGGAATGGTTGTGGTTTTTCATCGACTACTCGTGCCAAGTGTGGGAAAAGGCATGATGGTAAATGTCTAGCCGGTTCTAATGCGTGCTTTGGTTGTGGCAAGATGGATCACAAGATAAGGGATTTCCCCTTAGTGGCTAAAACTGAAGGGGATAATCATCGATCAACTCAACCTCAACATCTGTCGAGTTCTAGTGGAAATCAGAAGCAAAACTGATTTTATGCACTTCAAACTCACCATGAGCAAGAGGGTTCTCCCGATGGTGTTACCAGTATGTTGAAAGTCTTTCACTTTGATGTTTATGCCCTTCTAGATCCCGGTTCTACCTTGTCTTTTGTGACGCCATATGTGGCTATGAGGTTTAATGTTGTTCTAGATGTGCTGTTAGATACCTTTTGTGTCTCTACTCCCATTGGTGAATCTATTGTGGCTAAGAGAGTCTATAGAAACTGTCCTATCTCCTTATCCCATAGAGTCACTCATGTTGATCTTGTAGGGTTGTATATGTTAGATTTTGATGTTATTCTTAGGATGGATTGGTTACGTTCTTGCTCTGCTTCTATTTATTGTAGGACTCAAATGGTCAAGTTTTAATTCCCAAATGAGCCTATCCTAGAGTGGAAGCGGGGAAATTCTATGACTAATGGTCAATTTGTGTCATGTCTTTAAGCTAGAAAGATGATTTCTATGAGGTGCGTATACCATCTTGTTAGGGTGAGGGATGTGGATTCTGAAACCCCTACTCTCGAGTTTGTCCCCGTTGTAAAAGAATTTCCGGAAGTGTTTCCCGATGACCTACCCGGCGTTTCTCTCAAAAGGGAAATAAGCGTTGGTATTGATCTTCTCCTCGATACGCAACCGATCTTTACTCTTCCTTATACAATGGCTCCGGCAGAACTTAAAGAACTAAAAGATCAATTGAAAGACTTGTTGGATAAGGGTTTCATTCGACCAAGTGTTTCTCCTTGGGGTGCTATGGTCTTGTTTGTAAGAAAGAAGGATTGATCACTTCGTATGTCCATTGAATACCGCCAATTGAACAAGGTTACCATTAAGAATAAGTATCCTCTTCAAAGAATAGATGACTTGTTTGATCAACTTCAAGGGGCAATTTACTTTTCTAAGATTGAGCTTCATTCGGATTATCACTAATTGAGGGTGAAAGAAGATGATATTTTGAAAATGGCTTTTCGGACTAGATATGGCCATTATGAATTCCTAGTGATGTCGTTTTGGTTGACAAATACTGCAGCCGCGTTTATGGATTTGATGAATAGGGTGTTTAGACAATATCTTGATATGCTTGTGATTGTGTTCATAGATGATATTTTGATTTACTCAAGGAGTGAGGGTGAGCATACCGATCATTTGAGGATTGTATTGCAAGTCCTCAAGGACCAACAACTCTTTGCGAAGTTTAGTAAATGTGAGCTTTGGCTAAGGTCTATGGCTTTTTTGGTCACATTGTCTCCTGTAAGGATATTGAGGTAGATCCTAAGAACACGGATGTGGTTAAGAATTGGCCTAGACCTCTATCACCTTCGGATATTCGTAATTTCTTGGGTTTAACCGGTAACTATAGGAGGTTTGTTGAAGGGTTTTCTTAGATTGCTTCCCCATTGACGACTTTGACTTAAAAGAAGGTTAATTTCATTTGGTCCAAAGCGTGTGAGAATAGTTTTCAAGAGTTGAAAGATAGACTTACCTCAGCTCTGATATTGACTTTATCGGAAGGGTCTGATAGTTTTGTGGTTTATTATGATGCCTCGAGAATTGGGTTAGGATGTGTTCTTATAGAAAATGGGAAAGTCATCGCTTACGCTTCAAGGCAACTTAAGATTCCTGAAAACAACTATCCTACCCATGAATTAGAATTAGCGGCGGTTGTGTTTGCTTTAAAAATTTGGAGGCATTATTTGTATGTTGTGCTTCTTGACATTTTTACAGACTATAAGAGTTCGCAATATGTGTTTAAACAAAAAGATCTAAATCTTGGCCAAAGGAGGTGACTTGAGTTGTTAAAAGACTATGATATGAGTGTCCTCTATCACCCCGATAAGGCTAATGTGGTGGTGGATGCTCTTAGTCGGTTGACTATGGGTAGTGTTGCTCATGTTGAGGATGGGAAGAAAGAGTTGGTTCGTGATGTTCATGGATTGGCCCGATTGGGTGTTTGGTTGGTTGATTCCAGTAAAGATGGTGTTATGGTTCATAATGGTTTCGAATCGTCTTTTGTGCATAATGTGAAGGCTAAATATAATCTTCATCCTAATTTTGTTGAGTTAAAGGAAGCGGTGTTCAAAAAGTCCATTGAGGCCTTCTCCCAAGGGGGAGATGGTATTCTTCGATATCAAGGTTGTTTGTCTGTTCCCAATGTAGATGACTTACGAGGAAAATTTTTATTAGAGGCCCATAGTTCTCGATATTCCATTCACCCGGGAGCTACAAAGATGTATCGTGTTTTGCGGCATGTCAATTGGTTGAATGGGATGAGGAAGGATATTACGGAATGTGCGGCTAAGTGTCCTAATTGTCAACAAGTGAAGGTTGAGCGTCAAAAGCCGGGAGGTTTGTGCCAAGATATTAGTATTCCTACTTGGAAGTGGTAAGATGTGAATATGGACTCTATTGTTCATTTACCACACACCCGGTGATAATATGATTCGATTTGGGTCATTGTAGATCGAATGACGAAATCAGCCCATTTCATTCCCGTCAAGGTTTCTTATTCGGCGGAGGATTATGCTAAGTTGTACTTGAGGGAAATGGTTAGGTTGCATGGAGTACCTTTATCCATTATCTCCGATCGTGGTACACAATTCACTTCTAAATTTTGGAAATCCTTCCAAAAGGGTCTTGGTACTCGTGTTAAGCTTAGTACGGCCTTTGTCACGACCCGATCTCTTGAGTCATGATGGCGCCTACCACCCCACCAGTAGGCTAGCCAAAACATATCCCTGAACTTAACAGTAATGGGATTGAGGGTGGAAACATACCTCAACTAAGTGGAAACATAAAATAAGAACACACAAGAGAAGGCAGAAACGAAACCAAAACAATCTATATACAAGACACCTCCCAGAACCTAGAAGTCACAAGTAAAGAACTACTAGCAAGAGGACAAGTCCCAAAAGTGGACCACCTCTAAGCAAAAGACATATAGAAGGAGACAGGTAATCCCATAACGCCATGTGCTCACCCTCGTCTCCGGAATAGACAGTTGTAGGCTCGAACTCAGAGGGAATCTACACTACGAAAACAAGGGAACCTAACTCCAAAAGCCTTAACACCCATGAGCCCGAACCTAATAAAGATAGCTATTGGGTCTAGAACCAAACCATCAGTCTCAAGTTGGAAATAATGGACTGTAACCATGTAACGTCAGCCTCGGACTGAAAATAACTGCCTCAAACTTAAATAATAGAACCTGGGACTCAAACCCAAACCATCAATCTCAAGCTGGAAATAACGGACTCTAAACATGTAACGTCAGCGTCGGACTAGAAATAACGGCCTCGAATCGTAAATAATAGAACCTGGGCCTCGAACCCAAACCATCAGTCTCAAGGTGGAAATGACAGACACGAACCATGTAACGTCAGTCTCGGACGGGAAATAACACTACTTACTCAACAGGCTCAACCTGGAAATAACAGACTCTAACCATGTAACGTCATTCTTGGACTAGAGCTAGTAGCCCTCGCTCAACAATCTCAAGCTGGAAATAGCAGACTCTAACCTATTCTAAGGTTGAAAATCATCGCAATCAACAAAACACAAGAAAATAACCCCAACCCACTCACGCAACAAAAGATAGCCACCCGAAAGATAACCCACAAAAAATCATCAACATCCCAAGTCAACAACCCATACTAATGCATGATACTAGCCCCGAACAGTCCTAAAATAAACTCTAAACGAAGAAATTAGAGAAGAACAATAGAAATACTAGCTACCCAGCCCAAATTCACACAAGTCGACAAGTAATTACGCATTCAAGCTCAATCTAGGAAGAAGGGAAGTCGTAACCTACCGAAAGGCCGATCACGCATGCTCTAAGTCACTCTACCGGAGCTTTCCCCTTCCGAACAGCCTCAGACTGCTGCCACGCTGTCAAAAAAAGAGTCATAGTGTCAATATGGTCGTTTAGACACTAAAATCATCAAAATCGGAGACAGATCAATTTTGGAGTCAAAATCAGGAAATGTAGGACCCACACTAATTTTTTCGGAATTGACTCCGTTAAGTGGTCTCAAATCCTCCCCCGAACTAGTATTAAAAAATGGAACACCCATCAGGGCTCGGATCAGCTCCAAAAGCCAACAACAAGAAATGCAAAACTTTACAAAATAGCCCTCGGATAGAAACTTACGCCTCGAATTCATGGAAATCGAGGAACCCCACCACACTTCAAGCCAAGACACACCCAGCCAATGCAAATCCAAGCCCCAGGGACATTGAATCATAAAAAACTGACAAACGATGACGGAGATATGAATTTCTAAACATTCCATCCATATGAGCCGCAACCTCCCTTTTATAAGCACTGCCAGTTGTTGAACTCCGCGAACGCGTCCAAGGACCCGCGAACGCGGAGGGAAAACAAGCACTACTCCGCAAACGCGGAGAGAAGGGATACACACCTCTGTGAATTCAAAACCCTATCCACGAACGCGGAGAGGACTCCCTAAGCCTCCCAGACCTCTGCGAATGCAGAGCCTTATCTGTGAACGCGGAGAAGGATACCTCAGACCTCTGCAAATGCGGAGCCTAGCCCGTGAACGTTAAGATGAAAGGCCCAAACCTCCGCGAACGCGGAGAAAATTTCACGAACGCGGAGAAGGAATGGGTCTACAACATCAGTTGTGCACTAGCTGAGTTTTGGGCCTTCCCTAAACTCTGTCGGGGTGCTCGGAATTAGTTCAAAACCGCGTGCACGCAAATGAGATAAGCTACCCCGTTAATTTCCATGTTGCGGACTCAATGGCTCAGTCAAAATTTCCATACGAGGTCGTTTCGATGAAAAGTGGGTCCCACACTCAATGGGCCATTTTTGCCAAATTCTACCGGGGGACTCGAAATTTAAGAAGTTTTCGAAGGGTCGTTCTAGACCAAATTTGGCATTATGAAACTAACCATGATGATGAAATTCTCATCCAAGTGTGCTTACCAAGAATGTTGACCAAAGTCACCTGTAAGCAAAATTTCGAAGCCTAAAGAGCTAACTTGCCCCAAAATCACACCGAAAGCCCTGGGACTCAGGCCAACCATGCTTCTAGCCCAAGTGGGCCTCTCAGGAGCTGATGGAACCGTCAGAATTCCCATCTAAGGTTGTTTACCTAAAGTTATGAATGAAATCAACTTTTCAAGGTTCAAAAGCTCCAAAACAGGAAAACAGGAATAAAAACCAAAAGAACACCCAGCCAATCGAATCTACAGTGCCAGCAAGTCAATAATGACTTGGGGTTGCTACAGGAACACTCTAACGACATAAAAGAGGCACAAACACGCAAAGGACTAGAAGGGTCATTACAAAATCCACTACTTAAAAGGACTTTCGCCTGTGTAAGTAAGAGTCAAGAAGTACTTGAGGAATAAAATAAGAAGGGGAATTGCTCCCGCATCTCCCGCTCAATCCCAGGAGGCCTCCTCAACTGGACGGTGCCTCCAACGGACCTTAACTACAGGAATGGCTCTCGACCTCAGCTACCTCACATCTGTGGCTAAAATAGCAATAGGCTCCTCAATATAGGTCAGTCGATCATCCAACTAAACGGCATCATACGTGAGCACATGAGACTCATTTGGAACATATCGGCGGAGCATTGAAACATAGAAAACTGGATGAATAGCTGAGAATGCTGGAGGTAAAGCTAACTCATAGTCCACCTCACCAACTGCCCTAAAAATCTCAAAAACCCAATATACCTGGGGCTAAGCTTGCACTACCTCCCAAATCTCATCACTCCCTTCATGGGCGATACTCTGAGGAATACTTTATCTCCTACGGCAAATCAGAACGATCGACGCCTGTGATCTGGATAACTCTGTTGTCTACTCTGACCCGTCCTGAGCCTCTCTTGAATGAACCTCACATGCTCCAAGGTCTCTTGAAACAAATCTATACCACTCGGCCAAGGCTCCGTAGACTCCAACCAACCAATTGGAGTGCGACAGCACCTACCATACAAGGCCTCAAACGGGGCCATATGAATGCTGGAATGGTAGCTGTTGTTGTATGCAAAATCCACCAAATTTAAGCCTCCAAAATCCATAACACTGGCCCGCAGCATATCCTCAATAACCTGAATAGTATGCTCCGACTGGCCATCGGTCTACGGGTGAAAAGTTGTGCTAAGATCGACACGGGTGCCCAACTCCTCCTGAAGTACTCTCCAAAAGCTTGAAGCGAATTGTGAACCCCGGTCTGAAATGATAAATACAAGCACACCGTATAGACGGACTACCTCCCGAATGTAGATACGAGCTAACCTCTCAGCACTGAAGGGAGAATGAATCGGAAGGAAATGTGTTGACTGGGTCAATCGATCCACGATAAAGCAATTGTTGTCAACATCTCTAGGAGTCTGTGGCAGCCCCACAACAAAGTCCATGGTGATGCGCTCCCATTTCAACTCAGGAATGGGTAACCTCCGCAACTCTCCACTATGCCTCAAATGCTCGGCCTTCATCTGCTGGCAACACAAGCAACGTGACACATAATCTGAGATGCCCCTCCTCATACCGCTCCACCAGTAGTGCTGCCTCAAATCATGATACATCTTAGCTGTGCCTGGATAGATAGAATACTTGGAATCATGGGCATCTCTAAGGATCAGCTGGATCAAATCACCAACTCTAGGAACACATAAATGACCAGTAAACCTCAAAACCCCATCTAAAACTAGGGTAACCTGCCCAGCATCACCTGAAAAATTGTGCCTCTGAGTGCCACCAACGCCTCATCCTCGAACTGACGACTACAGATCTGATCAAGCAGCGATGACTGAACCCCAACATAAACTAACACCCGGCTGGAATCTGAAACATCAAGCCTGATCATCTGATTAGCTAAGGACTGAATGTCAAAAGCCAAGGGCTGCTCTGAAAAAAAAAGGAAGGCTAGACGACCCATAACCCTACCCTCTGACTCAAGGAGTCTGCTACTACATTCGCCTTGCCCGGGTCATAGAGAATAAAATATCATAGTCCTTAAAGAGCTCAATCCAATGGCGCTGCCTCGAAATAAGATCCCTCTGGCTCATAATGTACTTAAGGCTGCGGTCATCGGTGTATATCTCACAATGAACTCCATAAAGGTAATGCCTCAAGATCTTAAGTGCAAAACCTACCTCTGCCAACTCTAGATCATGAGTGGGGTAGTTGCGCTCATGCAGCTTAGGTGCCTTGATGCATAGGCAATAACCCAGCCCTGCTGCATCAGAACACATCCCAAACCAACGCTAGATGTGTCACAATAAACCATGAAGCCCTCGCCCTCAACTAGAAGAGTCAATATAGGAGTGGTGGTAAGCAACTCCTTGAGCCTCAGAAGGTTCCTCTCACACTCCTCCGACCACACAAAGGGAACATCCTGGTGAGTCAACCGAATCAGAGGTGTTGCTATAGTGGAGAAATGCTCGACAAAGCGCTTGTATTACCCTGCCAATCCGACGAAGCTTCGAACCTCAGTCACAAAAGAGGGCCTACCCCAATCACGGATAACCTCAATCTTTACCGGATCCACCATAATGCCATACTTTGACACCACGTTCCCCAAGAATGCTACAAACTCAAGCCATAACTCCCACTTTGAGAACATGGCATAAAGCCGGTGATCTCTCAAAGTTTGGAGCACTATCCTCAGATGTTGCTCATGCTCACCATGGCTCCACAAGAATACCAAGATATCATTAAAGAAAACTATGACGAAGGAGTCCAGATACGGCCTGAATACATGAGTTATCAAGTCTATGAAAGCGGCAGGGGCATTAGTCAACCCAAAAGACATCACTAGGAACTAATAATGGCCGTAACGAGTCCTGAATGTTGTCTTAGGGATGTCCGCTGCTCTAACCCTCAATTGATGGTAGCAGATCTCAAGTCAATCTTTGAAAACACTACGGCACCCTGAAGCTGGTGGAAAAAATCATCAATATGAGGCATAGGGTAACGGTTCCTCAACGTCACCTTATTCAGCTGCCTGTAGTCAATACACATCAATATGGTACCATCCTTTTTCTTCACAAACAGAACTAAGGCACCCCAAGGCGATACACTAAGCCGATTGAACCCCTTCGCCAAGAGGTCCTGAAGTTGAACACTGAGCTCCTTGAGCTCTGCATGGGCCATACGGTATGGTGGGATAGAAATAGTATGAGTACCCGGCTCCAAATCAATGGCAAAGTCAATATCTCGCTCTGGGGGCAAGCTAGGATGGTCGGCAGAAAACACATCATCAAACTCTCGGACTATAAGTACTGAATCAAATGTAGGGCCCTCCCTACTAACATCTCTAACATACGCAAAATATGCAAAACATCCACCAACTACTAGCCTTCGAGCGTGAACATAAGAAATCACTCCAACTAACGTGCGACTACAAGAGCCCTACCACACCACCGGTGGAATTCCAGGCATGGCTAAAGTAACGGTCTAGGCATAGATATCCAAGACGGTCCGGTGAGGGGAGAGCCAATCCATGTCAAGATTCACATAAAAATCCACCATACAAAGCACAATAACATCTACCAGAGTGTCCTACCCCCAAATAGTCACAACACAAGATCTACAAACCCGATCCACTACTAAAGAATCCCTTACTGGAGTCGAAACACGCAAAAGAATAGATAAGGGCTCAAGATTCACTCCCAATTGAGGCACACAATAAGTCAATACATACGAATAAGTAGAACCAGCATCAAATAAGGTTGAAGCGGACTGATGGCATAAAAGAACCGTACCTGTGATCACATCATCAGACGCCTCGGCCTCTACTCTGGCTGGAGCTGCATAGAAATGGCTCTGGGTGCCTCTAATCCGTGCATCCACTCTACCACATGTTCTGCCTCCCCGAGGACCTTCCTGAGCGCCCAGCTGCTGACCTCCCCCCTAGCTGGAGGTGTTACAACTGAAACTGGTCTCACCGCCTGAGGAGCTGGTAAAGCTGCTCTGGAGACAGGGCACTCCCTAGACAAATGACAATACTCCCCACAAGTAAAGTAATCCTGCGAAGATCTGCTCATAGCTGAAGTTCGACAACCCCGACCTGATGAACCTGCCTGGAACCCACATCGGCCTTGACTCAGGTCAACACTATGCCCACTCTAATGATGCTAGTCACCATTTGAGATCGGTACTTAAGCCTGGAACGGCCGACTGGACTGACCTTGCTGGAACCTCTGATAAACCCGGTCTCGGGTATCCCTCAGCCTATGACTGATCCTGCTAAAGCTATCATCTGGCCTGGCCCACTTTTTGCTGCCCCCGTGGGCCTCGCGAAGAAGCTGATCAATAGTACGGGCATGGTCCACCACATCACGAAAAGAATGGCCCGGTGATAACATAGATCGCGACTCAATCCTCTGCTGCAGCGTAAAACCTCTAACAAAACATCAAACCCGCTCCTTCTCTATAGGCAGAATCACGGTGGCATGACGGGACACCAAAAGAAATCTGCCTCATATTCGGATATAGTCAGGGAGCCCTACTCCAACCTCGATAACTCATCACGAAGTCAATCCCTGACGGTTGTGGAATAAATTTTGCCAAAAAAGCCTCTGAAAACTCTGTCTACGATACAGGTGGTGATCCAGCTGGCCTAGTCTCGATGAAAGAACGCCACTACTATCTGGCCGGTCCTTCTAGTTGATATATTGTGAAGTCGGCTCTCCTTGACTCCACTAGGCCCAAAGTCTGTAGTTGCCTTGGCAAGTAGTAATAAACTCATAGGCGTCCTCCCCTACAACCCTGGAAAACCTCGGTGGTGATAGCCTGAGAAACACCCCGAGCATCTTCTGCTCTCGTAGTGGCATAACCCCATCCAAAGGGTCGGGCTGAACCGTGGCCGGTGCTGGCGGCTAATGAACCTCAGGAGTCGCTACCATAGGCAGGCCCTGTTGTGCTGGAACCAGTTCTAGTACAGGTGCTGGGGCAGGCTACTGCTGCTGCATACCTCCAATAGTAGCTAGGATCTGGGCAAGCATGCCCTTAAGATCAAGGACGACAGCTGGTGCGGACGGGGGCTAGGCTGGTCCCGATTCCACCGACTGAGGAGGAATCTTCTCTGTACGAGGATCAAGCTCCACCTCCAGAGTCCTCGCTCTATTACGGCCTGGTGCCGCAGCACAACCTTGACCTCGGAGGCGATCTTTACTGCGCGTGTGAGTAATCCTGCAACAGAGTGAAATAAGTGACATTTCACGAAACCAATCACACAACGAATCACAAACAGGAATCAAACCAAGAAAATTTCCTACGGACACCGTGTAGCCTCTCGAAGATAAATCACAAACGTCTCCACGCCGATCCGTAGGACTCTATTAGTTGCTAGCTCTATACATGTGAGACCAACAAACCTGCAGCTCTGATACAAACTTTTCATGACCAAAACTCTCGAGTCATGATGGTGCTTGCCACCCCACCAGTAGGCCAGCCAAAACCCTATCCCGGAACTTAACAGTAATGGCACTGAGGGTGGAAACTAAACTCAACTAAGTGGAAACATAAAATGAGACACACAAGAAAAGGCGGAAACGAAACCAAAACTATGTATATACAAGACACCACCAAAAACATGGAAGTCACAAGTACAAAACTACTAACAAGAGTACAAGTCCAAAAAGTGGACTACAGAAACAAACTATCTCAAAAGAAAAAGACAAGTAATCCCAGCTGCAGTAATGTGCTCACCCTCACCTCCTAAATAGACAGCTGCAGGCTCAAACTGAACGTTGATAACTGGTGCTCGGACCTGCATCACCAAAACAGATGCAGAGTGTAGCATGAGTACCAAACCAACAGGTACCCAGTAGGCATCCTTGGCCGACTGAGCAAGAAAGGTAAAAATAGGAAGACAAGATAGAATCAACACAACAGAGGTCAACAGAACATTGATAGAGTAAATGGAAACTATTCTAAGAATATCACAACTAAACCCAACTTGGCCCCCCATAAGACCTGCTAGGCACACTCAATCGCAAACAAACAAGAACCTGAACGGACCTCCATAGTCCCAACAGGTACACAGAGAATCTACACTATGGAAATAAGGGAAGCAAACTCCAAAAGCCTTAACACTCATGGGCATAGAACCCAACCATCAGTCTCAAGCTGGAAATAACGAACTCTAACCGTGTAACGTCAGCCTCGAACTGGAAATAAAAGCCTCGGACCAAAACCATAAGTCTCAAGCTGGAAATAATAGACTCTAACCGTGTAACATCAGCCTCAGATTGGAAATAACGGCCTCGAATCGTAAATAATTGAATCTAGTCCATCCGAATCATCGTCGAAAACATACTCAAGTCAACCAGGTGCATGGGACTAAGACATCACTAACCTAACGTACTCTAATGTCAAAAATCACCGCAATCAACAAAAATAGAAGAAAATAACCCAAACCCACACATGCAACAACAGATAACCACCCAACAGATAACCCACAACAAATCATCAACATCACAAGTCAACAACCCATACTAAGGTGTCCTACTAGCCACAAAAAGTTCAAAAATCAACTCTAAACGAAGAAATTAGAGAAGAAGAACAGAAATACTAGCTACCCAACCCAGATTCGCACAAGTGGACAAGTAATTACGCATTCAAGCTCAATCTAGGAATAAAGGAAGTCGTAACCTATCAGAAGGCCGATCACGCTGCTCTAATTCACTCTGTCGGAGCTTTCACCTTCTTAACGGCCTCAGATTGCTGCCACAGTGTCAAAAATAGAGTCACATCGTTAATACGGTAGTTTAGACACTAAAATCATCAAAATCGAAGACAGACCAATTTTGTAGTCAAAATCAAAAAATGTGGGACCTGCTCTGCATTTTTTGGAATTCACTACGTGAAGAGGTCCCAAATCCTCCCCCAACCTTGTATTCAAAAATGGAACACCCATCGGGGCTCGGATCAGATCAAAACAGCCAACAACAAGAAACGTAAAATTTTACAAAATAGATCGAGGATAGCAACTTACGCCTCAAATTCATGGAAATCGAGGAACACCCATCGCTCTCCAAGCGAAGACCCACACAGCCAATGCAAATCCAAGTACCAGGGACTTTGAATCACCGCAAAACTGACAAAATATGAGGGAGATATGAATTTCTAAACATTCCATCCAAATGAGCCTCGACCTCCCTTTTAAAAGCACTGCCAACCCTTGAACTCTGTGAACGCAGAGGGAAAACGAACACTACTCCACAAATGTGGCCAGGGGCCTACGAATGTGGAGAGAAGGGATGCACACCTCCACAAATACGGAACCCTATCCACGAACGCGGAGAGGAAGACTCCCTAGGCCTCCCAAACCTCGGCAAACGAAGAGCCCTATCCGCGAACGCGTAGAAGGATACCTAAGACGTTCGTGAACGTGTAGCCTAGCTTGTGAATGCGGAGAAGACAGGCCCACACCTCTATGAACGGGGAGTAAATTCCTCAAACGCGGAGACTAGCTTTTGAATACGGAGAAGACAGGACCACACCTCTATGAATGCGGAGTAAATTCTGTGAACACGGAGAAGGAATGGGTCTGCAACATCAGTTGTGCACCAACTGAGTTTTGGGCATTCCCAAAACTCCGACGGGGTGCTCGGAATTCGTTCGGAACCCTGTGCATGCAAATGATATATGCCACCCCATAAAATTCGATGTCTCGGACTCAATGGCATAGTCAAAATTTCCATACGAGGTCATTTGAATTAAAAGAGGCTCCCACACCTAATGGGCCAATTTAGCCAAATTCTACCGGGGGCTTCAAAATTTTATGGGAAGCACCCGGAAGTTCTCAAAGGGTCGTTCTAGACCAAACTCGGCATTCTGGAACTAACTGCACTGACAAAATTCTCATCTGAATGCAGTTACCAAGAATGTTGACCAATGTCAACTTTAAGCCAAATTTCGAAGGCTAAAGAGCTAACTGGCCCCAAAATCACATCGAAAGCTCTGGGACTCAGGCCAACCATGCTTCTAGCCTAATTTTGCCACTCCAGAGCTAATGGAACCATCAAAATTCCCATTTGAAGTCGTTTACCTGAAGTTATTACCAAAATCAACTTTTCAAGGTTCAAAAGCTCAGAAACAGGAAAACAGGCATAAAAACCAAACAAACGATCAGGCAACCAAACCTACAGTGCCAGCAAGTCAATAATGACTTGGGGTCACTACAGGAATGCTCTAACGATAGAAAAGAGGCACAAACACACAAATGACCTGAAGGGTCAGTACTACCTTTCATCCTCGAACCGATGGGCAAGCAGAGCGTAATATCAAAACTTTTGAAGATATTTTTAGAGCATGTGTGATTGATTTCAAGGGTAATTGGGATGATCATATGCCTTTTATTGAGTGTTCTTATAATAATAGCTACCATCCTAGTATTGGTATGGATCCATTTGAAGCTCTTTATGGTAGGAGGTGTAGATCTCCTATAGGTTGGTTTGAAGTTGGTGAAATTTCTTTGATAGGTCCCGAGTTGTTAGATGAGGCCATGGAGAAAGTTAGGCTTATTAGAGAAATGTTGAAAATGGCTCAAATTCAACAAAAGTCATATGCCGATGTTAGAAGTAGAGATTTAGAATTTGATGTTGAGGATTGGGTTTACTTAAAAGTATCGCCCATGAAGGGTGTACTGAGATTCAGGAAGAAAGGGAAGCTTAGTCCCTGTTATGTAGGCCCATATCAAATTTTGAGACGTGTTGGAAGGGTTGCTTATGAACTTGATTTGCCTAATGATTTGGCATCAGTGCATCCTGTTTTCCATCTCTCATTATTGAAGAAATGTGTTGGTGATCCGACGTCTATAGTGCCATTGGAGAATCTTGTCATAAAGGATTGTCTTTCCTATGAAGAAGTTCCAGTTGAGATTTTAGACCGGCAAGTCCGAAAGTTAAGAAATAAAGAAGTTGCTTCCGTGAAGGTTCTTTGGAGGAATCAATTAGTTGAGGGTGCTACTTGGGAGGCCGAGGCTGATATGATGTCCCGATATCCTCATCTCTTTTCCTCCAATCCTACTCTAGCTTGAGGTATCTAGTTCCTCATGCTTCATTCTTTTGGTTTCATGTGTCCTAGTTATTCCCATGATTCCTTGTTTATGCATGTTCATGAAGAGTCTAAATCTTGAGAAATGAGCTAGCTTGATTGATTTCCCTATGATTATGTGCATTTGAGTTTGAATTGCATTAAGCCCGTATGAAATGATGTTTTGAACATGCGTTAGCTCGGAGATGATGTTTCCTCCTCGGATATGTGCCTTTATGTGATTGCATTCTTGGTTGAGTTGTTAGCTCTTGTTTCTACCTTACTCATGATGTCTTGACTCTCAATCGAGGACGAATGTTCCCAATGGGGAGATAATGTAATACCCTAGATTCGAAAGGGTGTAAAATTTCTTATTTCTAGGTTTGTGCCAGTAACGACGGAGGCCACCTAAGGACTGTAGGGTTGAGTTACGGCCCGTAGGTGGGAACCGTGGGTTGCAGGTTAGTGATATCAAAATGTCAAGTTGCAGAACCTCAACGGTGACTTGTCAAGATGGCCTGTCGATCTTGGTACGAGCCGTAGGTGGGGACCCATCGTTGCATGGTCCAAGTTAACAGTCTCTGAACCCAACGATGGTTGACCAGGACAGTTCGTGGTTGGACCTACAGACAGTAGGTCAAGTCGTCGATAGGGTCCGGCAGTTAATTTTAAGATGGGCTTTTGGTCTTTTCACCAAATGACTTATTTATCAACTAAGGTCGGTTCCTTACTATTCTTAACACTATATAAGTCTTTTTAATCAAAAAATTTACCCTTCCAAATCACTTTACAAGTTTCCCCAAACTCTTCTCCCTCAAATATTTCTCTCTCTATAAGTTACAAGAAGAAGAAGAGGGCAAGATACGGTTCAAGAAATCAAGTTTTTTCTTCATCAATTACTTAAGGAAATTGAGCACTAAGGTATGATAGTGCTCATTCATGGAGCTCTTTCCCCCATAAAGTCCTTAAATCTCCAATTTTCAAGTTAAAAATCCTCCATTGATGCTAGGGTTTTCTTCCATGTCATGGGTTCCTTGCATTGTTGATTTAATTTATTTTTTTAAAGAATTTTTGAAGTATAAATTGAGTTGAATTTCATGAATTTAGATGAATCTCCATGAATCCATGCCAATTCCCCGAATTTCAAAATCTATGCTTTGTTGGTGGGTTGAATTATAAAGTGATGAATTTTATGAATTCATGCATGAATTATGATTTCTAAACTAAGGTTTTCGTGATGAGATTATGAAAGACCTAAGGACAGTTTTATGAAAGCAAGCATGTTCAATGAAAAACTATGATTTTTCCTCTATCATGTGGGTTCCTTCAATTATGATCAAATTGCATTGTTTATGGATTTCTAAGAATAAGTTTGCATTGAATTGCATGATTTAAGATGAATTCTTATGAACCTATGTGAAATCTATGATTTGTAAGTTATGAGCATGATGAATTATGTAAAGATGAAGTTCATGAAATCATGCATGTCTCTTATGAAGCTAATGATGAACTAAGTGTGCTTTGAGATTGAAGCATCAAAGTTTATGATATGTTGATGTTGTTGTTGAGTTGTGAAAGTAATTCTCATATATTACTCAACCCATGAATGTGAAAGGATTTCTCATATGTAATGATGCATAACTTGTTGAATGGCTTGCTCAACTAAATTTGAATCGATGATTAAGGAGCTATTTTAATGAAGGGACAAGAGGCGATCACCCATGTTCCCTAATGTATACAAGAAGCGATTAACCATGTGTACCAATGATAATTGAACTATGTCTAATCCGTGGGAATTATGCTTAGCACCGAGTGGACAAGTGGTGATTACCCATGTCCTATAAACTATGTGCCACCATAAGATGATGGTCTATGATAGACACTAGCTAGTGGATCCATGTAAGCTATATGTTAAGTAAAGGGTCCTACCTTGGCAAGTAGGATTCCATATTGTTAGCTCACATGGTCTTACGTGTCGGTTAAGGCTATTCCCCACAATAAAGAACTATAGAAACTTTAAAGGCTTTCCTCAAGTAAAGGAAAGATATTTAGCTTGCGTTGACCCTAAATAATGACTCATACTTTTCTACTCCTTATATCATATTTTAGCTTGGTCATTGCACGTTTATGAATATGTTCCCTTTTAGCATGTTTAAATGGTGTTGTGCATTGCTATCATACTTAGTACATTCCTCGTACTAACGCATACCTTTTACCTACATTGTCTTATAATGTAGGGCTTGGCGATTCTCCATCTATTATATTCGTGGCTAGAGCTTAGTACAAGGTTTTTGGAAGACTTGGCCTCATATATTCGAGGACATTGCCTTGTTGTTCTTACTTTTATGTTCCGTTGCTTTGACATTGTATTGGGTTACGTCCCAAATGTTATTTCTCATTCTTATGTTAGATTGGCTTTGAGACTTTTGACATACACTTCCGCTACTTTCTTAAAAGCTTTGATATGAAATTGCTTTTTGAACTCTTCAATCTCCATGATCTTGTATGTATGTATGCTAAGTGGCTTGTATGAGGGCTTTCGGGGTCTTGTACACAATGTCACGTCTAGGGGGTACCTTGGGTCGTGACAAACTTCAACCCCCAAAATTCTGCTAAGTCTGAGAGTGACCTATGAAACATACCTACTACTCGTTCATGGAATGACGGGTCGTCCTGGCGAATCGTCAATGGGATCCTAAAACTTGACATTTTCAAAAAGCTTACCTTGCCACCTAGGGTTCCCATCTATGTCCCATAAGACGACCTTCGATCCTAGATGGCTTCTGTTTGTACTAGCACTAGACCTAAAAATAAGAAATTTCCTATCTTTGGAATCTGAGATGTTACACTCTCTCGTACTAGAGGCTGGGTTTCTAGTAGCAATCTCCTTATCTCATAAACTATGTTCCACCACAGAATGATTATCTTAAATAGATAATAGCTAGTTGATCCATTTAAGGTAGAAATTATGGTTCTTACCTTGGCAAGTGAAACGACCCCAAAAATGCCCGAAAATGTGCTTCGGAAACACCTATAATTGTAATTTCCATATATCTCAAAATCCGTGCATGATTTCGGAAATTCGACTTCATATTCTTATTTGTGGGGTCAAATTGAGTGGGGAATGGGTCTAACCCGAATTTTAGAGCAACCGTATCAAAATTCGAAAATCGCAAAAATTGCGATTTTGAGGGTCAACTTTAAAGGGGCATATCTCTTAGGACACAAGGAACTGGAAGGGATGCAACCTATCAAATTAAAGCTCTTTGAGTTAGCTTTCCAACGCACTTGGTTTCACCTTATTCCGCGTTAGGTTGAGGGAGTTATGACCATTTTCGTAAAACCTGTCTGTGCAGAATTTCCAATTCCAGTGAGCGAATTTTCTAGGCGGGTTGGAGTCATTTTTTATAAAAAGGGGATATGTCCCATACTTAGTCATTTTCTAAACTACAAAAACACTCTCTAAGCCCTCTCCAAAAATTCCACCAAGATCTTCAACCAAATTCAAACATCTCAAGCTCTAATTCCGGATTCAAGACTCAATCTCAAGCTTCGATTCTCCATTCCAATCTTCATCAAGGATTCTCCAAAGTTGAGGTATGTGCGTTTGATTGTGGAAACCTCCCTTTCCACAAGTCCAACCATTTATCCTCTATTTCTACTTCAAATTTATGGGTCCTCATGATCAATTATGAACTCTTGAATTATGGAATTACTACTACACACCCTATTATGGTCCTTTTTGCATATTATCATGAAATGGAATTTTTATGTGATGTTTATGTTTTACATGCTTCCATGATCAAATTATGAAGGTTGATATATATATGTATGTTGTTGGTGGGCTGATTTATATGGATTTTGGAATTGGTTGGATTTAGTATTCTTGAAATACATGATTTCATTTACATGAACAATTGCCCACCTTGTGTTTGATAAAATGCCCATTTATAGAATTCTTAGGAAAGGGAAGGTTCAAGGTACGTCCTATGAGTCGGATGGTTATGTAATTACTGAAATGATGATGAAATGGACACATGTATATGATTTTCTCTATATAAGTGTTGTGAGTCGACCAAGCCTAGTACGGGGGGTGTAGGTCCCGTATACCATCATCGATGGGGTTTTGTACACCTTGGTTGCCATATGTTACGGGGGTAGTAGGCCCGTATAACCATATCGGGGGGTTGGTACCTTGGTCCCTAGCACGGGGGGTGGTAGGCCCGTGTAACCATATCGAGGGGTTTGTACCTTGGTCCCTAGCACTGGGGGTGGTAGGCCCGTGTAACCATATCGAGGGGTTTGTACCTTGGTCCCTAGCACGGGGGGTGGTAGGCCCGTGTAACCATATTGAGGGGTTTGTACCTCTTTCGCCTCTCCAAAGGGGTGGTAGGCCTTGCGAAATACTATATGATGGTCCTCGCGCACCATGGTATGACGTCCCATTAAATATGATTTTTATGTAAGCATCATTATCATATTATTTATTAATATGCTATCTATGGGTATGATTACGCATTTGTTTCCTATGATGTGCCATCTAAT